>OU611856.1:18405000-18873089 GCA_914767755.1 Agrochola circellaris | reverse complement strand
TAACCTAACCTAACCTAACCTAACCTAACCTAACCTAACCTAACCTAACCTAACCTAACCTTAACCTAACCTAACCTAACCTAACCTAACCTAACCTAACCTAACCTAACCTAACCTAACCTAACCTAACCTAACCTAACCTAACCTAACCTAACCTAACCTAACCTAACCTAACCTAACCTAACCTAACCTAACCTAACCTAACCTAACCTAACCTAACCTAACCTAACCTAACCTAACCTAACCTAACCTAACCTAACCTAACCTAACCTAACCTAACCTAACCTAACCTAACCTAACCTAACCTAACCTAACCTAACCTAACCTAACCTAACCTAACCTAACCTAACCTAACCTAACCTAACCTAACCTAACCTAACCTAACCTAACCTAACCTAACCTAACCTAACCTAACCTAACCTAACCTAACCTAACCTAACCTAACCTAACCTAACCTAACCTAACCTAACCTAACCTAACCTAACCTAACCTAACCTAACCTAACCTAACCTAACCTAACCTAACCTAACCTAACCTAACCTAACCTAACCTAACCTAACCTAACCTAACCTAACCTAACCTAACCTAACCTAACCTAACCTAACCTAACCTAACCTAACCTAACCTAACCTAACCTAACCTAACCTAACCTAACCTAACCTAACCTAACCTAACCTAACCTAACCTAACCTAACCTAACCTAACCTAACCTAACCTAACCTAACCTAACCTAACCTAACCTAACCTAACCTAACCTAACCTAACCTAACCTAACCTAACCTAACCTAACCTAACCTAACCTAACCTAACCTAACCTAACCTAACCTAACCTAACCTAACCTAACCTAACCTAACCTAACCTAACCTAACCTAACCTAACCTAACCTAACCTAACCTAACCTAACCTAACCTAACCTAACCTAACCTAACCTAACCTAACCTAACCTAACCTAACCTAACCTAACCTAACCTAACCTAACCTAACCTAACCTAACCTAACCTAACCTAACCTAACCTAACCTAACCTAACCTAACCTAACCTAACCTAACCTAACCTAACCTAACCTAACCTAACCTAACCTAACCTAACCTAACCTAACCTAACCTAACCTAACCTAACCTAACCTAACCTAACCTAACCTAACCTAACCTAACCTAACCTAACCTAACCTAACCTAACCTAACCTAACCTAACCTAACCTAACCTAACCTAACCTAACCTAACCTAACCTAACCTAACCTAACCTAACCTAACCTAACCTAACCTAACCTAACCTAACCTAACCTAACCTAACCTAACCTAACCTAACCTAACCTAACCTAACCTAACCTAACCTAACCTAACCTAACCTAACCTAACCTAACCTAACCTAACCTAACCTAACCTAACCTAACCTAACCTAACCTAACCTAACCTAACCTAACCTAACCTAACCTAACCTAACCTAACCTAACCTAACCTAACCTAACCTAACCTAACCTAACCTAACCTAACCTAACCTAACCTAACCTAACCTAACCTAACCTAACCTAACCTAACCTAACCTAACCTAACCTAACCTAACCTAACCTAACCTAACCTAACCTAACCTAACCTAACCTAACCTAACCTAACCTAACCTAACCTAACCTAACCTAACCTAACCTAACCTAACCTAACCTAACCTAACCTAACCTAACCTAACCTAACCTAACCTAACCTAACCTAACCTAACCTAACCTAACCTAACCTAACCTAACCTAACCTAACCTAACCTAACCTAACCTAACCTAACCTAACCTAACCTAACCTAACCTAACCTAACCTAACCTAACCTAACCTAACCTAACCTAACCTAACCTAACCTAACCTAACCTAACCTAACCTAACCTAACCTAACCTAACCTAACCTAACCTAACCTAACCTAACCTAACCTAACCTAACCTAACCTAACCTAACCTAACCTAACCTAACCTAACCTAACCTAACCTAACCTAACCTAACCTAACCTAACCTAACCTAACCTAACCTAACCTAACCTAACCTAACCTAACCTAACCTAACCTAACCTAACCTAACCTAACCTAACCTAACCTAACCTAACCTAACCTAACCTAACCTAACCTAACCTAACCTAACCTAACCTAACCTAACCTAACCTAACCTAACCTAACCTAACCTAACCTAACCTAACCTAACCTAACCTAACCTAACCTAACCTAACCTAACCTAACCTAACCTAACCTAACCTAACCTAACCTAACCTAACCTAACCTAACCTAACCTAACCTAACCTAACCTAACCTAACCTAACCTAACCTAACCTAACCTAACCTAACCTAACCTAACCTAACCTAACCTAACCTAACCTAACCTAACCTAACCTAACCTAACCTAACCTAACCTAACCTAACCTAACCTAACCTAACCTAACCTAACCTAACCTAACCTAACCTAACCTAACCTAACCTAACCTAACCTAACCTAACCTAACCTAACCTAACCTAACCTAACCTAACCTAACCTAACCTAACCTAACCTAACCTAACCTAACCTAACCTAACCTAACCTAACCTAACCTAACCTAACCTAACCTAACCTAACCTAACCTAACCTAACCTAACCTAACCTAACCTAACCTAACCTAACCTAACCTAACCTAACCTAACCTAACCTAACCTAACCTAACCTAACCTAACCTAACCTAACCTAACCTAACCTAACCTAACCTAACCTAACCTAACCTAACCTAACCTAACCTAACCTAACCTAACCTAACCTAACCTAACCTAACCTAACCTAACCTAACCTAACCTAACCTAACCTAACCTAACCTAACCTAACCTAACCTAACCTAACCTAACCTAACCTAACCTAACCTAACCTAACCTAACCTAACCTAACCTAACCTAACCTAACCTAACCTAACCTAACCTAACCTAACCTAACCTAACCTAACCTAACCTAACCTAACCTAACCTAACCTAACCTAACCTAACCTAACCTAACCTAACCTAACCTAACCTAACCTAACCTAACCTAACCTAACCTAACCTAACCTAACCTAACCTAACCTAACCTAACCTAACCTAACCTAACCTAACCTAACCTAACCTAACCTAACCTAACCTAACCTAACCTAACCTAACCTAACCTAACCTAACCTAACCTAACCTAACCTAACCTAACCTAACCTAACCTAACCTAACCTAACCTAACCTAACCTAACCTAACCTAACCTAACCTAACCTAACCTAACCTAACCTAACCTAACCTAACCTAACCTAACCTAACCTAACCTAACCTAACCTAACCTAACCTAACCTAACCTAACCTAACCTAACCTAACCTAACCTAACCTAACCTAACCTAACCTAACCTAACCTAACCTAACCTAACCTAACCTAACCTAACCTAACCTAACCTAACCTAACCTAACCTAACCTAACCTAACCTAACCTAACCTAACCTAACCTAACCTAACCTAACCTAACCTAACCTAACCTAACCTAACCTAACCTAACCTAACCTAACCTAACCTAACCTAACCTAACCTAACCTAACCTAACCTAACCTAACCTAACCTAACCTAACCTAACCTAACCTAACCTAACCTAACCTAACCTAACCTAACCTAACCTAACCTAACCTAACCTAACCTAACCTAACCTAACCTAACCTAACCTAACCTAACCTAACCTAACCTAACCTAACCTAACCTAACCTAACCTAACCTAACCTAACCTAACCTAACCTAACCTAACCTAACCTAACCTAACCTAACCTAACCTAACCTAACCTAACCTAACCTAACCTAACCTAACCTAACCTAACCTAACCTAACCTAACCTAACCTAACCTAACCTAACCTAACCTAACCTAACCTAACCTAACCTAACCTAACCTAACCTAACCTAACCTAACCTAACCTAACCTAACCTAACCTAACCTAACCTAACCTAACCTAACCTAACCTAACCTAACCTAACCTAACCTAACCTAACCTAACCTAACCTAACCTAACCTAACCTAACCTAACCTAACCTAACCTAACCTAACCTAACCTAACCTAACCTAACCTAACCTAACCTAACCTAACCTAACCTAACCTAACCTAACCTAACCTAACCTAACCTAACCTAACCTAACCTAACCTAACCTAACCTAACCTAACCTAACCTAACCTAACCTAACCTAACCTAACCTAACCTAACCTAACCTAACCTAACCTAACCTAACCTAACCTAACCTAACCTAACCTAACCTAACCTAACCTAACCTAACCTAACCTAACCTAACCTAACCTAACCTAACCTAACCTAACCTAACCTAACCTAACCTAACCTAACCTAACCTAACCTAACCTAACCTAACCTAACCTAACCTAACCTAACCTAACCTAACCTAACCTAACCTAACCTAACCTAACCTAACCTAACCTAACCTAACCTAACCTAACCTAACCTAACCTAACCTAACCTAACCTAACCTAACCTAACCTAACCTAACCTAACCTAACCTAACCTAACCTAACCTAACCTAACCTAACCTAACCTAACCTAACCTAACCTAACCTAACCTAACCTAACCTAACCTAACCTAACCTAACCTAACCTAACCTAACCTAACCTAACCTAACCTAACCTAACCTAACCTAACCTAACCTAACCTAACCTAACCTAACCTAACCTAACCTAACCTAACCTAACCTAACCTAACCTAACCTAACCTAACCTAACCTAACCTAACCTAACCTAACCTAACCTAACCTAACCTAACCTAACCTAACCTAACCTAACCTAACCTAACCTAACCTAACCTAACCTAACCTAACCTAACCTAACCTAACCTAACCTAACCTAACCTAACCTAACCTAACCTAACCTAACCTAACCTAACCTAACCTAACCTAACCTAACCTAACCTAACCTAACCTAACCTAACCTAACCTAACCTAACCTAACCTAACCTAACCTAACCTAACCTAACCTAACCTAACCTAACCTAACCTAACCTAACCTAACCTAACCTAACCTAACCTAACCTAACCTAACCTAACCTAACCTAACCTAACCTAACCTAACCTAACCTAACCTAACCTAACCTAACCTAACCTAACCTAACCTAACCTAACCTAACCTAACCTAACCTAACCTAACCTAACCTAACCTAACCTAACCTAACCTAACCTAACCTAACCTAACCTAACCTAACCTAACCTAACCTAACCTAACCTAACCTAACCTAACCTAACCTAACCTAACCTAACCTAACCTAACCTAACCTAACCTAACCTAACCTAACCTAACCTAACCTAACCTAACCTAACCTAACCTAACCTAACCTAACCTAACCTAACCTAACCTAACCTAACCTAACCTAACCTAACCTAACCTAACCTAACCTAACCTAACCTAACCTAACCTAACCTAACCTAACCTAACCTAACCTAACCTAACCTAACCTAACCTAACCTAACCTAACCTAACCTAACCTAACCTAACCTAACCTAACCTAACCTAACCTAACCTAACCTAACCTAACCTAACCTAACCTAACCTAACCTAACCTAACCTAACCTAACCTAACCTAACCTAACCTAACCTAACCTAACCTAACCTAACCTAACCTAACCTAACCTAACCTAACCTAACCTAACCTAACCTAACCTAACCTAACCTAACCTAACCTAACCTAACCTAACCTAACCTAACCTAACCTAACCTAACCTAACCTAACCTAACCTAACCTAACCTAACCTAACCTAACCTAACCTAACCTAACCTAACCTAACCTAACCTAACCTAACCTAACCTAACCTAACCTAACCTAACCTAACCTAACCTAACCTAACCTAACCTAACCTAACCTAACCTAACCTAACCTAACCTAACCTAACCTAACCTAACCTAACCTAACCTAACCTAACCTAACCTAACCTAACCTAACCTAACCTAACCTAACCTAACCTAACCTAACCTAACCTAACCTAACCTAACCTAACCTAACCTAACCTAACCTAACCTAACCTAACCTAACCGGTTATAACTTTGCATCCAGGTGACGCATTTTGAAGCTGTTTTCAGCTGATTTGATCTTAAATAGGTTCCGTCCTACGTCCTGACTAATTAAAATTGACAAAAACGCGAAAATATTTTTTTGTTATAGGACTTAGAAAATTTATCAAATTTTTCTTTTAAAATAAACTTAAACTAATTTTTATCTCAAAATTTTCTCAACAAACCATATTTGATTTTAATTTTAATAGATACTTACCTGCCTTACCTGTACTCTGGTCCGCGTTCCGCGAGCCCGAGTCCCGTTTGGTAGTTGTAATTCCCGGTTTTTCCATACTTTTTGGTCGAAAGACACGTTTTTTGACGAAAAGTCAAAAATTTTCCTCTACGTAAATTCCAATAACCTCACAGAACGCTAGCCCGCGCCGAGACGCGTCTTTTGACACCTCGCACGTGCGCCTAGCTAACATAGAAAATCAAAATTTTTAAAACTAATTAAATTCATATATAGTCGAAATCCACCTTAGCGAGACAGTAATTACATCAAACCGTTATAACTTTGCATCCAGGTGACGCATTTTGAAGCTGTTTTCAGCTGATTTGATCTTAAATAGGTTCCGTCCTACGTCCTGACTAATTAAAATTGACAAAAACGCGAAAATATTTTTTCGTTATAGGACTTAGAAAATTTATCAAATTTTTCTTTTAAAATAAACTTAAACTAATTTTTATCTCAAAATTTTCTCAACAAACCATATTTGATTTTAATTTTAATAGATACTTACCTGCCTTACCTTTACTCTGGTCCGCGTTCCGCGAGCCCGAGTCCCGTTTGGTAGTTGTAATTCCCGGTTTTTCCATACTTTTTGGTCGAAAAACACGTTTTTTGACGAAAAGTCAAAAATTTTCCTCTACGTAAATTCCAATAACCTCACAGAACGCTAGCCCGCGCCGAGACGCGTCTTTTGACACCTCGCACGTGCGCCTAGCTAACATAGAAAATCAAAATTTTGCCCTCCTACCCACCCTGTTCTCACTGGCCAGGTAAACTTTTCGGTTTTGACAAATTATAAATTTTTTATTTTAAGCTCTTTCTGCTACATCTACGTCCTGTTTATTAAGACCAGACCTAAACCAACGTGTTCTTACGTCTTTGGACATAAATTTGACGGAGTTCTGTATAGGATTTTATTTTGTTTTGTACTCATTTTGACCTTACGGCCGTGTGGCCGTAGGAGAATTTTGTTTAACTTTAGGATACACTCTGTGTTTGTCCCCCCTTTACAGGGACCTAGGATTATCGCCAGTGACCCCTGACTGGTTGATTGATGAACCTCACCTTCACGCAAACCAGTAAGATGTACCGTACACCGGCAAAAGACGCGAGCTCGTCGGGTTCCAGGGGCTCGCCGCGTTCGACAGAGAAGGCTGGACCCTCGCTCCCTTGTGTGAGGCGTAGCATCGGGGAATGGGAGGCCGGGAAAACTGAGCCTCAGGCCAAGTCCCCGGCCAACCCAAAGCGCGACGCCACACCAACCACCTCTCTGAAGACTACCAGCACTCTGGAGACGCGCCGAGTGTCCGCGGATACCGCAAAACCGCCAAAAAAGTCTGAGACCGTCTACCCTAACATCACAGCGGAGGCGAGAGCTTGCCTGAATAAAGCAAAACTTCATTTGGGCAACTCTCGCAACCTGAAGACGGAAATAAAGACTGAGGTGGTCAACGCAATTAACAGACTCTTTGAGCTGGTAAAAGAGTCAGAGCGAAACAAAGTCCCCGCCACACCCGCACCTGCGATAATACCAGCAACGTCTCCGATAGCCGCGCAAATGAGGCTCACCACGAATGAACCGACAGAGATGATGAAGAGTCTTGTGGCTGACCTCAAAGAGCACAAGCAGGCGTTGGAGGAGTGCCAACAACACACCCGGGCTTTGTCGGAACAACTCAAGCTGGCCCCTTGCTTTGTCGCAGGCCAAAGTCCGACTTTTGCGGAAATAGCCGCCGGCCCGAAGCAGCACATCCGAGAGCCTCTTCACTCGGTGGTCGTTTCATCAGTCAATGACCAGGATACCGGTGAAGAGGTAATTGAGAAGCTAAGGACGGCGGTCAATGCCCGCAATGAGGGCACGAGGGTCGAGCGGCTGCGCAAGGCGAGGGACCAAAAGGTGGTGGTCGGCTTCGGCACCAGGGAGGAAATGACGAAAGTTTCTGAACGGATAAGGAAGACGGGTAATCTGGTGGTAGAGGAGGTGAAAAACAAAGATCCGCTCGTCATTATCAAGGACGTCCTCTCCTGCCACACAGATGAGGAGATAACCCAATCCCTGCAGCGGCAAAACTCCCACCTGGTCGGGGACATACTTGCAGATGATCGGAGGATGGGGGTGAAGTACCGTCGCAGGACGAGGAACCCCCACATGTGTCACGTCATCCTGCAGGTGTCCCCTGCTGTGTGGCAGAGGCTTACGATGGCGGGTCGCGTGCACATTGACCTGCAGCGGGTGCGAGTGCAGGACCAGTCACCACTGGTGCAGTGCACTCGCTGCCTGCGCTTCGGCCACAGCAGGAAACTGTGCACGCAGCCCGCCGACCTCTGCATCCACTGCGGCGACCCTCACATGCGGGCAGACTGCCCGTCACGCCTGGCAGCGGAGGCACCGAAATGCCATAATTGTTTATTGGCAAGGATGGAGAAGACCGAACACAACGCCTTCGACAGTGCGTGCCCGATACGCGTAAAGTGGGACGCATTGGCGCGCCTGTCGGTGGCGTATTGCTAAGGTGCAACCAGCATTTCCCGGAAGCAGTAACACGTGCCCGACCCAAACTCGAACTCACCCTGGTGTCCGACCAAACTACAAAGTGATCCAAGCGAATCTGCAGAGGAAGAATCTGGCGACCCAAGAGCTCATGATAGTGGCTAGTGAGCGGAAGGTCGCATTCGCACTGCTCCAGGAGCCATATGTGGGTGGGGTTAAAAGGATGCGAGACTACCGGGGAGCGAGAGTCTACCAGTGCGCGGAACATGGAAGTGGAACTGTGAAGGCGGCAATAGTCGTCTTTGATCATGACCTTGACGTCACGCAGTGTCCAAAACTCACCACCAATAACATCACGGTGGTGAGGATCCGAACCAGCGCCTGGGAAATCGCAGTAGTCTCGTTCTATTTTGAACCGGACCAACCCATACAGCCATACCTGGAGCAGCTTCTGCAGATTCGTGAGGAAATGGGCCCTACAAAAATTATAATGGGAGGTGACGCAAATGCGAAGAGCACCTGGTGGGGCAGTTTGGTCTTGGATAGTAGGGGTGAGGATATGTCGGGAACGCTGGAAGAAATGTGCTTGCAGGTGCTCAACGTCGGAAACACGCCAACCTTCGACACCATCAGGGGTGGCAAGTCATTCACCAGCTTCGTTGACGTAACAGCTTGTTCAACGGACTTGCTAGACCTGGTGGAGGACTGGAGGGTTGAGGAAGGCGTCACAAGCTCGGACCACAACGGTATTGTATTTAATATTAACCTACAAAAATCTAAAGGAACACACGTTAAAGGAACCACCAGACTTTTCAATACAAAAAAAAGCAAATTGGAGCCAATTTCATGAGAAATTGGCCCAATTAAAAGTAGAAACAAACTTAAACACCACAGAAATTAACAAAATTAGTAATAAAATTGACTTAGAAAATAGCATAAATAAATATATAAGCACCATTACCGAAACATGTAAAGAAACTTTGGCAAAAATTAAAATCAATAACAAAATTACAATACCGTGGTGGTCCAACGAGCTTGCTGACATGATGGATGAGGTCAACACCAAAAGGCGCCGCATTCGATGTGCAGCACCAGTCCGGAGAGCGGGAGTCGTCGAGGAGTACCTGCAAGCAAAAGAAAATTATGAACTCCAAACCAAAAAGGCGCAGATTGTCAGTTGGAAGGCGTTCTGTGAAAAGCAGGACAAGGAAGGAGTCTGGGAGGGCATATACAGGATCATAGGTCAGACTGCAAAAAGGCACGAGGACCTGCCCTTGGTGAAGGATGGGCTGACGCTTGATGGCAATGATTCGGCTTCACTGCTGGCAGAGACCTTCTACCCCGAAGACCCTGAAGAGGATGACAACTCCGACCACCGTCGGACGCGAGAAGCGGCCAGTCGTGTAAACGATTGGGCGCATGATGAATACCATGACCCACCGTTTACGCAACAGGAGCTAAGAACCGCGGTGGAAAGTTTTAACTCCAAGAAGGCACCCGGGGCGGACGGTCTCACAGCCGATATCTGTGCCCAAGCCATATTCCGGGACCCGGGGATGTTTCTTGCGCTGACAAACAAGTGCCTCGAGCGGGGCCACTTCCCCGGAGCCTGGAAAGTGGCCACAGTGATAATAATCCGGAAGCCTGGGAAGGATTGTTATACCAACCCGAAGTCCTACAGGCCGATCGGCCTCCTACCAGTCCTGGGAAAAATGTTTGAGAAAATGTTGGTAGCAAGGTTAAAGTGGCATCTGATCCCGCGGTTGAGTACTCGTCAGTTTGGCTTCATGCCCCAGAAGAGCACCGAGGACTCCCTCTATGCCATGATACAACATATCAAAACTAAGCTAAATCAAAAAAAGCTGATCACTGTTGTATCACTTGACATAGAGGGAGCCTTCGACAGCGCATGGTGGCCAGCAATCAGGACCAGACTGGCTGAGGAAAGGTGCCCGGTGAATCTCAGACGGGTGCTGGACAGCTACCTGGCTGGTAGGAGTGTCCGAGTTAGGTACGCCGGAGCAGAGTGCCAAAAGAACACCAACAAAGGATGCGTTCAAGGGTCTATAGGCGGTCCGATCCTTTGGAACCTACTTCTGGACCCCTTGTTGAAAGGCCTGGAAGAGCGGGGAGATCACTGCCAGGCTTTCGCCGACGATGTCGTAATGATCTTCGACGGTGACACAGCATTGGAAGTTCAGGGACGTGCCAATGCCGCCCTCGAGTATGTTCGGAAATGGGGCATCGGAAACAAGCTGAAGTTTGCACCACACAAAACTTGTGCAATGGTTGTTACCAGGAAGCTTAAGTACGATGTCCCACTCCTGAGCATGGGCGGGGTCGACATTGGCATGTCTAAGGAAATAAAAATACTGGGGCTCACCGTCGACCACCAGCTCACTTTCAACACCCACGCCGCAAACGTGTGTAGAAAAGCTGCCAACATCTACAAGCAGCTATCCAGAGCGGCTAAAGTGAGCTGGGGCCTGCATCCGGAGGTCATACGAAGCATCTACACGGCAGCGGTGGAGCCGGTAGTGATGTACGCGGCAAGCGCCTGGGCGCCGGCAACAAGGAAAGTAGGAGTGCAGAAGCTGCTGAACACGGTCCAACGAGGATTCGCCCAAAAGCTCTGCAGGTCCTACCGCACGGTTTCGTTGAACGCGTCCCTGGTGCTGGCTGGGATACTTCCTCTCGACCTCCGAATACAGGAAGCAGCCGCCCTGTATGAGGCAAAGAGAGGAGTGCCCCTGTCAGCCCTAGCGGGCAGGGAGGTGGAGCGTGTGGTGGCATTTGCAGAGACTCCACATCCGGCGAAACATATGGCCATGGAGTTCATGAGTCTGGAGGACCAGTCCCGAGTGGACACCCACAACAGCCAGGCGGTCCGGTTCTTTACCGACGGCAGCAAGATCGCGGGCAAGGTCGGAGCAGCACTGTCACTTTGGGATGGCGTTGCCGAGATCAAGTCCGTAAAGCTTAGCTTGCCGTCGTGCTGCACGGTCTACCAGGCTGAACTCCTGGCCATATGCGTAGCCACGAGAGAAATCCTCAAGCGTAAAGAGGGAACCTTCGGAATCTACAGTGACTCAAAGGCAGCACTACAAACAGTCACGAACCAAGGTTCCCTCCACGCCCTGGCCGTGGAGGCGAGAGCAAACGTGGGCGCGGCCTTCTCCCAGAGCAAAGATGTTTCTTTGTTCTGGGTGAAGGCTCATGCCGGACTGGAGGGCAACGAACGCGCAGACCACCTTGCGAAAGAGGCTGCACTCAAATCCAAGAAGAAGCCGGACTATGACCTTTGCCCGGTTTCATTCGTCAAGCGGCAGATCCGAATGGGGTCGCTCGACGAATGGAACCGGAGATACAGGGATGGCGAAACAGCTTCCGTCACCAAAATGTTTCTCCCAGATGCGATAGATGCCTTCAAGATCGTCAGCAAAGTAAAGCCAACCGGAGTGGTGACACAGATTTTGACGGGGCACGGTGGGTTCTCCGAATACCTGCACCGCTTTAAGTGTAAGGGGAGCCCATCGTGCATCTGTGAGCCGGATGCTCAAGAAACGGTCCCTCATATACTGACCGAATGTCCAGCGTTTGGAACGGAGAGATTGGACGCAGAATTAAGAATGGAGGTGGAGATAAACATAGGTAATATCGCTAAAATAATGACCATCGGAAAACTTAGAAAAATTTTACTAGAATACTGCATAACAACAATCACAAAAGTTATTAAACGAAACAAGGAAACATAATGCTATGCTTTTAATATATAAAATGTATATACAGACAAAGCATAGAACCAACAAATAGTTACTCATAATGAAATAAAAGATAAAATTAAGATAATAAACAAAATATATAGATAAACATTAAAACAAGTAAACTTTATTAAAATCACAATTAAATCAAATAGAAAACCGCAAATTAATATAAAATCATTTTAAAAAAGGTCTCTGACTATGTCAGGGGGACACTGAGCAAAGGCAGGAGTGGGTTTTAGCCGGTAAGAGTCCGGCACTGCCCAGACTGGCTCACCAGTGAGCCAGTCTGGGCGTCCATGAGGATTTCCCTCTCCTGCCAAACCAAAAAAAAAAAAAAAAAAAAAAAAAAAAAAAAAAACCTAACCTAACCTAACCTAACCTAACCTAACCTAACCTAACCTAACCTAACCTAACCTAACCTAACCTAACCTAACCTAACCTAACCTAACCTAACCTAACCTAACCTAACCTAACCTAACCTAACCTAACCTAACCTAACCTAACCTAACCTAACCTAACCTAACCTAACCTAACCTAACCTAACCTAACCTAACCTAACCTAACCTAACCTAACCTAACCTAACCTAACCTAACCTAACCTAACCTAACCTAACCTAACCTAACCTAACCTAACCTAACCTAACCTAACCTAACCTAACCTAACCTAACCTAACCTAACCTAACCTAACCTAACCTAACCTAACCTAACCTAACCTAACCTAACCTAACCTAACCTAACCTAACCTAACCTAACCTAACCTAACCTAACCTAACCTAACCTAACCTAACCTAACCTAACCTAACCTAACCTAACCTAACCTAACCTAACCTAACCTAACCTAACCTAACCTAACCTAACCTAACCTAACCTAACCTAACCTAACCTAACCTAACCTAACCTAACCTAACCTAACCTAACCTAACCTAACCTAACCTAACCTAACCTAACCTAACCTAACCTAACCTAACCTAACCTAACCTAACCTAACCTAACCTAACCTAACCTAACCTAACCTAACCTAACCTAACCTAACCTAACCTAACCTAACCTAACCTAACCCGTTATAACTTTGCATCCAGGTGACGCATTTTGAAGCTGTTTTCAGCGTATTTGATCTTAAATAGGTTCCGTCCTACGTCCTGACTAATTAAAATTGACAAAAACGCGAAAATATTTTTTCGTTATAGGACTTAGAAAATTCATCAATATTTTCTTTTTAAAAAACTTAAACTAATTTTTATCTCAAAATTTTCTCTCAAAAACATCATTTGATTTTAGTTTAAATAGATACTTACCTGCCTTACCTGTACTCTGGTCCGCGTTCCGCGAGCCCGGGTCCCGTTTGGTAGTTGTAATTCCCGGTTTTTCCATACTTTTTGGTCGAAAAACACGTTTTTTGACGAAAAGTCAAAAATTTTCTTCAGCGTAAATTCCAATAACCTCACAGAACGCTAGCCCGCGCCGAGACGCGTCTTTTGACACCTCGCACGTGCGCCTAGCTAACATAGAAAATCAAAATTTTTAAAATCAATTTAATTCATAAACAGACGAAATCCACCTTAGCTATCCAGTAAATACATCAAACCGTTATAACTTTGCATCCAGGTGACGCATTTTGAAGCTGTTTTCAGCGTATTTGATCTTAAATAGGTTCCGTCCTACGTCCTGACTAATTAAAATTGACAAAAACGCGAAAATATTTTTTCGTTATAGGACTTAGAAAATTCATCAATATTTTCTTTTTAAAAAACTTAAACTAATTTTTATCTCAAAATTTTCTCTCAAAAACATCATTTGATTTTAGTTTAAATAGATACTTACCTGCCTTACCTGTACTCTGGTCCGCGTTCCGCGAGCCCGGGTCCCGTTTGGTAGTTGTAATTCCCGGTTTTTCCATACTTTTTGGTCGAAAAACACGTTTTTTGACGAAAAGTCAAAAATTTTCTTCAGCGTAAATTCCAATAACCTCACAGAACGCTAGCCCGCGCCGAGACGCGTCTTTTGACACCTCGCACGTGCGCCTAGCTAACATAGAAAATCAAAATTTTTAAAATCAATTTAATTCATAAACAGACGAAATCCACCTTAGCTATCCAGTAAATACATCAAACCGTTATAACTTTGCATCCAGGTGACGCATTTTGAAGCTGTTTTCAGCGTATTTGATCTTAAATAGGTTCCGTCCTACGTCCTGACTAATTAAAATTGACAAAAACGCGAAAATATTTTTTCGTTATAGGACTTAGAAAATTCATCAATATTTTCTTTTTAAAAAACTTAAACTAATTTTTATCTCAAAATTTTCTCTCAAAAACATCATTTGATTTTAGTTTAAATAGATACTTACCTGCCTTACCTGTACTCTGGTCCGCGTTCCGCGAGCCCGGGTCCCGTTTGGTAGTTGTAATTCCCGGTTTTTCCATACTTTTTGGTCGAAAAACACGTTTTTTGACGAAAAGTCAAAAATTTTCTTCAGCGTAAATTCCAATAACCTCACAGAACGCTAGCCCGCGCCGAGACGCGTCTTTTGACACCTCGCACGTGCGCCTAGCTAACATAGAAAATCAAAATTTTGCCCTCCCACCCACCCTGTTCTCACTGGCCAGGTAAACTTTTCGGTTTTAGCAAAAAATTATTTTTCTGTTTTATGCTCTTCAAGCTTCAATTATACCTTACGGCAATAGAAAATAATTAATTCAGTGTGTTTAACGCCTTATATCGTCACCTTGAAAGCATTTTAAATAATTGACCTTTATTTTGACCTAAACTAGTCCTAGTTAGAGTGCTAGTTTATAATTACTTATTAATCTTTTATTACTTGCTGATCCCCCCTTTACAGGGAGTCAGCATAAGTGTCCTCCGGCAACAGAGTTGCACCGCTGTCCTATTTCACTGATTCCAAAATGTTCGGAATAAGGACACCAGTAAAGAACCCAAAAGCGACGGAGGGGAGTACAGATACGGAGAGGCCCAAACTGCCACAGGCTGGTCCGTCGGTCAGGCGTAGTGTGGGGGAGTGGGAGGCTGACAGATCAAAGTCTGTACAGCGTCTCAAAACCCCAACTCCGCCAAAAAAGGCTCTATTGACTACTCCCCCCAAACCTAAATCGAAGGGAGCCCTCTCGACCAGGTTAGATGGACCGAACCAGCCGAAGGGAGCGGAGGAGAGCTCGCCACGAGAAGCGCAACCCGTGAGATACGTCAACAGGACCACGGAGGCTAAGGCGTGTCTCTCCAAAGCTAAGATCCAGCTCTTAAGTTCCCGAAACCTCAAGAAGGAAATTAAGGACGAACTGACAAAAGCGGTCGAAAGGCTGTACCAGCTGGTGAAGGAGGCAGAGGGCGAGAGAGGAAAAGGAGTCCAGGGAATAGCTCAACCCGAAAAGCCCCGAGAAGACCCAAGGCCGGCCACGGACGAACCGACGGAGCTCATGAAGCAGCTTATGGCGAACCTCCAACAGCATAACCAGGCGTTGGAGGAATGCAAGCAGCATACACGGGCTCTGTCGGAGCGTCTGCAAGAGGCCCCTCGCTACGTTGCAGGTCAGGGCCCGACTTTCGCGGAGATGGCCGCCGGCCTTACACAGCGTTTTCAAGGGCCTCTTCACTCGGTAGTAGTATCATCTGTGAATGATCAGGACACCGGTGAAGAGGTCATTGAGAAACTCAGGACGGCGGTCGATGCCAGGAACGAGGGCACCAGAGTAGAACGGTTGCGCAAGGCGAGGGACCAGAAAGTGGTGGTCGGTTTCAGGAGCAGGGAAGAGCTAAACAAGGTGACGGACCGTATAAGAAAGACGGGCGGCCTGGTGGTAGAGGAGATGAAAAATAAGGATCCGCTCGTCATCTTAAGGGACGTCCTCTCTTGCCACTCCGATGTGGAGGTCACCCAAGCCCTGCAGCGGCAAAACACACATCTGATGGGGGACATCCCTGCAGACGATATGAGGTTGGGGGTGAAGTACCGTCGAAGGACGAGGAACCCCCACATGTGCCATGTCGTTCTGCAGGTGTCCCCTACAGTATGGCAGAGGCTGACTATGGCGGGTCGCGTGCACATCGACCTACAGCGAGTGCGAGTGCAGGATCAGTCCCCACTGGTGCAGTGCACTCGCTGTCTGCGCTTCGGCCATAGCCGTAAACTGTGCACGCAGCCCGCCGACCTCTGCATCCATTGTGGTGACCCCCACATGCGGGCTGACTGCCCATCACGCCTGGTAGCAGAGGCACCGAAATGCCACAATTGTTTTTTGGCAGGGATGGAGAAGACCGACCACAACGCCTTCGACAGTGCGTGCCCGATACGCGTAAAGTGGGACGCATTGGCACGCCTGTCGGTGGCGTATTGCTAAGGTGCAACCAGCATTTCTCGGAAGCAGCAACTCGTGCCCGACCCAAACCCGAACTCACCCTGGTGTCAGACCAAACTACCAAGTGATCCAATCGAATCTGCAGAGGAAGAATCTAGCGACCCAAGAGCTTATGATAGCGGCTAGCGAGCGGAAGGTCGCATTCGCACTGCTCCAGGAGCCATATGTGGGTGGGGTTAAAAGGATGCGAGACTACCGGGGAGCGAGAGTCTACCAGTGCGCGGAACATGGAAGTGGAACTGTGAAGGCGGCAATAGTCGTCTTTGACCATGACCTTGACGTCACGCAGTGTCCAAAACTCACCACCAATAACATCACGGTGGTGAGGATCCGAACCAGCGCCTGGGAAATCGCAGTAGTCTCGTTCTATTTTGAACCGGACCAGCCCATACAGCCATACCTGGAGCAGCTTCTGCAGATTCGTGAGGAAATGGGCCCCACAAAGATTATAATGGGAGGTGACGCAAACGCGAAGAGCACCTGGTGGGGCAGTTTGGTCGTAGACGGCAGGGGTGAGGAAATGTCGGGAACGCTAGACGAAATGTGCTTGCAGGTACTCAACGTCGGAAACACGCCAACCTTCGACACCATCAGGGGTGGCAGGTCATTCACCAGTTTCGTTGACGTAACAGTGTGCTCAACGGACCTGCTAGACCTGGTGGAGGACTGGAGGGTTGAGGAAGGCATCACGAGCTCGGACCACAACGGTATCGTATTTAACATCAATCTTCAAAAATCAAAAGGAACAAACATTAGAAGAACCACGAGACTTTACAACACAAGGAAAGCAAATTGGAGCCAATTTCATGAGAAATTGGCCCAATTAAAAGTAGATTACAACTTAAATTCATTAGAAATAAATAAAATAAATAGTAAAATAAAACTTGAAAACATAATTAACAATTACATTAAAACCATAACTGAAAGTAGTGAAAGAACTTTAGATAAAATTAAAAATAACGAGATACTTACGATACCGTGGTGGTCCAAGGAGCTCGCGGACATGATGAATGACGTGAACACCAGGAGACGCCGCATTCGATGCGCCGCACCGGCCCGTAGAGCGAGGGTCGTCGAGGAGTACCTGCAAGCCAAAGAAAACTACGAGTTGCAAGCCAAAAAGGCACAAATAATAAGTTGGAAGGGATTCTGCGAAAAACAAGATAAAGAAGGAGTTTGGGAGGGAATATACAGAGTCATAGGACGGACCGCCAAGCGACACGAGGACTTGCCATTGGTGAAGGATGGGGTATCACTTGATGGTATGGATTCGGCCCAACTACTGGCGGAGACCTTCTACCCCGAAGACCTGGAAGAGGAAGACAACGATGACCACCGTCGGACGCGTGAAGCAGCCAGTCGTGTAAACGAGTGGACGCATGCTGAACACCATGACCCACCGTTTACACTTCAGGAGCTAAAAACCGCGGTGGGAAGTTTCAACCCAAAGAAGGCACCCGGGGCGGATGGTCTCACTGCCGATATCTGTGCCCAAGCCATTTCCCGGGACCCGGGGATGTTTCTTGCGCTGGCCAACAAGTGCCTCGAGCAGGGCCACTTCCCCGGAGCCTGGAAAGTGGCCACAGTGGTGATACTCCGGAAGCCGGGCAAGGACTGTTACACAACCCCGAAGTCCTACAGACCGATCGGCCTCCTACCAGTCCTGGGCAAAACACTTGAAAAAATGTTGGTAGCAAGGTTGAAGTGGCATCTGATCCCGCGGTTGAGTACTCGTCAGTTTGGCTTCATGCCCCAGAAGAGCACCGAGGACTCCCTCTGCACCATGATACAACATATCAAAGCAAAGCTAAGTCTAAAGAAGCTGATCACTGTTGTATCCCTGGACATAGAGGGAGCCTTCGACAGCGCATGGTGGCCGGCAATCAGGACCAGACTGGCTGAGGAAAGGTGCCCGGTGAATATCAGACGGATGCTGGACAGCTACCTGGCTGGTAGGAGTGTCCGGGTTAGGTACGCTGGAGCAGAGTGTACAAGGAACACAAGAAAGGGGTGTGTACAGGGGTCGATTGGTGGTCCGATCCTCTGGAACCTGCTGCTGGACCCTTTGCTGAAAGGGCTGGAAGAGCGAGGGCATCACTGCCAGGCTTTCGCCGACGATGTCGTTATGATCTTCGACGGTGACACAGCATTGGAAGTTCAAGGACGTGCCAATGCCGCCCTCGAGTATGTTCGGAAGTGGGGCATCGGAAACAAGCTGAAGTTTGCACCACACAAAACCTGTGCAATGGTAGTTACCAAGAAGCTTAAGTACGATGTCCCGCTCCTGAGCATGGGCGGGGTCGACATTGGCATGTCTAAGGAAATAAAAATACTGGGGCTCACCGTCGACCACCAGCTCACTTTCAACACCCACGCCGCTAACGTGTGTAGGAAAGCTGCAAACATCTACAAGCAGCTATCCAGAGCGGCAAAAGTGAGCTGGGGCCTGCATCCGGAGGTCATACGGAGCATCTACACGGCAGCGGTGGAGCCGGTGGTGATGTACGCGGCAGGCGCCTGGGCGCCGGCTACAAGGAAGGTGGGAGTGCAGAAGCTGCTCAACACGGTCCAACGAGGATTCGCCCAAAAGCTCTGCAAATCCTACCGCACGGTTTCGCTGAACGCGTCCCTGGTGCTGGCTGGGATACTTCCTCTCGACCTCAGAATACAGGAAGCAGCCGCCCTGTATGAGGCAAGGAGGGGAGTGCCCCAGCCAGCCCTAGCGGGCAGGGAGGTAGAGCGTGTGGTGGCATTTGCAGAGACCCCACATCCGGCAAAACATATGGCCATGGAGTTCATGAGCCTGGAGGACCAGTCCCGAGTGGACACCCACAACAGCCAGGCGGTCCGATTTTTCACCGACGGCAGCAAGATCGCGGGCAAGGTCGGAGCAGCACTGTCACTTTGGGATGGTGTTGCCGAGATCAAGTCCGTAAAGCTTAGCTTGCCGTCGTGCTGCACGGTCTACCAGGCGGAACTCCTGGCCATATGCGTAGCCACGAGGGAAATCCTCAAGCGCAAAGAGGGAACCTTCGGAATCTATAGTGACTCAAAGGCAGCACTACAAACAGTCACGAACCAAGGTTCCCTCCACGCCCTGGCCGTGGAGGCGAGAGCAAACGTGGGCGCGGCCTTCTCCCAGAGCAAAGATGTTTCTTTGTTCTGGGTGAAGGCTCATGCCGGACTGGAGGGCAACGAACGCGCAGACCACCTTGCGAAAGAGGCTGCACTCAAATCAAAAAAGAAGCCGGACTACGACCTTTGCCCGGTTTCATTCGTCAAGCGGCAGATCCGAATGGGGTCGCTCGACGAATGGAACCGGAGATACAAAAGTGGCGAAACAGCCTCCGTCACAAAAATATTCCTCCCAGACGCAATAGATGCTTTCAAAATTGTCAGCAAGCTCAGACCTACCGGAGTCGTAACGCAGATCTTGACGGGGCACGGTGGGTTCTCTGAATACCTGCACCGCTTTAAGTGTAAGGGGAGCCCATCGTGCATCTGTGAGCCGGACGCACAAGAAACGGTCCCTCACATCTTGACCGAATGTCCGGCGTTTGGAGTGGAGAGATTGGAAGCGGAAATGAGACTTGAGACGGAGCTGAATAAGGAAAATATTTGGAAACTAATGACAAATGCAAAACAAAGAAAAATTTTAATAGATTACAGCATAAAAATAACTACAAGAGCAATACAAAGAAACAAGGAAACATAAAGCTATGCTTTTTAATATATACAGGTATATACAGAAAAAGCATACAAACAATTAATAGACATTTTTAAGAAAACAATCATCAAATTTTGGAAAATAAATAAAACATAGACTAATATTAAAAACAGTAAAATCTTTTATAAATTCGGCAAAATAATAATTAAAACGTAAATAAAATAAAAATAAATGAATGAAAAGGTCTCTGACCATGTCAGGGGGACACTTTGAAAGGCAGGAGTGGGTTTTAGCCGGTAAGAGTCCGGCACTGCCCAGACTGGCTCACCAGTGAGCCAGTCTGGGCGTCCATGAGGATTTCCCTCTCCTGCCAAACCAAAAAAAAAAAAAAAAAAAAAAACCTAACCTAACCTTTTTTTTTTTTTTTTTTTTTTTTTTTTTTTTTTTTTTTTTATCGCTGAGAAATGCGTTACGCATCCCCGGCTCGTGGGGGACGAGTCGGGGTATGTGGGACTCCTGTGTAAAAATACAGTATACCCACTAAAACTCAGCGGTGCTCCCGCATCGCCGTGATGGGAGGGCCATGGGAATCCGGCTCAGCCTTTACGTCCACAGCCCTCCCGGCGCATGCCCGCCTAGCTGGCGGGCCCCACAGGCCCCCCACCTGCGTGGTGGGGGGCTACGGGAATGGCCGGGAGCACCTGGCCATTCCCGTCCGGCACTGGTGGAGGCCTGTGCGATGCAGGCGAGGGTGCCCCCGCACCCGTTGCCTGCTGGCCTCCACCCGGGAGGAGGAGTCGGAGATGACCGTCGAACTGACGTCTCCTTCGACCCCTCCTCCGCCTTCGGAGCGGTGGCGCGTCGGGATCGTCCTCCCGCACGCGCTCCGCCGCCTCCTTCTGGGACATGACGTGCTCGCAGAAGGAGGCGACCGCCGCCCAGGACCCCTCGTCCCTCAGCATGGCGCCCACCACGCCGGGGAGCGAGAGGTCCAACCCGATCGCCGCGACGAGACTGCGGCGCGGCTCGGACCACGACGGGCACACCTCGAGAGTGTGCTGCGCCGTGTCCTCCGCCGCGCCACAGTCGTGGCACGACGGCGTCTCCTCCCGTCCGATCCGATGCAGGTACGATCCGAAACAACCGTGTCCGGACAGCACCTGCACCAGGCGGAACGAGAGGAACCCGTGCGGCCGCTCGAGCCAGTCCCGCAGGACCGGCCCGATCGCGTCGAGGGTTCGGCGGCCGAAGACCGCGGAGGCGAGGTCCGTCGTCCAGTGGACGACGATGGCGTCCCTCGCCTCCCGCCGGACGGCCTCCCGCTGTTCCGGGGCGAAGGGCTGACCCGCCGCCCTCCGCCCCGCCTTCCACTCGTACACTCTGGCGAGCACCCACGCCTCGAGTTCCCAAGGAGGGGTGCTGGCCAGAGCGCACGCCCCGGCGAAGCTCACCGTGCGGTGAGCCCGCGCCACCCGCTGGGCTATCGCCCGTTGAGGTGCCCGCAAGGCCGCGGCGTTCTCTCGTCTGTGGAGAGACTCCTCCCAGATGGGGGCCCCGTAGAGGGCCATGCTCCTCAAGATGCCGGCGTAGAGTTGCCGGCATCGAGCGCTGGGCCCCCCCAAGTTCGGGAGGAGCCACGAGAGAGCGCCCGCGGTCTTCAGCAGGCGCGACGACAGCCCGCTGAAATGCGGGCCGAAGCGCCACCTGCTGTCGAGTACAAGGCCCAGATATTTCATCTGGGCCTTCACCTCAATCCTGACGCCCTCCACGAAGATGTGGGCGTCAGGTGGCGGGGGGCGCTGCCGGGGACCGTGGAAGAAGACGGCCTCGGTCTTCTGCAGCGCCACCGTCAACCCTAGGCGGCGGATCCTCCCTGCGACCAAGGATCCGCCCGCCGAGGCCAAGGAGGCCGCCTCCCTGAACCTAACCTAACCTAACCTAACCTAACCTAACCTTTTTTTTTTTTTTTTTTTTTTCCGGGGTGGAAAATCCTCATGGATGTCCTCCGCCCTGGGGCGGGCGGAGGGGTCTGTCAGACTCTTACTGACTAAAAACCACCCCGGTGTTCCGACTCACACCTACGCCGGGGGTCGCGGGAACGAAAGAATCTTCCGCAACCACCGGCCGGTGCCGGCCCGCCACTGCGGGCCTCCTCTCGGGTCAGGGGGGGGAGTGAGGTGTTTGACTCCCCCCGCGACGTCTCAGAGGGGCGCGCGTGGAACACTACGCGCCGCCACCTCGGGTCCTGATGTGTGGGGGGCGACGGACGTCCCCGAGTCCGTCGCCCCTGGACCCATTTAGGGGGGCCGGAAGAGGGCGTTGTCCGCCCTCCGCCGACGCCCGGTGCGCCTGCTGCGGGCAGGGTGAGTGGACGAGATCTCCCTCTCCCTTTCCGCAGCCTCCTTCTGCGAGACGACCGTCTCGCAGAAGGCGACCACCGCGTCCCAGGACTCGGCGCCGCCGACCATAGCGTTCACTACGGCCGGCAGCGACAAGTCACTGCCTACTTCTGAGATGAGGGCACGGCGCGGCTCCTCCCAAGCGGCACACTCTGCCAGCGTGTGCCGCGCCGTGTCCTCCCGGCAGTCGACGCAGTGGTGACACCGGGCGTCCGGCTCCCTGTTTATGCGACACAGGTACTTCCCGAAGCAACCATGCCCCGAGAGCACCTGCGTCACCCGAAACGACAGGGAGCCGTGCCTCCTCCCGAGCCAGCGGTCGAGCACCGGCCGGACCGCCTCGACGACGTCGAGGCCGGCGGTAGGGCGCGAAAGCCTGTCCCGCCATTCCGCCACCAGGACCTCGCGAAGCTGAGACCGATGCAGCTCCACGTGTCGCTGCATCGGTCGCTCGCCTCGCGCCCGCGCTTCCTCGCGCCACCGATACGATGACGCGAGTACTTTCGCCTCCAGGTCCCAGGGCGGGGATCCGGCCAGTGCACAAGCCGCCTCGTAGGAGATCGTGCGATATCCCCGGATGACTCTGACGGCCATCGCCCTCTGCGGTCTCCGCATGACGGCGATGCTCCCGGCCGTCAGGTCAGCCGCCCAGATCGGGGCCCCGTAAAGGGCCATCGATCGCACGATCAACCTAACCTTTTTTTTTTTTTTTTTTTTTTTTTTTTTTTTTTTTCCGGGGTGGAAAATCCTCATGGATGTCCTCCGCCCTGGGGCGGGCGGAGGGGTCTGTCAGACTCTTACTGACTAAAAACCACCCCGGTGTTCCGACTCACACCTACGCCGGGGGTCGCGGGAACGAAAGAATCTTCCGCAACCCCCGGCCGGTGCCGGCCCGCCTCCGCGGGCCTCCTCTCGGGTCAGGGGGGGGAGTGAGGTGTTTGACTCCCCCCGCGACGTCTCAGAGGGGCGCGCGTGGAACACTACGCGCCGCCACCTCGGGTCCTGATGTGTGGGGGGCGACGGACGTCCCCGAGTCCGTCGCCCCTGGACCCATTTAGGGGGGCCGGAAGAGGGCGTTATCCGCCCTCCGCCGACGCCCGGTGCGCCTGCTGCGGGCCGGGTGAGTGGACGAGATCTCCCTCTCCCTTTCCGCAGCCTCCTTCTGCGAGACGACCGTCTCGCAGAAGGCGACCACCGCGTCCCAGGACTCGGCGCTGCCGACCATAGCGTTCACTACGGCCGGCAGCGACAAGTCACTGCCTACTTCTGAGATGAGGGCACGGCGCGGCTCCTCCCAAGCGGCACACTCTGCCAGCGTGTGCCGCGCCGTGTCCTCCCGGCAGTCGACGCAGTGGTGACACCGGGCGTCCGGCTCCCTGTTTATGCGACACAGGTACTTCCCGAAGCAACCATGCCCCGAGAGCACCTGCGTCACCCGAAACGACAGGGAGCCGTGCCTCCTCCCGAGCCAGCGGTCGAGCACCGGCCGGACCGCCTCGACGACGTCGAGGCCGGCGGTAGGGCGCGAAAGCCTGTCCCGCCATTCCGCCACTAGGACCTCGCGAAGCTGAGACCGATGCAGCTCCACGTGTCGCTGCATCGGTCGCTCGCCTCGCGCCCGCGCTTCCTCGCGCCACCGATACGATGACGCGAGTACTTTCGCCTCCAGGTCCCAGGGCGGGGATCCGGCCAGTGCACAAGCCGCCTCGTAGGAGATCGTGCGATATCCCCGGATGACTCTGACGGCCATCGCCCTCTGCGGTCTCCGCATGACGGCGATGCTCCCGGCCGTCAGGTCAGCCGCCCAGATCGGGGCCCCGTAAAGGGCCATCGATCGCACGATCCCCACGTAGAGCCGCCTACAAGCGGCGCTCGGGCCCCCCAGATTGGGAAGCAGCGTTGAGAGCGCTCCAGTAGCGCCCAGCAACTTGGGCGCCAGCCGTCGGAAGTGGGGCCCGAAGTCCCACCGGCTGTCGAGGACCAATCCCAAGTACTTCATGGTACCCTCGACAGCGATCCGAGCCCCCCCGACCACGATGTGTGAGCCGGGTGACGGCGCCCGCCGGGGGCCATGGAACACCATGGCCTCCGACTTGCTGAGGGCCACCTCCAGGCCTAGGCGACGTATGCGGCTCACCACCTGTGAGACCGCAGCCGTCGCCAGCAACGCTGCTTCCCTGTGCGAGCTCCCCCGGGCAGTGACCAGCGTGTCGTCCGCATAACACGTCAGGTCTACCCCCGGCCTGAGCTCGCCCCTCAGCACCCAGTCGTACCCGATGTTCCACAGGAGCGGCCCTAAGACCGAGCCCTGTGGAACACCGCACGACATGCGGCGCTGGTTTCCGCCATCACGTCCCACGTAGGTGACACACCTCCCAGACAGATAAGCCCCAACGATGCGGCGGAGGTAGGGAGGCACACCATGATAGCGCAGTGCCTCCCGAATACAACTCCAGGGCAGGGTGTTGAAGGCGTTGGATATGTCCAAGGACACCGCCAACATCACCCCGCCCCGAGACACCGCTTCCTCCGCCAGGACTCTAACCCGCGACACAGCGTGTATCGTGGAGCGCCCATGCCGAAACCCAAACTGACTGTCGTCCAGGTCCGGCCCCTCTCTGCACAAGTGGCCGACGAGGCGGGCTGCGATTACTCGCTCGAACAGCTTGCCCACCTCGTCTAGCAGCACTATGGGCCGGTACGCGGACGACGAGTCCGCCGGGCGCCCCGCCTTCCTGAGCAGGACCAGACGACCAGATTTCCACAAAGTGGGAAACTGGCCCTGCTCAAGACACGCTGTGTAGAGTCCTCTCAGTTGGGGCTCTAGCTCCTTCAGAGCGAGGGCCAACACGCAGCCGTGGATCCCGTCGGGCCCCGGAGCCACGTTCTTGGCCCGGAGCCGCATCACGGCTGCCCTCATCTCTGCCTGTGTCACCCCTGGGACGCTGATGGCGTTCACCTCCTCTTCTTCTGCAGACTCTGCGGCCGTGGGCAAAGCCATCGGCGGCGGAGTGTGCTCCGCTCTGGCCGGGAAGAGGGCTGCAACCACCTCCTCCAGCAGCTCGGGTTGGAGACTCTCCGTAAGCGGAGGCGCCGCGGCTCGAAGTTTCCCTCGAACCGCGCGATAAGGGCGCCCCCACGGATCCCCGTCTAAAGTCTCCAACATCTCTTCCCTGGCTCGCGTCCTCGACTCGCCGATGGCCAGCCACAGAGTCTGCTTGGCCGCGCGGTACACCTCATACAGCGCGGCCTCTTCGTCAGGGACCCGACGACGTCTCCTCCGGTATCGGGTGTACTGGCGTCTGACCGCCACGCACGCGACGCGCAGCTGCGCGATCTCGGCGGTCCACCAGTACACCTGGCGCCTTGCGGACTGTGCGTGGACCCGGGGCATGGACGCGTCGCTGATTTGCGTCATCGCCCCGCGGAACCACAGCGCCTCCTGCTCGACGTCGACGGGTCCGTTCGTCGCCGACTCCCGGCTCCAGGCCTGGACAATAGCGGCCTCCTCGAGAAGTTCCCTGTCTATGCGCTTACGCGCCCAACGCGGACCGTCCGTTCGCGGGGTCGGTGGACCGCGGCCGCCGGTGGTCTGGGCGGAGACGTCGAATCGGATGTATCGGTGATCCGACAACGTCTCCACCTCCACGGCGACACGCCAGTCGCGGACACGGCTCGCGACAGCGGGGCTAGCGAACGACACGTCCACTATAGACCCGCCCCGCTGCCGCACGCACGTGTGTACCGAGCCCCGATTCAGGACGGTCAGGCCAGTCGTGACCGCCCACTCCTCCAACACCTCGCCCCTAGCATCGGTCACAGGGGATCCCCAAGCCGCAGACTTGGCGTTGAGATCCCCCAGCAACAGCACAGGGCGAGGGTGGAGACGGCCCACGACGGCACCCAACTCGACAAGGAACCTCTCGAAGTCGGCGAGACTCTTGTTGGGCGAAAAATACGCCCCAACAGTGCCAATGCCGTCCGCGAGGGCGGCTACCCAGCCGCGACCTCGGGACGGGCTGACAAGAGCCCCGCCAATGATGGCCACCAAACCGTCCAAGTCTCCCACCCAGTTATCCCTGGGGGGGACGAAATACGGTTCGGCGACCACGGCCACGTGAATCGACCACTCTGCCATGCTCTGGAGCAAAAGATCCTGAGCTCTAGCAGAGTGGTTGATATTGCCCTGGAGGAAATGGTACAGCGCCATTAAGCGCAATCCATTCCCTCCAACGCACCATTCCTAGGCCGGGAGTCGGCCGAAGGGCAGCCAGGCTGCGGGGGGGGTAAAGAGCCCCCGGCAGCCATGGCAACCCCTGTCTTCTTCTTCTGCGTCTTCTTCTTGGTGGGTCCGCCACAGGCCTTTCCGCCCGCTCTGTGCCCCGCGGGCCTCCCTGCAGCTGTACAGAGGCTGCAGTTTGGCGCCGCGAGACACTGGGCCGCCTTGTGGCCGGCCTGACCGCAGCGATAGCACTGCTCGCTGCGGTCAATAGCGGCGGTGCACCGTGCCCTGACATGCCCAATGTCGAGGCAACGGTAGCACCGCAAGGCCCTGGGCTGCAGCTGCTTCACCCTCGCTGCCACCCACCCCACCAAGAGACGTCCAGCGTCGGCGACTTTCTTTGCCGCCGCCACCGGACACCGCACCCAGATCGCGCCGAGCCCGGAGGCATCGACGCGAACCTCGCCCGTGTGTACGTCTGCGGGCGGACACCCACCGGTACGGGCGACGGCCGCCACGACCTCAGCCGCGGTCGTCGAGTCGTCCAGGCCATCTACGCGCAGTTCCGCGGTCTTCATGGGCCTGGACACCCGAACGTCCTCCGGATTGAGGACCTCCCGCAGCTTGGCGGCCAGGATGTCCGCCTTTTCGCCGCTAGAGGCACCCGACACCTCAAGCAGTCGCGCCCCCGTGATCGCCTGCCTCACTTTGAGGCCGGACGGTACACCTAATTCGGGGAACGCGACTTTCGCCTTTGCCTCCATGAGGACCGCCTTGTAGGAGACGCCCCTTTCGATGGCTCCGGGCTGCAGCGTAATGACTACAGCCGCGGAGCGTGGGGCTCTCACCTTTGGCGGCCCTTGAGCCTTCTTGGGTGCCGGTGCTCCAGCGGGTACCGGTGGTGGCGGCGGCGTCTTCTTCTTTTTCTTCCTCTTGACGACCGTCGTCCACGAGTCCGCAGTGGACCCGGGTGCGGCCGCCGAGGGAGCAGACGCCGGTGGCGCGGCCGTCCGGGAAGTGCCCTCCGCGGGCTTTCTTGCCGGACCTGGTGGGCTGGACCTGGGCTTAGCGGGCTCCTCCTTCCTCCGTCTATCCGCAGCAAGCGGCGGCCGGAGAGTCTCTGCCGGGAGGAGCCTCGACTCCAGGCCCTGCAGGCGGGCATTCAGCATACCCCCACACTGCAGCATGCAGATGCGAACGATCTTTTCGATCTCTGCATCCGCAGGTGCGGGGGTAGGTACGGACGACGGGGCCGGCGGTGTCGTGGCGACGACGGGGGCGGAACTGGTGGCCGCAGGACGCCTCTGCTGCCATTCCGCCCTCTGCGCGGCAAGCTCCCGCTTGAGGTCCTCCAGCTCGGATCTGAGACGGCTGTTCTCCTCCCACAGCTTCGCCGTCTCATCCGAGCTTGTGCGACTTAGGAGGACCCCAACTGCCTCCTTGATGTCGCCAGCCGCCTCCTTCAGAGCGCGCGTGAACGTGCCCTTCAGGCTGCCAGATTTCGTGGCAACCTTTAGGACAACGTCCACGCCGTCCAAAACTTGGCGACTGAGCGCCACCGCCGACACACTTCCTCCGGCAGCCGCCTGAGCAGTGCGTCGCTCTCGGGCCAGCCGGGCCATTTCAGTGACCTCGTCAGCTGCTACCGCCTTCCGCTGCGTCCGCTTTGCGGAGTTCGCCTCAGCCTTGTTGCTCTGCAACAAAAGCGGGGACGCAGCGGAGTCCTCGCTTTCCGCGCTCATCGGTACCGGCGTAGCGGGCCGCAGAAAGCGACCCCGTGCGTTACGCTCCGGTAACCGACCCCTCCCTCTCTTGGCTGTCCCCAATCTTGGGGCCGACAGCTCCTCCTCGCTTGAGGACAGCTCGCTGCGCGAGCGTTTACCCCCAGGTTCCTTGTCCTGGTCGGACAAACATGAGCCTCCTCGGCTCTTGTTGCCGTCACTGACGGCAAGCGGCTTCTCTGCGTCGCACAGTCGCTCCAGGCTAACCCGGAGCTCCTTTTCTTGCGACGCAAGAGGTGATTGACGAAGACCGGCGGTGGTCTGCCGGCCTACGAGACTATTGTTGCCCCCCCCAGATACGGTGGGGCTGCCTTCCGTAGAAGGACGGGATTGTGCCTCCATGAGGAGGTTGCCCGCCTGGGGAATTTTTCCAATAGTGCACTTTTCCATTTTTTCCTTTTAAGGGTGAGGTCCCTGTTTGCGCTAGCTGCCGGAAACCCTCCGGCCATTCATCCCCTCGGCACGCTAGACCTTGGGATTAGGACTCCCCAGTGTACGCCAACTCAACTCCCCTCTGTAAGCAGAGGGGGGAGTAGGCGTACGACCTACTCTAGCCCGGTTCCCTTCACCGACCATCGTGGATGATCGGTGATTGGAACCGTGACCCTTCCCCGTTTGTTGAGAATTCGCCGCCAGCGCCAAGTGTCCACCAAAACCTGGTGGGCAGTTGGAGCTGACGTTGCCCAGGGTGCGCCACGAGGAGGCTTCTCAACATGCACCCCACGATCAACCTAACCTAACCTAACCTTTTTTTTTTTTTTTTTTTTTTTTTTTTTTTTTTTTTTTTCCCGGGGTGGAAAATCCTCATGGATGTCCTCCGCCCTGGGGCGGGCGGAGGGGTCTGTCAGACTCTTACTGACTAAAAACCACCCCGGTGTTCCGACTCACACCTACGCCGGGGGTCGCGGGAACGAAAGAATCTTCCGCAACCACCGGCCGGTGCCGGCCCGCCACTGCGGGCCTCCTCTCGGGTCAGGGGGGGGAGTGAGGTGTTTGACTCCCCCCGCGACGTCTCAGAGGGGCGCGCGTGGAACACTACGCGCCGCCACCTCGGGTCCTGATGTGTGGGGGGCGACGGACGTCCCCGAGTCCGTCGCCCCTGGACCCATTTAGGGGGGCCGGAAGAGGGCGTTGTCCGCCCTCCGCCGACGCCCGGTGCGCCTGCTGCGGGCAGGGTGAGTGGACGAGATCTCCCTCTCCCTTTCCGCAGCCTCCTTCTGCGAGACGACCGTCTCGCAGAAGGCGACCACCGCGTCCCAGGACTCGGCGCCGCCGACCATAGCGTTCACTACGGCCGGCAGCGACAAGTCACTGCCTACTTCTGAGATGAGGGCACGGCGCGGCTCCTCCCAAGCGGCACACTCTGCCAGCGTGTGCCGCGCCGTGTCCTCCCGGCAGTCGACGCAGTGGTGACACCGGGCGTCCGGCTCCCTGTTTATGCGACACAGGTACTTCCCGAAGCAACCATGCCCCGAGAGCACCTGCGTCACCCGAAACGACAGGGAGCCGTGCCTCCTCCCGAGCCAGCGGTCGAGCACCGGCCGGACCGCCTCGACGACGTCGAGGCCGGCGGTAGGGCGCGAAAGCCTGTCCCGCCATTCCGCCACCAGGACCTCGCGAAGCTGAGACCGATGCAGCTCCACGTGTCGCTGCATCGGTCGCTCGCCTCGAGCCCGCGCTTCCTCGCGCCACCGATACGATGACGCGAGTACTTTCGCCTCCAGGTCCCAGGGCGGGGATCCGGCCAGTGCACAAGCCGCCTCGTAGGAGATCGTGCGATATCCCCGGATGACTCTGACGGCCATCGCCCTCTGCGGTCTCCGCATGACGGCGATGCTCCCGGCCGTCAGGTCAACCGCCCAGATCGGGGCCCCGTAAAGGGCCATCGATCGCACGATCCCCACGTAGAGCCGCCTACAAGCGGCGCTCGGGCCCCCCAGATTGGGAAGCAGCGTTGAGAGCGCTCCAGCAGCGCCCAGCAACTTGGGCGCCAGCCGTCGGAAGTGGGGCCCGAAGTCCCACCGGCTGTCGAGGACCAATCCTAGGTACTTCATGGTACCCTCGACAGCGATCCGAGCCCCCCCGACCACGATGTGTGAGCCGGGTGACGGCGCCCGCCGGGGGCCATGGAACACCATGGCCTCCGACTTGCTGAGGGCCACCTCCAGGCCTAGGCGACGTATGCGGCTCACCACCTGTGAGACCGCAGCCGTCGCCAGCAACGCTGCTTCCCTGTGCGAGCTCCCCCGGGCAGTGACCAGCGTGTCGTCCGCATAACACGTCAGGTCTACCCCCGGCCTGAGCTCGCCCCTCAGCACCCAGTCGTACCCGATGTTCCACAGGAGCGGCCCTAAGACCGAGCCCTGTGGAACACCGCACGACATGCGGCGCTGGTTTCCGCCATCACGTCCCACGTAGGTGACACACCTCCCAGACAGATAAGCCCCAACGATGCGGCGGAGGTAGGGAGGCACACCATGATAGCGCAGTGCCTCCCGAATACAACTCCAGGGCAGGGTGTTGAAGGCGTTGGATATGTCCAAGGACACCGCCAACATCACCCCGCCCCGAGACACCGCTTCCTCCGCCAGGACTCTAACCCGCGACACAGCGTGTATCGTGGAGCGCCCATGCCGAAACCCAAACTGACTGTCGTCCAGGTCCGGCCCCTCTCTGCACAAGTGGCCGACGAGGCGGGCTGCGATTACTCGCTCGAACAGCTTGCCCACCTCGTCTAGCAGCACTATGGGCCGGTACGCGGACGACGAGTCCGCCGGGCGCCCCGCCTTCCTGAGCAGGACCAGACGACCAGATTTCCACAAAGTGGGAAACTGGCCCTGCTCAAGACACGCCGTGTAGAGTCCTCTCAGTTGGGGCTCGAGCTCCTTCAGAGCGAGGGCCAACACGCAGCCGTGGATCCCGTCGGGCCCCGGAGCCACGTTCTTGGCCCGGAGCCGCATCACGGCTGCCCTCATCTCTGCCTGTGTCACCCCTGGGACGCTGATGGCGTTCACCTCCTCTTCTTCTGCAGACTCTGCGGCCGTGGGCAAAGCCATCGGCGGCGGAGTGTGCTCCGCTCTGGCCGGGAAGAGGGCTGCAACCACCTCCTCCAGCAGCTCGGGTTGGAGACTCTCCGTAAGCGGAGGCGCCGCGGCTCGAAGTTTCCCTCGAACCGCGCGATAAGGGCGCCCCCACGGATCCCCGTCTAGAGTCTCCAACATCTCTTCCCTGGCTCGCGTCCTCGACTCGCCGATGGCCAGCCCCAGAGTCTGCTTGGCCGCGCGGTACACCTCATACAGCGCGGCCTCTTCGTCAGGGACCCGACGACGTCTCCTTCGGTATCGGGTGTACCGGCGTCTGACCGCCACGCACGCGACGCGCAGCTGCGCGATCTCGGCGGTCCACCAGTACACCTGGCGCCTTGCGGACTGTGCGTGGACCCGGGGCATGGACGCGTCGCTGATATGCGTCATAGCCCCGCGGAACCACAGCGCCTCCTGCTCGACGTCGACGGGTCCGTTCGTCGCCGACTCCCGGCTCCAGGCCTGGACAATAGCGGCCTCCTCGAGAAGTTCCCTGTCTATGCGCTTACGCGCCCAGCGCGGACCGTCCGTTCGCGGGGTCGGTGGACCGCGGCCGCCGGTGGTCTGGGCGGAGACGTCGAATCGGATGTATCGGTGATCCGACAACGTCTCCACCTCCACGGCGACACGCCAGTCGCGGACACGGCTCGCGACAGCGGGGCTAGCGAACGACACGTCCACTATAGACCCGCCCCGCTGCCGCACACACGTGTGTACCGAGCCCCGATTCAGGACGGTCAGGCCAGTCGTGACCGCCCACTCCTCCAGCACCTCGCCCCTAGCATCGGTCACAGGGGATCCCCACGCCGCAGACTTGGCGTTGAGATCCCCCAGCAACAGCACAGGGCGAGGGTGGAATCGGCCCACGACGGCACCCAACTCGACAAGGAACCTCTCGAAGTCGGCGAGACTCTTGTTGGGCGAAAAATACGCCCCAACAGTGCCAATGCCGTCCGCGAGGGCGGCTACCCAGCCGCGGCCTCGGGACGGGTTGACAAGAGCCCCGCCAATGATGGCCACCAAACCGTCCAAGTCTCCCACCCAGTTATCCCTGGGGGGAACGAAATACGGTTCGGCGACCACGGCCACGTCAATCGACCACTGTGCCATGCTCTGGAGCAAAAGATCCTGAGCTCTAGCACAGTGGTTGATATTGCCCTGGAGGAAATGGTACAGCGCCATTAAGCGCAATCCATTCCCTCCAACGCACCATTCCTAGGCCGGGAGTCGGCCGAAGGGCAGCCAGGCTGCGGGGGGGGTAAAGAGCCCCCGGCAGCCATGGCAGCCCCTGTCTTCTTCTTTTGCGTCTTCTTGGCGGGCGCGCCACAGGCCTTTCCGCCCGCTCTGTGCCCCGCGGGCCTCCCTGCAGCTGTACAGAGGCTGCAGTTTGGCGCCGCGAGACACTGGGCCGCCTTGTGGCCGGCCTGACCGCAGCGATAGCACTGCTCGCTGCGGTCAATAGCGGCGGTGCACCGTGCCCTGACATGCCCAATGTCGAGGCAACGGTAGCACCGCAAGGCCCTGGGCTGCAGCTGCTTCACCCTCGCTGCCACCCACCCCACCAAGAGACGTCCAGCGTCGGCGACTTTCTTCGCCGCCGCCACCGGACACCGCACCCAGATCGCGCCGAGCCCGGAGGCATCGACGCGAACCTCGCCCGTCCGGACGTCTTCAGGCGGACATCCACCGATTTTGGCGATGGCCGCCACGACCTCAGCCGGGGTCGTCGAGTCGTCCAGGCCATCGACGCGCAGTTCCGCGGTCTTCATGGGCCTGGACACCCGAACGTCCTCCGGATTGAGGACCTCCCGCAGCTTGGCGGCCAGGATGTCCGCCTTTTCGCCGCTAGAGGCACCCGACACCTCAAGCAGTCGCGCCCCCGTGATCGCCTGCCTCACTTTGAGGCCGGCCGGTACACCTAAGTCGGGGAACGCGACTTTCGACTTTGCCTCCATGAGGACCGCCTTGTAAGAGACGCCCCTTTCGACGGCTCCGGGCTGCAGCGTAATAACTACAGCCGCAGAGCGTGGGGCTCTCATCTTTGGCGGCCCTTGAGCCTTCTTGGGTGCCGGTGGTGCAGCGGGTACCGGTGGCGGCGCCGTCTTCTTCTTTTTTTTCTTTCTCTTGACGACCGTCGTCCACAAGTCCGCGGTGGACCCGGGTGCGGTCGCCGAGGGAGCGGGCGCTGGTGGCGCGGCCGTCCGTGACGTGGACGCTGACGAGCCCTCCGCGGGCTTCCTCCCCGGACCCGGCTTAGCGGGCTCCGCCTTCCTCCGCCTGTCTGCAGCGAGCGGCGGCCGGAGAGTCTCAGCCGGGAGGAGCCTCGACTCGAGGCCCTGCAGCCGGGCATTCATCATGCCCCCACACTGCAGCATGCAGATGCGGACGATCTTTTCGATCTCCGCTTCCGCAGGTGCAGGTGCCGGGGCAGGTACGGACGACGGGGGGGCCGGCGGTGTCTTGGCAACGACGCCGGGGGCGGAACTGGTGGCCGCAGGACGCCTCTGCTGCCATTCCGCCCTCTGCGCGGCAAGCTCCCGCTTGAGGTCCTCCAGCTCGGATCTGAGACGGCTGTTCTCCTCCCACAGCTTCGCCGTCTCATCCGAGCTTGTGCGACTTAGGAGGACCCCAACTGCCTCCTTGATGTCGCCAGCCGCCTCCTTCAGAGCGCGCGTGAACGTGCCCTTCAGGCTGCCAAATTTCGTGGCAACCTTTAGGACAACGTCCACGCCGTCCAAAACTTGGCGACTGAGCGCCACCGCCGACACACTTCCTCCGGCAGCCGCCTGAGCAGTGCGTCGCTCTCGGGCCAGCCGGGCCATTTCACTGACCTCGTCAGCTGCTACCGCCTTCCGCTGCGTCCGCTTTGCGGAGTTCGCCTCAGCCTTGTTGCTCTGCAACAAAAGCGGGGACGCAGCGGAGTCCTCGCTTTCCGCGCTCATGGCTACCGGCGTAGCGGGCCGCAAGAAGCGACCCCGTGCATTACGCTCCGGTAACCTCCCCCTCCCCCTCTTTGCTGTTCCCAATCTTGGGGCCGACATCTCCTCCTCACTTGAGGACAGCTCGCTGCGCGAGCGTTTCCCCCCAGGTTCCTTGTCCTGGTCGGACAAACATGAGCCTCCTCGGCTCTTGTTGCCGTCAATGACGGCAAGCGGCTTCTCTGCGTCGCACAGTCGCTCCAGGTTAACCCGGAGCTCCTTTTCTTGCGACGCAAGAGGTGGTTGACGAAGACCGGCGGTGGTCTGCCGGCCTACGGGACTATTGGTGCCCCCCCCAGATACGGTGGGGCTGCCTTCCGTGGAAGGGCGGGATTGTGCCTCCTTGTGGAGGTTGCCCGCCTGGGGAATATTTCCAGTAGTCAACTTTTCCATTTTTGTCCTTTTAAGGGTGAGGTCCCTGTTTGCGCTAGCTGCCGGAAACCCTCCGGCCATTCATCCCCTCGGCACGCTAGACCTTGGGATTAGGACTCCCCAGTGTACGCCAACTCAACTCCCCTCTGTAAGCAGAGGGGGGAGTAGGCGTACGACCTACTCTAGCCCGGTTCCCTTCACCGACCATCGTGGATGATCGGTGATTGGAACCGTGACCCTTCCCCGTTTGTTGAGAATTCGCCGCCAGCGCCAAGTGTCCACCAAAACCTGGTGGGCAGTTGGAGCCGACGTTGCCCAGGGTGCGCCACGAGGAGGCTTCTCAACATGCACCCCAACCTAACCTAACCTAACCTAACCATATAACTTTGCATCCAGGTGACGCATTTTGAAGCTGTTTTCAGCGTATTTGATCTTAAATAGGTTCCGTCCTACGTCCTGACTAATAAAAATTGACAAAAACGCGAAAATATTTTTTCGTTATAGGACTTAGAAAATTTTTCAATATTTTCTTTTATAAAACTTAAACTAATTTTTATCTCAAAATTTCCTCTCAAAAACATCATTTGATTTTAGTTTAAATAGATACTTGCCTGCCTTACCTGTACTCTGGTCCGCGTTCCGCGAGCCCGAGTCCCGTTTGGTAGTTGTAATTCCCGGTTTTTCCATACTTTTTGGCCGAAAAACACGTTTTTTGACGAAAAGTCAAAAATTTTCTTCAGCGTAAATTCCAATAACCTCACAGAACGCTAGCCCGCGCCGAGACGCGTCTTTTGACACCTCGCACGTGCGCCTAGCTAACATAGAAAATCAAAATTTTGCCCTCCCACCCACCCTGTTCTCACTGGCCAGGTAAACTTTTTGGTTTTTGCAAAAAAGTTAGTTTTTGTTTTTAGCTCATAAGTTACAGAAGTACCTTTTGGTAACAGTAGGTAGGAAAATTGACGGTTTTCAAGACATTTTAGCGTCTCCTGAAGGCATTTCTTTTGACATATTTTTATTTTAATTATTGACGCATACCTTCAATATGTTCGGGTGCGGGATAAGGACACCACTAAAGAAGGTGGACGATGGTGTAAAATCACCAGCAAAAACCCAAATATCACCTCCAAATGTTCGACGTAGTGTCGGGGAATGGGAAGCTGTAAAACCCACAAGTACCCAACCAACCGACCCAGCGCCCCCATTAACAAACAAGACGATACAGGCCGGCCCTGCTAAAGTAGTGCAAAAACCCCTAGAGTCGCAGAAGAAAACTCTTCCAGCGACTACTAAACTAACAGAGGTTCATACGCCGCCAAAGGTACAATACGCGGATCGGTCCACAGAGGCTAGGGCCTGCCTGAACAGAGCCAAACTGCACCTGAGCAGCTCAAGAAACACAAAGACCGAAATTAAAAACGGCATCATTGAAGCGCTGGATCGGCTGTACCAGCTCGTGAAGGAAGCTGAAAAGGAGGCCAAGACAAAAAGCTCAGGTAAAGTGAACAAAAAGACGGACCTCGAAGCTGCCCCAACTTCCCCAACTGACGCCACTTTCTCGATCACCGAGCAAAACCTGCTAGCAGCACGAATCGAGGAACACACGAAGTTGCTGCAGGAAAGCAACAAAAGAATGGAAGAGCTGAAAGTGGCAATAGAACAGGCACCAACAACAACGTATGCGAGTGTAACTGCGACCCATAGCGGAAAGTCGAATCCAATGCGAAGTACGCTACACTCTATCGTAGTTACCTCAAAAGACGATACTGAAACGGGGGACGAAGTATTGGACAAAATACGGAACGCGGTGGATGCTAAAGAGGGCTGGGTTAAAGTCGAAAAGGTGAGAAAGGCTAAAGACAGAAAAGTCATAATGGGATTTAAGACCAGGGAAGAAAGGACCAAAATCAAGGACAAACTGGAAGGGGAAAGCCAAGGCCTCAATGTCGAGGTAATGAAAAATAAAGACCCGCTATTGGTCCTCAGGAGCGTCCTCTCTGCTAATTCAGACGAGGACGTTCTCATGGCACTGAGGAACCAAAACAGGGATATTTTCACTAACCTCGACAAAGAGGAAAACAGGGTTGAAGTAAAGTTCAGGAGAAGAACAAGGAACCCGCACACCAACCATGTCGTGGTCAGCGTCTCACCAACCATCTGGAGAAGGGCTACAGAAGTCGGACGCCTGCACATAGACCTTCAGCGCGTTACGGTGGAAGACCAAACCCCGCTGGTTCAGTGTACGCGTTGTCTGGGCTATGGGCATGGCAAACGGTTCTGTAAAGAACCAGCCGACTTGTGTAGTCACTGTGGTGGTCCACACTTGAAGTCGGAATGTGCAGACTACCTCGCGGGTGTTCCGCCCAAATGCCAAAACTGCACAAGAGCAAAACTCGACCGCGCTGACCATAACGCCTTCAACCCCGATTGCCCGACACGCCGTAAGTGGGACAAAATAGCCAGATCAACAGTGGCGTATTGCTAAGGGCACCCCGGTCACATACACGGGATACAAAATACTGCAAGCCAACCTCCAGCGGAAACAACTCGCAACAAACGAGCTCCTGTTGGAAGCCACAAAACGCGGAGTCGCCATTGCTCTCCTCCAAGAACCATACGTAGGGGGGGCCAAGGTTGTGAGGAACTACAGGGGCGTTCGGATCTTTCAGAGCACTGACATCGGAGATGGGACTGTTAAGGCCGCCATAGCGGTCTTCGATCAAGACCTTATAGTCACACAGTACCCGAAACTTACCACGAACAACATCACCGTGGTGGGGATCCGGACCAGTGCCTGGAGGATCACACTAGTCTCCTTTTATTTTGAACCTGACCAGCCAGTGGGACCATACTTAGAGCACCTCAAACACGTTGAGGAAGAAGTAGGTTCCAGGATGTGGGTTGTTGGAGGAGATGCTAATGCAAAAAGCACCTGGTGGGGTGGCTTGTCCATTGACAGCAGGGGCGAAGAAGTTTCTGGAGTCCTCAATGAGCTGAACCTTAACATACTCAACAGAGGAGAAATTCCGACATTCGATACAATCAGAGGGGGAAAACGTTACTGCAGCCACGTCGACATTACAGCGTGCTCGACGGATATCCTGGACCTGGTAGACAGCTGGATGGTGGATGAGGGCCTCACAAGTTCGGACCACAATGGCATTGTTTTCAACATCAAATTGAAAAGGTCAAAAGGCATAATGGTCAACAGAACCACTAGGATATACAACACAAAAAAAGCAAATTGGTCAGAGTTTCGTGAGAAACTCAGCCAATTACTGCAAGAGGAGAACATCAACCAAATAGAAATAGATAAAGTGAGTTCTGTTGACCAAATCAATATAACGACCAACAAATATACACAGGCAATAAGGGACGCATGCACCTCATCAATGCCCATGAGGAAGACCAATGAAGTGCTCACCTTGCCGTGGTGGTCCGAGAAGCTCGAGAAGATGAAGCACGAAGTTGCTACCAGGAAACGTCGAATTAGGTGTGCTGCACCGGCCCGAAGATCGAAGGTCGTTGAAGAGTACCTGAAACAGAAAGTTGAGTATGAAACAGAAGCAGCCAAGGATATAATTGAGAGTTGGAAGAACTTCTGCGCCAAACAGGACAGAGAGGGACTTTGGGAGGGGATCTACCGGGTAATAGGAAGGACCAAAGGAAGGGGAGAGGACCAACCGCTAGTAAAGGATGGGGAGATACTGGACACGAAGGGGTCAGTCGAACTACTGGCGAAAGCATTTTACCCAGAAGACCACACGGACAGTGACAAGACGTACCACCGCCTTATCAGAGAAAAGGCCGACGTCGTGAATGCTGGCGGGCAAGATAATTCATGCGATCCACCATTCACGATGGTTGAACTGATGGCGTCGTCCGGGTCTTTCAATGCCAAAAAAGCTCCCGGAGCGGACGGCTTCACCGCCGATATTTGCTGCCGAGCTATTGGAGCTGCCCCTGAGGTGGCCCTTGCTCTCCTAAATGCCTGCATGAGATGCCATCACTTCCCTGAAATCTGGAAGGAGGCGATTGTGGTCGTGTTAAAGAAGCCTGGGAAAGACAACTACAACACCCCCAAGGCTTACAGACCAATCGGCCTTTTGCCAATACTTGGCAAAATTTACGAGAAGATGTTGGTGGCCCGCCTCAAGTTCCATTTGATCCCAAGGATGAGTACTCGCCAGTACGGATTCATGCCCCAGAAGAGCACAGAGGACTCCCTCTATGCACTAATGCAGCATATACGCGGCAAGCTGGAGCTGAAGAAAATAGTAGTCGTAGTATCATTGGACATAGAGGGAGCTTTTGATAACGCCTGGTGGCCAGCAATAAGGGTCCGTCTGTTTGAGGAAGAGTGTCCAATCGGCTTGAGGAGGGTCATCGACAGCTATCTCGAGAACAGAAGGGTCAGAGTCAGGTACGCGGGTGAGGAGTTCAGCAGGGCCACAAGTAAGGGTTGTGTCCAGGGTTCTATAGGGGGACCAATATTTTGGAACCTGTTGTTGGACCCGCTTCTAAACAGCTTAGAAGCCAGGGGTGACTATTGCCAGGCCTTTGCAGACGATGTTGTGCTGATCTTCGATGGTGACGCCTCGCTGGAGATCCAGGGACGTGCCAATGCTGCACTAGAACATGTTCGGGCGTGGGGTGTACAAAACAAACTTAAATTTGCCCCCCAAAAAACCAACGCAATGGTTATCACTCGCAAACTAAAATACGACACCCCACGCCTGAGCATGGGCGGGACCAGCATTGCCCTGTCCAAGGATATCAAAATCCTAGGAGTCACCATAGACGAGAAGCTGACCTTCAACAAACACGTCGCAAATGTGTGCAGAAAGGCAATAGATATCCACAAACAACTGGCCAGGGCGGCAAAGACCAGTTGGGGACTTCACCCTGAAGTCATAAGAATAATATATGTGGCCACCGTGGAACCGGTCGTCCTGTACGCCGCCAGCGTATGGGCACCGGCAGTTGGAAAGCTGGGCGTTATGAAGCAGTTGGGAGCAGTTCAGCGTGGCATTGCACAAAAGTTGTGCAAAGCATACCGGACGGTCTCGTTGAACTCTGCCCTGGTGCTGGCTGGGATATTACCTCTCGACCTCCGTGTCCGAGAGGCTGCTTCGCTATACGAAGCCAGGAGAGGTGTGCCTCAGCTGGCACTTGGAGACAGAAGGGTCGAGCAGACCGCCTCGGCAATGGAGGCCCCACACCCCGCGGACCGCGCTGAGCTGAAGCTCGTAAGCCTGGTAAACGAAGAGCAACTTGATGCCCAGAACGAACTTGAGGTTCGTATCTTCACGGACGGGAGCAAGATTGGGGGCAAGGTTGGGGCGGCACTCTCCATATGGACCGGTGATGCCGAAACCAAAACCCTCAAGCTTGCTCTCCCACACTACTCCACCGTTTACCAGGCTGAGCTCCTGGCAATATGCGTGGCAACAAGGGAAATTTTAAAACACAGTGCGAAATCGTTTGGAATTTTCAGTGACTCTATGGCAGCCCTCCAATCCATACAAAATTACGACCGTCACCACCCACTGGCCGTGGAGGCAAGGGCCAACATCAAGTCCCTGTCGATCCAGAAAAAGGCTTTTACCCTGTTCTGGATCAAAGCCCATGCGGGATTGGAAGGGAATGAGAGGGCCGACGAATTAGCCAAGAGCGCCGCTGAGGGTTCCAAACGAAGGCCTGATTACGACCTGTGCCCGGTTTCCTACGTCAAGCGGTGCATTCGCACGACAACGCTTGACGAATGGAACCGCAGATACAGCTCCGGAGAAACTGCTTCAGTAACCAAATTGTTTTTCCCCGACGCGGTGGCGGCCTACAGGATCATCAGGAAATGTGAAACGAATAACGTAGTCACCCAAATCATGACGGGGCACGGTGGGTTCTCGGCGTACTTGAATCGTTTCAAGTGTAAGGAGAGTCCATCGTGCATCTGTGACCCTGAAATCGATGAAACGGTGCCACATATATTGTTCGAATGTCCGGTCTTTGACAAAGAAAGGATAGAGGCGGAGCACATACTCGAGATAAAACTCAACGCCGAAAACATCTGGCAAACAATAGCGGGTAAAAACAGAGAGGCTTTTTTAAAATACTGCGTTAAGATATGTGAGAGAGTAATAAAACGAAACAAAAGTGCGTAAGTAAACAATGTTTACATAATATTATGTAGTATATTAATGTTAAGCATTGAACAATATAAATGTGTAATAAAATATAAGTAGAAATAAGAACGCTGTATTAATTAAGTAAAAAAAAAAAAAACCATGTAGTAGGATTAAGACATTAAAATAGTATAGAATAAGATACTAAAACTGTAAGATTAAAATAATATATGTTGTTATACCTTCCCGAAATAAAAATAAAAATTCAAATAAACAGAAAGTAGTAATAGAGCAGAATAGACAAAATAGTAGAAGGGCGCCCTACCCTTAAAGAACAAAAGATGAAAGAATGTAAGAAAGATAAAGTATGCAGAATGAAAGCACGAGAGGAACAAAAGCGAGAACTGGAATGAACGTAATAGCTAGCCAAGCACAGGCTCCGATCATGTTGGAGGTAGCAGAAAAAAAAAAAAAAAAAAAAAAAAAAAAAAAAAAAAAAAAAAAAAACCTAACCTAACCTAACCTAACCTTTTTTTTTTTTTTTTTTTTTTTTTTTTCCGGGGTGGAAAATCCTCATGGATGTCCTCCGCCCTGGGGCGGGCGGAGGGGTCTGTCAGACTCTTACTGACTAAAAACCACCCCGGTGTTCCGACTCACACCTACGCCGGGGGTCGCGGGAACGAAATAATCTTCCGCAACCCCCGGCCGGTGCCGGCCCGCCACCGCGGGCCTCCTCTCGGGTCAGGGGGGGGAGTGAGGTGTTTGACTCCCCCCGCGACGTCTCAGAGGGGCGCGCGTGGAACACTACGCGCCGCCACCTCGGGTCCTGATGTGTGGGGGGCGACGGACGTCCCCGAGTCCGTCGCCCCTGGACCCATTTAGGGGGGCCGGAAGAGGGCGTTATCCGCCCTCCGCCGACGCCCGGTGCGCCTGCTGCGGGCCGGGTGAGTGGACGAGATCTCCCTCTCCCTTTCCGCAGCCTCCTTCAGCGAGACGACCGTCTCGCAGAAGGCGACCACCGCGTCCCAGGACTCGGCGCCGCCGACCATAGCGTTCACTACGGCCGGCAGCGACAAGTCACTGCCTACTTCTGAGATGAGGGCACGGCGCGGCTCCTCCCAAGCGGCACACTCTGCCAGCGTGTGCCGCGCCGTGTCCTCCCGGCAGTCGACGCAGTGGTGACACCGGGCGTCCGGCTCCCTGTTTATGCGACACAGGTACTTCCCGAAGCAACCATGCCCCGAGAGCACCTGCGTCACCCGAAACGACAGGGAGCCGTGCCTCCTCCCGAGCCAGCGCTCGAGCACCGGCCGGACCGCCTCGACGACGTCGAGGCCGGCGGTAGGGCGCGAAAGCCTGTCCCGCCATTCCGCCACCAGGGCCTCGCGAAGCTGAGACCGATGCAGCTCCACGTGTCGCTGCATCGGTCGCTCGCCTCGCGCCCGCGCTTCCTCGCGCCACCGATACGATGACGCGAGTACTTTCGCCTCCAGGTCCCAGGGCGGGGATCCGGCCAGTGCACAAGCCGCCTCGTAGGAGATCGTGCGATATCCCCGGATGACTCTGACAACCTAACCTAACCTAACCTAACCTGAGCGTTATAACTTTGCATCCAGGTGACGCATTTTGAAGCTGTTTTCAGCGAATTTGATCTTAAAAAGGTTCCGTCCTACGTCCTGACTATTTAAAATTGACAAAAACGCGAAAATATTTTTTCGTTATAGGACTTAGAAAATTTTCAATATTTTCTTTTATTAAAAACTTAAACTAATTTTTATCTCAAAATTTTCTCTCAAAAACATCATTTGATTTTAGTTTAAATAGATACTTACCTGCCTTACCTGTACTCTGGTCCGCGTTCCGCGAGCCCGGGTCCCGTTTGGTAGTTGTAATTCCCGGTTTTTCCATACTTTTTGGTCGAAAAACACGTTTTTTGACGAAAAGTCAAAAATTTTCTTCAAAGAAAATTCCAACAACCTCACAGAACGCTAGCCCGCGCCGAGACGCGTCTTTTGACACCTCGCACGTGCGCCTAGCTAACATAGAAAATCAAAATTTTGCCCTCCCACCCACCCTGTTCTCACTGGCCAGGTAAACTTTTCGGTTTTGCAAAAAATTAATTTTCTTTTTCACTTCTTTAAATTTTCATTTGTTTCTTACGGCAGTAGGACTTAGCAAAATTGTCGGTTTGAACGCCTATTATAGTCACCTTGAAGGCATTTTAATCATTTACTGCTACTTTGACCTGACCAAGTCCTAATCATAGGGTTGGTTTTTGCTTTTATATATATATGTTTTATTTTAAATAATTTTATACACTTCCTGCTGATCCCCCCTTTACAGGGACACAGGAGTAACATCAGTGTCCTCTGACTGTTATAAATTTATGGACTCAACCTTCACCAAAACCACCACCATGTACCGCACTCCGGCCAAGGAAGCGGTCCCGTCGGGCTCCAGGGGCTCGCCGCGTTCGATGGAGAAGGCTAGGTGCTCAATTCCGAGTGTCCGGCGTAGCATCGGGGAATGGGAGGCCGGGAAATCTGAGCCCCAGGCCAAGTCCCCGGTCAACCTAACGCGTGACGAGACACCACCTGCCGCCAGCACTCGGGAGCCGCTCCTGGGAAGGATGGACACCGCCAGGCTGCAAAAGACGACTGAGTCTCGGTACCCCAGTCTGACAGCGGAGGCGAGAGCTTGTCTAAATAAAGCTAAGCTTCATTTGGGCAACTCTCGCAACCTGAAGACCGAGATAAAGGCTGGGGTGCTCGACGCCATTAATAGACTGTTCGAACTGGTGAAAGAGTCGGAGCGGAGCAAATCTCCCGCAACTAACGCACCTGTGGTCATACCAGCACCCACACCAATAGCCGCGCCATTGAGACCGACTACGGATGAGCCGACAGAGCTCATGAAGTGCCTTGTGGCAGGCCTTAAAGACCACAAACAGGCACTGGATGAGTGCCAACAGCACACCCGGGCTCTGTCGGAGCATCTCAAGGAGGCCCCTCGCTACGTGGCAGGCCAAAGCCCAACTTTTGCGGAGATGGCCGCCGCCAGTCCAAAGCAGAATATCCAAGGGCCTCTTCACTCGGTGGTCGTAACATCTGTCAACGATCAGGACACCGGTGAAGAGGTCATTGAGAAGCTCAGGACGGCGGTCGATGCCAGGAACGAAGGCACCAGGGTCGAACGGCTGCGCAAGGCGAGGGACCAGAAGGTGGTGGTCGGCTTCAAGACCAGGGCGGAGATGATGGAAGTGACCGAAAGGATTAGGAAGGCGGGTAATTTGGTGGTCGAAGAAGTAAAAAATAAAGATCCGTTACTGATAATAAAGGATGTCCTCTCCTGCCACTCGGATGTGGAGGTCGTCCAAGCCCTGCAGAGGCAAAACACCCACCTGGTCGGGGATATACCTGCGGAGGATTCGAGGTTGCGGGTGAAATACCGTCGCAAGACGAGGAACCCCCATATGTGCCACGTCATCCTGCAGGTGTCCCCGACTGTGTGGCAACGGCTGACAATGGCGGGTCGCGTGCACATTGACCTGCAGCGGGTGCGGGTGCAGGACCAGTCGCCACTGGTGCAGTGCACTCGCTGTCTGCGCTACGGCCACAGTCGAAAACTGTGCACGCAGCCCGCCGACCTCTGCACTCATTGTGGGGACCCTCACCTGCGAGTGGACTGCCCGTCGCGGCTGGCGGCGGAGGCGCCAAAGTGTCACAACTGCGCAACGGCCAAAGGGGACAGGACCGACCACAACGCCTTCGACAACGAGTGTCCAATACGTCTTAAATGGGACGCGTTGGCTCGCTTGTCGGTGGCGTATTGCTGAGGTCCATCCCGCGTTTCTAAGAAATAAAAACCACAACGGTATTGCTTTTAAAATTAATTATCAGGAAACCAAATCAACAAAAATTTTTAGAAATATAAGTAATTGTAATAAAAAACTAGCAAATTGGAGTCAACTTCGTGAGAAATTGGCCCAATTCAAAACAGATAGCAAACTAAACTCACCTAAATTTAAAAACAAACTCACATTACCGTTGTGGTCAAATGCGTTGGATGAAACGAACAAGCACGTTGACACTTTGAGAAGCTGTATCCGAAGCACTGCGCCAGCCCGAAATGCGCAGAACGCTAAGCAGTATCTGAAAAAAGAAGCACAGTTTAAGTGCCGACTATGCCTTACTGTGAAACCTGAAAATTTAAAACTAAAATTTGCAGTTCTGAGTCTGCCAGGATTAAAAACCATTAAAAAAGGTAATTTTATTAAAATAGCAGTAAATATTGATAGGATAGGAAATAAAAGTAAGTATAGAATAAGAAAATATGTCTAGATAATATATTGTATATATATTAGGATAGCCATAACGTAAATAAAGTATATAAATTAAGATATAGATAAAATATAATAGGTATAAACATAAGTAGGCTCAAAAAATTTTAAAAAACAACTAAAAACCATAAACTAGGCCATGATCATAGGCAGCAGATTCGTTCGCAGTGCGGCTGATGTTACATCTCTAATGCCTTTGTATCTCGATGGTGTTCGCATTGACTTTACCGAAACCGCCAAAGATCTGGGTGTAATTATTGACTCCAATCTTTCGTGGCGTGCTCAGGTCAATGAGGTCAGTCGAAAGGTACATTTCTCCTTTCATTCGTTAAAAAGCCTTCAAAGTCTCCTGCCCTTGAAGACTAAAATTTCTTTGGCACAATCACTTATTCAGCCGATTATAGATTATGCCGACGCCTGTTACCTGGATGCTACTGAGGAGCTATTAAATAAGCTTGAGCGCTTACAAAACTTGTGCATTCGCTTTGTTTTCGGTCTTCGAAAGTATGACCATGTTTCTCACCTTCGCAAGGAACTCAAGTGGCTCCCAATCCGCCTTCGCAGGAACACTCGGATTTTATGTCTCGTTTTCAACATTTTACACAACCCGTCCTATCCCTTCTACCTGCGTGAGCGTTTTTCTTACGCTCGCCCTAGCGAAGCTCCATGTAGATCACACCTTAGATCCCTTCTTAAATCTCATCCTCATAAAACAAGCTACTATTCTTATTCCTTCTCTGTTCATGCAGTAAGATTATGGAACTCACTTCCGCCTAGCATTCGTGATTTAAAAACCATTTCACAATTCAAATATCGAGTAAAAGAGCATTACCTTTCCTCTCTACTGTGAGTATTTATATACCTGTAATATGTATGTTTATATATTTAAGTTTTATGTATTTATTTAAGTATTATGTTAATTTATTGCTTTATACGTGTAGGTATATTTTGATATTTTTAGTATAAGACTTTGCAAATTTATATTTTTCTCTTTTTGTTCTCACACACTATTGTCTACATTTCTTTCTCATTTCTCCTTTCGCAGGTCTGCTGGAAGAAATTTCTTAAGAAATAAGCAGTACCTTTGTACTCAAATTATAATTATGTCGTAACTCTATGTATTTTACTGTGTGTACATAAATAATAAAATAAATAAATAAATAAATAAAAACATTTATAAGGAAATAAGAATAGATAAATAAGTTATTAGGTTTAGAATAATATGTTAGATGTTAAAAAATAGAGTATTAGATTAGAATATAGGAATATAATTAGTCGAAGTAAGGCATTTGCTTCTAGGAATAAAATCTCCACTTCCTAACAACAGGACTGACATAAAATAAAATAAAACAAAATCAGCTGTAATCAGAACTTATCGTAAAACAAGGTCTCTGATCATGTCAGAGGGACACTGAGCAAAGGCAGGAGTGGGTTTTAGCCGGTAAGAGTCCGGCACTGCCCAGACTGGCTCACCAGTGAGCCAGTCTGGGCGTCCATGAGGATTTCCCACTCCTGCTAAAACAAAAAAAAAAAAAAAAAAAAAAAAAAAAAAAAAAAAAAAAAAAAAACCTAACCTGAGCGAACCTAACCTGAGCGAACCTAACCTGAGCGAACCTAACCTGAGCGAACCTAACCTGAGCGAACCTAACCTGAGCGAACCTAACCTGAGCGAACCTAACCTGAGCAGAGACAGTCTGGCACCTGCTCTTCGAATGCCGACGATTCAGTCACGACAGAATTGAGCTGGAAGTAAAGATCGGAACCCAGCTAAGCTAGTCCATACTCCACACCATCATGGGGAGACCGGCTTCCAGAAAACTATTCTTGGCATTCGCGAGCAAAGTCGCCATAGTCGCAGCAGCGGCCAACAAAACGGACGCGAGAGGCCGGAACCGACCACCATCTACGACCACAGCATCAACCACAGCAACAACCACAGCAAACTCCGCAACAACAACAACCACTCAAATCACATCGCGCACACCACTCACCACAACACAAACCACACATACAAACACCACTCAACGGCAAGCACCAGCGGTAGCAGCAGCAGCAGCGATAGCACAAGCCAGCCTACAACCAGCACTCAGCTCCATGTCCATCTCGGAGTTCCTGGCATGCGGGGGAGACGGAGCCCCTGGCGTCAGACTGCGAGGCGTCCCCCTCTTCATGAACAGAGAAGCAGAAAGGCTGGGCATTAGCTTCTGCATAGGCTGGAGCCGACCTGCAGCCCGTATTCCGATATCACCAGGCCTTGCCGCCTTGATCAACGGAAGCACCACCAAAGCGAGCATGAAAGGCAGCAAGTATGCTGCAAGTGGAAGTAGCCTCTCACCGATGCCGTCTATTGCGATCCAAAGGAAAGACGATCGCACTATTCGAGTGGGGAGAGGAGACTCCGTTCGCTCAGGTAAGCTCACTTTTCAGCTCATTTTTTGAAGCAGTGATGCTTCAAAAAATCGGGGAGGTAGGAGAGTACATGGCAGTCACAGCCCGTACCATCAGCATCGACGCAATGATGATCGATGGGGAAAGAGGAGACGTCGCAGATCGCTTCGGCTGTCTAAAAGCCTCAGAACACCACGAGGTAGTAGTGTATGAGGACAGAGGGGAAACTCTGAGTTTCCTCAAAGCCCCCAGACACCCAACAGCTGGCGCGACGAGCTTCACGTCTAGTCCGATCAGTCAAAGCGGATCGGAGAGGGTCCAGCAGAAGGCAGCCGCCGAAAAAGCTGCAAAGGAGCAGAGCAAGACCACTAGCCCGGAGGACCGGGCCCAGTCGAGGAGTCGCCTGAAAGCCTTCGGCACTTTCCTTAACACACTGCTCCCAAGCACCAGCCGCGAATCACCATCCCACAAGCAGGAAACAGCAGTGGAGAGGTTCTTCAAAAAGAAGCCCAAAGAACCGACAATCCAGAAGCCCACCCCAACAAGAGCTGACAAAGGGCAGGTCAGCCCGCCGAGCCTCGCAGTTAATACGGGCACCACGGACCACGTGAAGAGTGCTTTCCTCGAGTACGTAGCGATCGTGAGAGCGACCAGAGAGGTCAATCTCATGACATGCAGGAAGATCCTGCAGACCTTCCAGAGAAACACAGAAGGTCTGCTAAGGGTACTACTCGAGGAGGCAGGGGCAGCGGTGTACGACAACGTCAGATCCCAAGTCATCACAGGGGATATGACGGGGTCGTACATGGCAGCCTACAGCGCGAAGAACGGTTTCGTGGCCCTGGACGAGGAGGAAACGGAGCGCTCAGGCAAACCTAAATTCACAGCACCCGACGACGACCCGATACTGGTTACCGCCAAATGTACCAAAATCATGCTGCACGACAAGATCCTTGAAATGGCAAAATCCATTTTGGGGACTTCAAACAGTCCAGCATCGAAGGAAATTTGGGCGGTGCCCAGTATCAGGTGGGTAAACGGAGTTCCGGGCTGCGGCAAGACAACCTGGGTGGTGAAGAACTTCGACGGGGAGAAGGATGTGATAGCCACCACAACAACTGAAGCTGCCAAAGATCTCCGGGAGAAGCTAGCGCACCGCTTAGGAGACCGAGTAAAGACAAAGGTGCGCACTATGGCCTCAATCTTAGCCAACGGGTTCAAGTCGAAAGAGAAATGCTACCGCCTCACGGTAGACGAGGCTCTTATGAACCATTTTGGGGCCATAGTCATGGCAGTCAAGTTGTCTGGTGCAAGCGAGGTTGTCCTCATCGGAAACGTGAACCAGCTTCCATTTTTGGACAGAGAGAACCTTTTCGACTTAAGGTATACCCGTCCAAACCTGGTGGCTGGTATCACCCAGGAGCTGCTCTGCACACACCGCAACCCAATGGACGTGGCGTTAGCACTGAGCGAGATTTACTCCGGGATATACTCATCCAAGTCGTCGCTGTCGCGGGTCCACTCCCTGGAGGTGAAAGGTTATACAGGAGCGCAAATACCGAGTACCGCCCCTAACACCCTGTTCCTGGTTCATACGCAAGAGGAAAAAGCTTCTCTTGGGAGCCAGGGATATGGGTCCGGCGAAGGGTCGCGCCTGTTGACCATACACGAAGCCCAGGGATTGACCTACGACAGCGTAATCATCATCAACACGAGGTCCAGGAGGATCCAAGTTCACGACAGCATCTCCCACGCGGTAGTGGCGGTGTCCAGATATACTGTCAGTTGCGTCTATTACACCGACGATGCCGACGACGCCACGGGCCGCTTTGCAAAGAGGGCGATGGATGCGCCGACTAAAATGGTCGTCGACTACAACCTAAAGACGGCCATGCAGCATCGAGACACAGCTGTCGTGGAAGCCCTGCTAGGGCTAGCGAAATCCCTGGTCAGCAGACCCCACTAAAACATTACCAAAAAGCCCCCATCCAAACTCCAAGTCCAAACAATAGAAACTAACCCACCACAAAACCCTAAACTCCTATAACCCTGTCTTGTTTCAAATTAAATTAAAATATTGTAAAAGGTAAAAATGCATGGCGGTGTGAGTCAGTCATACTCACGGTAACGTCTTACCGATGGCGGCGCTGCACGTCCGGTCCTTTGGTTCCCTAAAAAATGGTTGAGCTAAGCGGCGCGGAGGTGTACGTCATGTCCGTGAACGGACGCCGTCGGCCAGGGCTGGTCGACTCACACTGCCACGTATTTATCCCATTGTGTTGTTCCAAAAATGTGTTAGAATAAGTATTATTTAAGTAAATTTTGTTTCAAAAACTGATACACTCGAGAGCAATGAATCCGGGTCACTTAAAGAATGTTAAAAATCTCGGAAACTAAAAATGATAGGTTAATGCAATAAATTGTATTTAATAGACAATGTAATACTCCTTAAATGAAGGTAAAAAAAATATGAGTCACCATACATTTTATTAACACAAAATTACATAAAGAAAAAAACTGCTGATCTCTCCTTAAAACAAAAATAGGAAACATGAAATTTTTGAACTTTATTACGATTTTCTTGAATTTTAATACTTCGTATTGCCTCCTCGTGCTTCCATTACTGCGTTTACGCGGTTTGGCATGCTGTACACCAAGTTCCTTATACGATTTTGGGGAATATTCTCCCATTCCTCTGTGAGAGCAATTTTGAGCTCACGAAGCGTGATTGGGGGAGGGTTTCGATGTTTTACGCATCTGCCTAGCTCGTCCCAAGCATGCTCGATCGGGTTGATATCCGGGCTGCGCGCTGGCCACTCCATACGAGTAATGTTCATCTCTTGAAGGTAGTCATTCACAATCCTACCTGTATGAGGTCGGGCATTGTCATGCATAAATATAGCATCCTCACCTAAATTGACCATAAATGGACCAACGTGATCATTGAGGATTTCTTCCACATATCTTACGCTAGTTAAAGAGCCGTTTTCTATGATCACCAGCTCTGTCCGACTTTCAGAAGAAATTCCGGCCCACACAAGTACAGACCCACCACCGTAGGCTACTTTTTCTTCGATGCATGCTTGCTTGAATCTTTCCCCTGGTCTTCGATACACTCTGTGTCTTCCATCGTGCTTGTAGAGCATAAATTTTGATTCGTCGGAGAACATAACTTTTGACCAATCTTCAATACTCCAATTTACGTGGCTCTGGGCATATCTTAGTCTTGAAATACGATGCCTACGCTCCAGTTTAGGGCCGTTTGCAGGTCTAAGGGGTTTTAAGTTAGATTCAGCAAGCCGACGTCTTACTGTCCATGCACTTGGGTTACTTCCTCCGAGGCGTCGAAACTGATTTGTGAGTTCAGTTCCTGTGAGAAAGCGATTTCGAAGCATGGTGTTCGCCAAGTATCGGTCTTCTCGTGCTGTGGTACACCTGGTTCTGCCCGTTCCTGGTCTGCGTAGGTTAGAACCAGTTTCTTCGTAACGTCGGAGAACTCTTTGTACTGTTGACAGCGACACACCGACAGTCCTGGCTGTATCGCGCTGACTCCGGCCGGTTTCCAGCATTGTAAGTATTCTGGTGCATTCTTCAGGCGTAAGCGACATAATTTCAGCTTGAATAATGAATATAGAGCACTATCAACATGGTTTATGTACCCACATAAATGACAGATTACAAACAAAAGCAAAACCAAATGCTGTAATTTCGTAGTTCCATCTTCGAAAGTGGCCCTTTTTAAAATTTGATTTTTTTATGATATAACTTTACAATAACTAAGAAGTTTTAATACCATCATTTAAGGAGTATTACATTGTCTATTAAATACAATTTATTGCATTAACCTAGCATTTTTAGTTTCCGAGATTTTTAGGATTCTTTAAGTGACCCGGATTCATTGCTCTCGAGTGTAGTTAAAATTATAAATTTTTTCCATTCCTTCAAAATTGTTGTAAGCCTGTGTATTTTATAGAAAAAGAATATATATATAAATGTAGTGCATGCGCATGAGTATGTTTATTAAAAAAAAAAAAAAAAAAAAAAAAAAAAAAACCTGAGCGAACCTAGGGACCTAGGGAAATGTGAACAAAGGAGAATTGCTGCAATATTATAGAACCTTGTGTAATCTTACTTTAAGAAAAAATTGAGTTGTTTACATTCCCATATAGTAACAGTTTGCCACAGGAAGAAAGTAAAGTAAGATTTGAAATAAATATTCCATTGCATAATTGGACATTCAATAATAATCTGTTCCATTTAGTTGATAAGTTAACAATTATGTTGGTAATAATTTTCATTTGACAAGAGATAGACACAATGTTGTTACGTACTATCTTTCTAACCATTACAAAAAAAAAGACAGATAGCTGTGTCGCTATCTTATTTTTTTTCTAATTCAGCCAAAAAGGAGAATGCGCAAAATTGCCCCAGCTCTGGCGCAAAAGGAACCTATCCAGGATTTTTGTACGTTTTATATGAATACAAAATACATGTATGTGATTTCCCCAATTAGTGACTAACATAGAAAAAAAGTGCCTTCATTTTGCACATTTTAAGTTGTTCATAATGATGAGTACAATGTTTGTTCCCCGAAGGGATAGGCAGAGGTACTTAGTACACCCATATTTTGCTAGATATATTTAAGGTCCATGAAAAAGGGGCCATCAACTGGTCACAAAACCAGACTGCGGCCTGCTACTGAGAAATTCTTAAGTATTATTTATTGAATATACAATACATTATTTACATTTCTATACTTATATAATATATATAGATATATAAATATAAATACAATCTTATTTTTGTCTACCCTAAAGCCGAAAAAGGGTCACAGCTGTCGTGGAAGCCCTGATAGGGCTAGCGAAATCCCTGGTCAGCAGATCCCACTAACCCAACCAAAACTCCTTTACAAACCCCTGTCCTGTAATAATAATAAAAAATTTAGTAAAACATTGTAAAAGGTAAAATGCATGGCGGTGTGAGTCAGTCATACTCACGGTAACGTCTTACCGATGGCGGCGCTGCACGTCCGGTCGTTTGGTTCCCTAAATAATGGTTGCGCTAAGCGCGCTAAGTTAAACTAGCGCGCTAAGTTAAGCTAAGCGGCGCGGAGGTGTACGTCATGTTAGTTAAAAAAAAAAAAAAAGAATATATATATAAATGTAATGTGATGTGTGTGTGTGTGACTATGTTTATTAAAAAAAAATATATAATAATCGATGGACTCACGTAGACTTAAGTTAGTTAAGTAAGCATGTAATACTGTTGTCTGGCATAGGAGTGAGACAATTGAGCATCGAAAATAATGTCAACAAATAAAACCTGTAAACAAAAGCACGGACCACCAGGTCTGTGGAATAATTGTGAGGAGTCCGGTAGGAGGTATCGGTAGGAGTCCGGCACTGCCGAGACTGGTTCACCAGTGAGCCAGTCTGGGCGTCCATGAGGATTTCCAACTCCTGCCAAAAAAAAAAAAAAAAAAACCAACCATGCCCGAGAGCACCTGCGTCACCCGAAACGACAGGGAGCCTGCTCCCAAGCCAGCGCTCGAACACCGGCCGGACCGCCTCGATGATGTCGAGGCCAAACAGATTGGGGACAGGGGCAGATTATTGACAGCGCCCCAGCTGCGCCAGCAGGGCTGCAACCACCTCCTCCATCAGCTCGGGTTGAAGACTCTCCATAAGTGGAGGCGCCGCAGCTCGAAGTTTCCCTCGAACCGACACCTACACCTCAGACAGCGCGGCCTCTTCGTCAGGGACCCGACGACGTCTCCTCCGGTATCGGGTGTACTGGCGTCTGACCGCTGATTTGCGTCATCGCCCCGCGGAACCGCAGCGTCTCCTGCTCGACGTCGACGGGTCCATTCGTCGCCGACTCCCGGCTCCAGGCCTGGACAATAGCGGCCTCCTCGAGAAGTTCCCTGTCTATGCGCTTACGCGCCCAGCGCGGAACGTCCGTTCGCGGGGTCGGTGGACCGTGGCCGCAGGTGGTCTGGGCGGAGACGTCGAATCGGAACACTACTTTGTTAATAATTATATTTCAGATCGCCGTGAAGTAAAATTAAACATATAGCTGTTTAGTTTTAGCCGTCTCAAATGCCCGGCTCATAAAGTAACGCGTCACCGACGCAACTGCTTGAAAGGACCTATTCACAAACATAGTAAAAACATAAATTCATGTACCTTCCTAAATCAGCCACGTTTCAATAATTATTAAAATTAAAATACATAATATACTTAGAGAATTATTCTGCACGCAGCGGCCGAGTAATGGACGCGGGGTAGAGGCAAGAGGAGGCGCTTCTGCCGACACGTCGCGCGTCGTTGTGGGCTCGTGGCTTCAAAATAAACAGATGGTCCGAATACAGAAGGACCACTCACGGAACAAGTACACGAATTTGTTTTACCTATCGACTCAGACCGGTGCGGTGGTACGGTGAATGCTTGTCATTTGGCCTGTCAGTGTTAGATTCAAATAAATTGCATTCGTAATACCTAAGTACTTGCGTTTATGCATAGCAATCGTGTAACACCACTGTAGTAACATGCTCGTTTAACCGTGTAGGTACTCCCTGAGTGTAAAAGCAGTTTTAGCAAAGAGTGGACCTTCTGAACTTATTTATTTTGTGGCACAGTCGTTTAGTGTTATTTTAATGTTTTCGAAAGGTAGGTAGGTACCTACGGTTATTATGAATTTATGATACATTTAAATAATGATTAAAAACTTACCTAGATTTTGAACCGCCGCACAGAGATCATTGGTCGAGGGCCACCAGAACGACGCGGCACTACCGGTTCATTGTTACGGAGACGCACCAAGGCAGTCACAAAACTCACAATAACACGAGAATTCCGCGGTTGATTTGCATTGGGTACCTACGTACTTCTCAGCAGACATCCTCAGAGCACGTACCATCATAATTACACTCAGAATAAATGAGCACCATGTTCACATACTCCTGGGCACTAAACTGATAACGCGGCATTTAGCACACAATAATGACGAAAGAACACAAGATGTTGCAATGCGAAAATAATGCACATCCGGTCAGCGCGCGATATTAGTTCCGAATAAAATTAGGTGGACCATCGGGGGCAGGGGGCGGGGCTAGGCATATCTATAAGATCGCCGCCGCACTCGTGGTCCGTCATTCATGTAAATTGCGACATTGCCGTACTTACGCTTTAAAAGCAAGTGCGCGTGTAGGTACAGTGTTTCTTTTACGTAGGTATCAATTTAATAATAGGTCTTTACCTATGAAATTGCCGTTTTGTATGAAAAAATTTAAACGAATTTTTTTCATGTAATTTTTATTTATATTAATCGAAGTAATCCTAATCACCCATGCAATCAATGCATCTTTGCCAACGCAGTGGCAGTTTATTGATGCCCTTCGCTGGACGGGAGGCAACAAATTCTTTAAAGGCATTTTGTACTGCCTCTCGGGTATTGAATTTTTTTCCCGCCAAGAAGTTATCCTAATTCTGGAAAAAGTAGTAGGTACCTAGTCTGTAGGCGCAAGGTCTGGTGAGTAGGGCGAATGACGGAGAGCTTCCAACCCCAGTTCTTGCAACTTGGAGACCGTCTGCTGTGCAGTATGAGGTCGCGCGTTGTCGTGCAGTAGCAGCGGAGACGAGCGATTGACCAATGCTGGTTGGAGATGTGCCAGCTTCTCCATCATTGTGTTCAGTTCTTCACAGTACACATCTGCAGTAATGCTCACCCCGTCTGTTAAGAAGCTGTGATGAATCACACCGGGCGCTAGACCACCAAACAGTGACCATCACTTTTCTAGGAGTAAGTTTTCTAGACTACGCTTTATGCTTGGAAACAAATTTAGACCTGCCATGTGATCTTCCCAGCTCGTAATACTCTCACTATCCCACCAATACCGAAAGAAACTTTAGCGATTTTTTTCTTGTTTTAGGCACTTTGGGGTTTTCAAATATACACTAAAAACTGGCCAAGTGCCTGTCGGACCACGCACAATGAAGGGTTCCGTAGTTGGGATGAATTTATCTCAAGAACAAACTTAACATTGTAAAACATTTTCTCCCATACGGAATGTATGGGAGATCATGTTTATCAAACTGCAAATTTAAGTTGGTCGGTTATTACTCGTTAACCTGTAAAGCCTACTTAGCTGTGATAGTTTTCCTTTTAATTTCGTTATACATATATACTACTGCTGTACCTACTTAATTTTTTTCACAAATCCAAGTACCTACAACCATTTAGCTGACAGGGGGGGGGGGGGGGGGCACTAAACTCTAATAAAAATTTGCGCTTTAAAGCTTAATTATATTTCGCAAACGGATCCCTGAATTGGAAAATTATTTGCACATACTCACCATATTTTTCAACGACCTTTCCAACGATACCCCACACTCTGGGATAGACGAGAAAAAAAAACCACCCACTCACTTTACATGTAGGGGAGGTACTCAAAACCTTTTTTTTCTTGATTTTATTTTACTACTTTGTCGGCGTGATTAATATGTATACCCATGTCAAATTACAGCTTTCTAGCCGTCTCTGGGCTAAGCCGCGGACAGACAGACGGACATGGCGAAACTATAAGGGTTCCTTGTTTACTACGGAACCCTAAAAAGGGTCTATTATATCCAAAAAAATAGCTACTATAAAAAAGCGACGGGTGTTAAAGTACAGTGGTTCCAACTACTTACTTACCATATTTCTAAATACATAATAATATGTAATATAGATAATTAAATTATGTTAAATGTTTACCTTGTTTGATGATACTGTTTCTTGATTTATTATTATAGCAGGAACTGCGGTTTGTTGTTGAATCATTATCTGATTCTTGAAAATGCAAATTGCAAGTCTTAACTTCATTTTCAATGGTATAATGGATAACCACAATGTTATCTACGTACCAGTTATAGGAAATCTTAAAAAAACACATCATTATTGTATTGTTGTGATATTAAATAATTATCAGAATAATGAGAAACAAACATTAAAATAAATATTTAAATTAAAAATAGTCTGCCTTAGGAGAATGTGTTTGTAATGAATAAGAAACGTAAAATAAGTTACGGTCCCACGGAAAGTCCCAGATCCTCATTATGGTCACAATACTTCAGTATGACTTCATAAAACCAAACAAATTAAATTGCCAAAGTCAACGAAATTCAATGTTAAACTATTTGTTTGTGACAGATATCATTTACTAATATTTTATAAACACTGGTTAAACGTCTTAGGATTTTTTTTGTGATTAAACAAAGAAATATGTTTACAATCATTCAATGTCAGAAATCACGATTTAGTGTGGTGACTATTTTTAAGAATTTACTAGGAGATTTAAATAAGGAGCTAGCAATACTTCAGTCCACACTAAAAAGAGAGGTCTGCCCACAGAGAGTGAGATAGACGTACGTAGATATTTGACTCAAGCTGTTTTTCCAAGCTGTAATTTGGCATGGATATATACATATTACTCATGCCAACAAAGTGGTAAAATAATATCAATTTTTATTTTAGTGTACCTCCCCTACACGTAAAGTGGGGATGTTTTTTTTTCTCGTCTATCCCATGGTGTGGGTTGTCGTTGAAAAGGTCGTCTAAAAATATTTGTTTTGTTAGAGTCAAGCACAGACTAAGTACTTAGTACTAAGTCAAGAGTCCCCCCTGCCAACTAAATGGTTGTACCTGGATTTGTAAAAAAAATCATAGCAGTAGTATATAACTAAATTAAAAGGAAAACTATCACAGCTAAGTAGAATTTACAGGTTAACGACTAAAAATCGACCAACTTAAATTTGCAGTTTGAAAAACATGATCTCCCATACATTCCGTATGGGAGAACATGTTTTTTAACTACAATGTTAAGTTTGTTCTTGGGATAAATTCATCTTCAAACTCAAACTCAAAGCATTTATTTCAAATAAACCAATTACAGGCACTTTTGAATTGTCAAGGGGGTCGGTCAGTCAGAAAGATGAAGCTAGATGCCCATTCCAAAGCGTAGTAGGTACCTATGGAGAAGAACGGGCAAGAAACTCCACGGACACTCTTTTAAATCATGATATGGTTACAAAATATTGGTTACATCATTCATGTTGAAGTTATACATGTGAGAACGATGCAAAACATGAAAAGCGTCCGTAATAGAAATAAAAAAATAAACAATCCAAAAAATTAAATTAAATTAAAATAAGCCGTGGCAGCTAAGAGATGACCAGTCCCTACTGACGGCGCCCGTTCACGAACATGACGCATGGATTAGCACCATTCAGCTCAACCATTTTGAAGGGAGCTAAATGATCCAACACACGCGCCACCGTCAGCGAGACATTAGAGTGAGCATGACATACTCTCAGCCGCCATGACACATTCAAGTCAATGAAAGACATACCCTGCACCTAAATGGTAGCTTTATAGTCGGTACATAGCACTCACACATGTTCTATGCAATTATACAATGCTAAGAGATTGAATTTATACAATGCAAAGATAGTTTTTTTAATCTTGAGCAGCTCCAACTGTATTTTCAAATGCTAATCAATTAGTTTATGCGCCCTTGTGGAGCAGGACCAGCGTTGGGCCGAGCATTTTTATCAGCAATATAATCTGCCAATTTATAATATGCTTGGCTGCATAGTGTGCGTTTAATATAAGATTTAAATTTCGTTTCATTCAGTTGAAGTATGTGGGGAGGTATTTTATTGTAACACTTTAAACAGTACCCCATGAAAGATGAGTCCACTTTAGCCAGCCTGAAACCCGGTTGAACTAATTGGTCCCTATTACTAGTAATATAATTGTGTCTTGCACCTCTTTTACTAAAAAGATGTAGATTTTTCCTTACGTACATAATGTTTTCATAGATATATTGACAAGGTACCGTCATGATGTTAATATCTTTAAACAGTTCCCTTAAAGAGTCGCGCCTGCGGAGGCCATATATGGCTCTGATGGCTCTTTTCTGCAGAATAAAAATAGACTCGATGTCTGCAGCCCGTCCCTATAGTAGAATACCGTACGACATAATACTATGAAAGTAGCTAAAATAGACTAGCCTCGCGGTACCTACATCTGTAAATTGACGGATTTTTCTCACAGCATATGCTGCTGAACTTAATCGTCCTGAAAGGGATGTTAAATGAGGACCCCATTGAAGCCTTGAGTCATGCGTGATCCCTAGGAAAACAGTTTTATCGGCGAATTCTAGTTTCTCTTGATTCAATACTATCTCACAATTACTACTTTTGACATTAGGCAACGAAAATCTTATGCACTTAGTTTTTTTCCCATTTAATACTAAATTATTAGCAGTGAACCAATTTTGGACCTGCTGTAGGGCGTTATTTACGTCGTCAAGATTTGATGCACGTCTATCCCAACTACGGAACCCTTCATTGTGCGTGGTCCGACACGCACTTGGCCGGTTTTTATACTACTTCATGACTTCTCCTGCGTACTCACCATTGAGATAGAAAATATACCTACTTACAGAACATACATACTCTAGTACGCAATAGTTACTTAAGGTGACTGGGGGTAAGATAAAAAACGGGGAAAGATAAAAAAAATACAATAACGCCGAATATCAAGGAATTCTTTTACTACTGGCAATATCGTTGTAGACACCATTTTGTCTTGCCCCGCCCCGCAGTCTGCGTCAGTCGCCAAGTGAGAGCGCACGTATGTTTTTTGTCAATTTTCCGTACGGACACATTTCCCGCGTAAAATTGAGTTTTTCCATCTTACCCCGCTTGCTGTATCTTCTTACACAGGTGAGTAACAAACATTTTGTTTCGATATTTATAAATATATTTGAAATTTAATATGCTCTATAAAGTGGTGATTAGTATATTTCACGTATTTTAAGATTTATGGTGCCTTTCAAACTTTCCCCTGCAAAATTTAACGGGTTAAGATGGTAATATAAAACTTTCCATCTTACCCCGTTTACGAAACTCCTAGAAAAGGTCAGAGGTTCTCAAACTGAAATACACGGTGGAATCCCTTCCCCAACATCGTAACAAAAACTTTAATCATGGAATCGGTACATAATTCTAGACATAGTTTTCTATGTCTAGAATTGGTTGTTTGTGGTTTGTCGATTTCAAAAAAGTCTGATGTTCTATTCATATGTGCAATACCTACACGATCAAAATGTATGATACAGTAGATTTTTTAAGGAGATGAAAAATGTCTACGCTGGGGTGTCTAGAATCGTGTACTGAATCCATGGTTAAAGTTTTCATTACAATGTCCCTAAATTTATAATGTTCTATTATAATCATCCTAAAACCATTGTGGTTACTTTTTTGCACTAAGTATACCCACCTACTGTTATGTTCTTGTTAATTTTATCTAATAATTTCCTTTGGAAAAGAATTTTTTTTACGAAATTATCTTATTTAAGATCCTCGATGGTCGTCGCACGTGCAGCTGCTGTGCATAAGGTCTTGGGTTCGATGCCCAGGTCAGGCAGTGTTGTTGATTTTCCATTAGGAATCTCTCTGTAAGAGCCGGGAGTGTAAATTAATGCCCGGTTTGTCTCTTATTACATAGGACTTTACACATAGCTGGCAAAATTTGGGTGTACTATACACCTCTGCTATCTAATTGCGTAACAAATTTTCGTAACCGATTCAGTAAAATTGGTTTCATTTTGACAGGTCAACAACATGATACTAAATGAAACCGTGTGTTTTATTTATCGACCCGACTACGACTTGACAGTCATGAGCATGATTATTTAATTTTTTTAATATCCTAATCTAATATTTTGAGAACCTCAGACTGCCTGCCGTTGTAACGGGGTAAGATTGATATATTTTATTTGATAAATAATTTTTTCTTGCATTTAGAAAGCGATTTTTAAATGTAACTGATTTTCAAGCTATTTAGGTTATTGGAGCAGAGGGTTTATTGATCACCACACATGCATAATGACCATGAATACGATTCTAGTCACTATATCAATCCCTATATCTATCCCTTCGGCATTTCGTCTTTCCCCTACATATTGTTTTTCTGAAGACCAATAATAATTTTATTAACCTTTTTTTACATAAAATATTGTTTCAAAAAGATGTCTGTCAACATTATAGAAACAAGTTGACTGTACTTTCTTACCCAAAACATCATTTTATGCATTTCACTTGAATCCCTTTGTTTCACAACAGTTTCAAATCAACACTGTTTATCTAATCAAAAATCCATTCCAACTTACCCCCACTCACCTTACTGAGTATTTCTCAAAAAAGTGTACATCTGTGGAATAAAAAGTGTGCCTCGAAATTGTTAAAAGTAATTTGTTTTTTTAACTAACCATACTTACCAAAAAAAAAGACATAATTGTGAAGTACTTACTTAGACTACGTACGTAGGTACTTAAAAGTACGAAGAATAAATAGTATTTATCTTATTAAAAACTCTTTTTACAAACTTTCGCAAATCCATGTTTTTTGCCTTCCATACGAAATCGAATTGCAACCCTACCTCATATTTGTTAGACTTCCTAGAATACGTTATGTCACGTCATTGTGCATTTTTGTGTATTACAGACCTGATTAAATGTAGTTTCTGTATTTAAGTGATTTTCTATGACTTTCATAATAAAAAATGCGAAAAACAAAATGAGTCGTATCCATTTACTTTTTAGTAACTACTCTTTAGTTACGTTTTATTACTATTTCCACGTAATTTCTGAATGCCTCCGTAAAATTTTAAGACGGAAAACACTTGCTTCTTTCTGATTGGTTGTTGATCTGGCTTCTCCGCCATATATTTTTGTAACAATAAGTAATAAACGTTTTGTGTAAGTGGGGTCCTACTTTTTCGTTAATGGAAATAAAAATCATTTTTTCACAATACAATAAGTCTTGATTATTATATTTATATTTTACTGTAATACGTGTAGTACAAACATTAAAGGTAACAAAAACAACAAACAACAACAATAACAACAAAACAACAACAACATAACATTAATTAAAGGTTATATACTATTTGCAGTCCAGGATATAACAAACCATTGACTTCCTAGAACCAAATGTTGTCTAATTCTTATTATAATTTCGTAACGTTTCTTATGAATTTCGTTACGTTACGAAAATGAAAATATAGAGCTAGATGTACACGGTTACAGCCAGCTTAAACAAATTTAACATTCACTGCCAAATTCATAAATTTTTTTACGAATTTGGCAGTGAACGTTGAATAATTTATGTAGTTATACATTTACTATTTAATTACTCTAGCACAATTTCGTAACAACGTTTTCGTTACGTACATTTATTTTGAGAAATACTCTAGTCTGTGGTACTACTAGTCTGTGGCACAGCGGCTTTCAGTATGTTATAAATAAAGTACTCTGTGACAGCGGCACAGTCTGTGTCTCATATAAAGTAGTCTGTGCTGTGCCTCGTAGAGTATATATATTCTGTGGTCACTGTGGTCAGTGCTTTCTGTGATCTGTGGTTGCTGTTGCTTCTCTAGGTTATGTTATTGTTTTTTTATATAAATAAATAATTTGTTCTATTTGGATGTAAAATTGTTCATATTCTTTACTCATGGTGTTTTAGAGTGAATCTCTTCAATTTAACAACGACATGTAAGTAATCAGTGTATCATTTGTTGGCTTTTTGCCGAGGCATGCATGCAAGCGCATTATTTATTATATAAAAATGAAGTTATTTAGCAATGTGTTATATGTTTTAGGTCTCCGAGTCCCAACTCTGGTCTAGTGCAACACACGATTGATCTTAATTACGCGAATAAGAAGCGATCGAGCTCGCTCAAATGGATCGTCGTTAACATTGTGTTGTTCTTGTTGTTCGCGTACGACTTGTAAGTAAAAATCATTGTCATTTAAGTCGGTATTAATCCATATCCATACTAATATAACAAATGCGAAAGTTAGACTGTCTGTCTATTAAACCGACAAAGTGATTTTGTCTGTCTGTATTACTTTGTGAAAGTTAACACTGTCACCTTTCACGCCGAAACCACTACCAATCGTTAAGAAATTATCGATCGATAGGTAGGCTGCGACATGGAGCAGGACATAGTTTCCTGGATATTTATATTGAAAAGTTATGAAAATAATACATGCAGATGAAGTTGCAAGCAACAGCTTCCATACTAATGTGATTATGCGAAAGTAACTCCAACTCTCTGTCTGCATGTTAACTTTTACTTCACAACGGCTGAACAGATTTCGATAAAAGACGGCATACTTATAGTTAGATCATGACCTGATCCCTAATTGCGTAACACACGATCAATCATAATCTGAATAATTTTGGAAGGGATTGCTAACCAATTTCTTCATAAGTTCAAAAAATTTGCTCAACAACATAGTGAATGTTGTTTAACTGTCAAAATTAAACACATTGTGATTGATTGTGTGTTACACAATTAGTGCTGGGTATGTATCCAATGGTTGTCTGTAAAAGATTGCACCGTTATAATGTAGATTTATGTTGAGTCCTATTGTTTGTCCTTTCAGTGTAGGTAGTATAAAATAATAGTCTAAATTACTATAATAACTGCATGAGACATTTAACCTCTATCTTACTGGGTACACAACAAAAATACTCACGCACTGCTTAGTACAGCTTAGTTATTGCTAGGCCATTACCTTAAGCTTAAACATGTCATACATATTGGTTAATTGTCTGATTTCAGGCCTTAACTTTTTAACAAAAAAGAAACTGCAAACTGAAAAATTTTAGCTTAACTCCAACCTAAGCTCTAAATTAGATACTGGAGGTCTTTCCTCGACAGCCTTCTGCCTCCATCATCTGACCCTCGATGAGAGTCACACCCTAGCTAGGTCTAAAGTTCTCCTTAGGTAATACGGGCTGATATCCGCAACTCCACCTCTAAGAGCGTATTTTGCGTACGGGTGGGATAAATCGGTTATTCGATCCACCCCAGCTCCTCAAAGAAGGCCAGCAGCGCCTTGGTGTCACTGACAATCTCACGTAGGGTACCTGGGTTACCGAAGTATAAAGTTCTCCTTAAGAAAAGATGAATGAAGTAAGCCTAAATACAATGTAGCTGCAGTAAACTGTTGAAGAGCTCTCTAGACTGTCTTCCGTCTCCATCAGATCAACTCCAGGTATTACGTTGTAAGTAGTGTCATCAGAATTACATAATATATCGTCGGTGTAGGTGGAGAACCAAATAACTGCGATTTTGGTCAAATTGACTTTTCACCATTTTCGGAACACCCAAATCATGCCGGCCGCATTTAAATCGCAATTTTCTCCAAACAAGAAATTTTTTGTTATTTAGTTCTCCACCCACACCAACGTATGTGTGCTTTTCTACAGAATCTGTTCACAAGTGAAAATTCAGTCAGTGAAAAATCAATTAACCACTGTTTTTCTTCCTGGTGGTTATTTCTATTCAATTTCAAGTGGGACCAACTCCGAGGTATACCCTATATAATATAAAAAGAGTTTTCTTAGAAATTGTATTATTCGGGGTAAATATCTACGGGTACGTGGATATTTTCCAACATGCACGCGTGTTCCCGTGTACCTACTACCGGGATTAGATACTTAATTGCCGAGGAATAGGCCATTGACTCCTACCACTGCGCCCGCGTTGTCGTCGACCATAATTATTTTGGGTCAGTGGGTCGTCTTAGGAGCGGTTTGTTACGCGTAATTTTGAATCTGTGATATCTTTCAAAATATTCATTAGAAAGTTATGATGTAAGACATATTTTAATCTAAATTAAATGCCCAATTTAAATAACATATTTTATTACTTAAGGATAAATATAATACTGCAGTGCTATGCTGTAACCATCTCACCGTGAAAACTTAGGTGAAGTGAGCTGTCATTCCACAGGGATTGACACTATTGACAACTCACTTCACCCAAGTTTTCACGGTGAGATGTTTACAGAATAGCAATGCTGATACAGACATCAGCCTACCTAAAACCTGCTTTTATTGATTTGATTAATCGATTGTTACAACCTTTGGCTTTGGCTGGTCAAAATAGCTTCGGAAATAACAATGAAATTTTTGTCAAATTCTTAAAGATAAAAATGGTTATTCTTATAGGGGCTCATCCTTAGAAGATAGACTTAGGCCATCACGGACTTTTGTGTTGGAACTTTTTGAAAAAAAATACCGTTTGAAAAGCCGTTCGGTAGTTTTTGATTTTATCGCGTTTAGACAGACAGACGCGGCGGGGGACTTTGTTTTATAATATGTAAGGATTAAGTTTGATTTACATTGTAATTTTTTGCTAGAGTATATTTTCATTGTATTTGTTGGTATATTGGCGTGTGCTAGCTGACATTGAAAAATAAAATTAATTTTATGTTCTGTGTCTCATAATATTAATTACTGTGCATACCTACTATTGTTTAGAATCAAGTTTTTAAAACTGAATAGACAGCTGAGCTGCTGGGGAGTTTGTTGCGCCACTTCTTCTTCCCAGCTAAAGCACTAGGAAGTGGTGAAGGGGCGCCCCCTTCTGGGGGACTGTCTTATGTTATTTTGACATTCGGAAGGTGCTCATTCTCAGCCTAATTTGAATAAATGACTTTTGATTTTGAGTCCTCTGTATCTGTCTCTGCCACAGATATAGATTGTGGTCTCTGCAGACACTGTGGTGCGCTATAGAAATTGAAGCTCTATTAGAAACATAGTAAAGGTCTTTCCGCTGTGGACAGTGGAAAAGTAACCAAAACGATGGCATGCATGCAGGTGCTGTAAGTGTCCGGGCTACACGTCGGCGTTGCACTACGTGGAGATGTGCGCGGCCGGCGTGCTCGCCGCCAACGTGTTGCAGCACGGCGCGCGACTGGCCGCGCCACGCCGCGCACGTCCCGCGGCGCAGACGCGCGCGCGTGCCCCGCTTGCGGCGCCCGCGCCTCACGAACCCGACGCGTCGCTGTCGCCGCGCCGCGTGTGGCGTGCCGACGCGTCGCCGCCGCCCTCGCCGCCGTCGCCCGCGTCGCCACGCGCGGATCGCGCCGCACCCGACCAGTTCATCGCCGACGCGCGCAGCCTGGCCGCCTACCTGCGCGGCCACACGGAGCGCGCGCGCGCGGAGCCGGCGGCGGCGGGGTGGGCGCCGGGCGCGGCTGCGAGCGCGGCGCACTACCAACTATCGGCGCCGGCGGCGGCGGCGGGTGCGGACGACGCCCCGGCCGCGCGCTCGCCGCAGGTGTGGCGGCGCCTGCACCTGGACCCGCAGCGCCTGGAGCAGTGGAACCTGAACCTGCGCCTGTGGCTGCACGTTACCATCCTGCAGCGGCTGGTGCGCGAGCTGGAGGCGGCGGACGAGGCGCTGGCGGCGAGCGGGCTCGAGGCGCGCGTGGGCGCGGCCAGCGCGGAGCGGCTGCGCGGCGCGGCAGCGGCGGGCGCCAGCGGCCTGCTGCACTCGCTGCCCGCGTTGCTCGCCTACCTCGAGCCCTTCGCCGACCAGCGCTACGTCGTGCAGCGCATCAGAGGTACGCCACGGGACTATGGTCTTCTATGTATAATTTATGGTGTCCCACCAATCGAGACTCGACAGTCGACAGGTCGTATAACGATCGAGGAGGTCTGGGCGAGGCGATATCTCAAAGAACGGTGCATCGTCCCGCAGAGCTGGCGCACGGCGGCTGCCTGAGCGGCTACCGGTGGAACGGCGGCGGCTCGGAGTGGGACGAGGGCAAGCCTACGGACGCGGAGATCGTGCTGCACCTGCTGGCCACGTACCTGGACGCGCAGCTGCCGCCGGCGGGCGGCGCGCGGCCCTTCAGCAGCGCGCACCTGTCGGCCGCGCCCGCGGCGCCGGCGCGGGGCCCGGCCGCGCTGTGCGTGCACCGCGTGGGCGCGCGGCCGCCGCACTACGCGCTGGTGCTGGGCGCGGAGACCGTGGAGCTGGCGCGCGGCCGCAACAACCTGCTGCACACGCTGCTGCTGTTCCTGGCGGCGGCGGCGCGCGGCGAGCCGCCCGCGCTGCGCCGCCTGCACCTCGGCCGCGCCGGCCTCAACATGCTGTGGATCATCGGCCGCTGACGCTGCGTATCGTTCGCTATGTATATTTATCGGTTGAGCTAAAATCTTTTGTATTGTAAGTGTAAATAAAACAGTCAATTCAAATTAGCGTTCTTAGATCTCTTCTCTCTTCTACCGTCCACGAACTACTACCACTTAAGAAACTGGCAGGGCCCGGCGCACATGTGGTCGGACGCATTGCGCGAGTAGTATATTTTTCACTTTCCTGCTCACTGCCGTGGAAGTGAGCTGAATGTAATCGGGGTATATGCAAACGACGCCCATAACTAAAAATGTGAAAATTTTCGTAGCCGCCATCTTGAATTTATATTTTGACCTCACTGGTGCCGATTCTCTTGTACACCGAACTAAACTATCACTAAAATTCCTTAATTTTGGCTATGAGAATCATAAAGCTATTCTGCAAAAGGCGCACATGGGGGGAAGCCTCGACGTGTTTAATGGAATTTTTCATTTTTTCTATGGAAAATATGAAAAATTATTACCTTCATGTTGAGTTTTAAGAGTTCATGTTTCATATTTATATTTCATAACGGGGGTCCAAATTTTCATTATTTTTGCGATAGGACACCATTTTCGAGATATAAGCAAAAGAAAAGAAAAAAAGATACATTTTTGCACCTGAAGTCAAGGTGTTGGTGTGAATTTTAGTTCATACAATTAATTGTATTCCACATCATTTTTAATCGCGATTAAAAATAGTCAGATTTAGTTAGACAATCAAAATGTTAGGTGAAAAACGTCAAATTCAGAATAGCAAAATTGCCATTTTCACTAAATTAATAACTCAGTGCCATCTTAGTGCTGTCAAACTAAAATATAGTTATGTTGTGTCACTTTAGTCTATTTCGGAATGGGAAATCGTCGTTTGACAGGAATAAACTAAATTTTGTTGATTTTTAGTCTAGTTTAGAGGCATTTGTGCAGGAGAATCAGCACTACTATCGACTTTAGCACCCTAAATTAGTTTTCACTTCAATAAAAGTTTTACTTACTAAAGTACTAAGATTTGGCGATCATACTATACTCGTGCAGTATCGTTGTACGCACGACAAAGGTCAACAGCGGTCAGGCAGAGCGCCGCGCGATACGTCCACTCTCTGGAAGGCCTCACAGCGGACTAATTTGAATCGGTTGGCGCGTGGAGTTTTTAGTTTTAAAATATTTCTAGAAAAATAATAGATCACATTTAGTTTAAAAAATTAATTGCAAAAATTTAAGAAGATGTTCTTCTATTACAGTAACCTATTATTATATTAAATTAATTAATTATATTGGTCAAAAAAATCATTTTATTGACCATAATTTCTTTATAATTTCGTTATGTTTGGATTTTTATTTCTCATGCAGGGAACCTAAAATAGATTTTTTTTTAATCTAAGTTTTTTCCTAAGTTAGATAAAAAATATTGTTAGTTAGGTTGATGAGTGATTTAAGATATTTTATAAGCTTCTAAATCGACGGTCGAAGTGAAATTATCAAAACCTCTGTTCAGTTATCTTGATAAAATTCACAAATAGGTACTCTATTATTCTAAAATAAATCCTTAATCTAAGTATTTAGACAACAATATTTCCTAAAATTATTAGTAATTAATTTGTTATTAAAATAATGTTTGATGGATATTAACTGGGTCGAAAAGTACTGATTTTGACAAACAGCGCACGGATGGCGTAAACGCTCTTAACCCACCGTAAAGTGACAAAGTTGCCAGTCGGCCGATTCTGTAAACATCTCACCCTGAAGAGTGAGGTGAAGTGAGCTGTCCATAGTGACAATCCCGAGCTTTAGGTGCAATAACAGCTCACATCAAGCTCACTTCATTCAAGTTATCACGGTGAGATGTTTACAGAATAGCACGGCTGATTTCACGGTATCTAATTGCGTACCATATGTTTAATAATTAATTGAGGCAAATTGCTTTCGTTTGGACATTGCTTCAGTTTGATGCGCAAAGATAATTTTAATAATTGATTTGAGAAAAGAATATTTTAGAACATGCTTTCAACTCATCGAAAATCCGTCAGAATTTAGCCGAACGCACCTTACCTACTAAGGTAGGTCTATGATAATTAATTATCATAAGTATTCAAACCAGCCAAGCGCGAGCCGGACTCGCACACGAAGGGTTCCATACCATCGTACAATATTTAGCAAATAAATGAAAATACTAAACGAATATTTTTCATAATTAACTAGGTACACGTAAAGTCCCAGTGGCGCCCGAAGGGGTCGGTTCCCGATAGTAATATCACGCTTGTACTTTTTTTTTTTTTTTTTTCGGACCCATTACTAGTCCATTTGGTTAGTATACACACGACTTAGAAACTAGTGTTAGTACTACCGAACAAGTAAAAAAATAGCAAAGATAAAATTTGTATTTCATAGATAGATAGATAGATAGATAGAATATTCTTTATTATGTACACCATACAAATTACAGAAATAAATATATTTTTTTTACATAGGGTGACACAATCGTGGCCTTATCGCTAAATGCGATCTTTTACAGACAACCTTTGGATGGATTAAAGTGAGAAGGAGAGACAATACTGCAGGTAGTTAGTGGTGTACCATTTACATACACAATAAATACATAAACATTAACTTATCCATATAAATATATACATAGATGTATATAAAATAATAAATATGAAACAAGAGCAAGGAACTATATGTTGTACCTAATGATGACGTTTAAGGAGAGAGGAAGTGTTTCACATTGATACTGTGAAAATTTAAGTTATTTTTTGCAGTTGCAGAAAATCGCTTAAAATAATATACTTGTCGGATCCGGTCATTAGTACGGTCGCTAAACGAAGCGCAGCACGTAATTCGAGTAGTGGCAGCACTAACACTTGGCTAACTTCGTGCTACGACGGAGCTTAGCTAATGGAGAGGCGCCAGGGCGAGCGCACTTGCTTTCCAACCGTTCTCGAGAACAGAACCTCCAGTCTAGGAACTGTCACGCGTTCGAATAATTACGTCGTGTACCTACAGTGTGTGAAATGCTAGTGTAAGTAATGTTATTGTAAATTATAATTTGATCTGAACTGCAACCGTTTTTCTATTGCGCATAACCAACACTACCCATTAGTACGCCCACAGTAGTTAAAATATACCTGATAACGAGAGAGATTCATACCATCTAAATCCAACATCAGAATTGGGATTCGTGTTGGTTCAGGTGCAAAATGACAACGCTAATGTTACTAGTCAATTAATGACTATTTAAATGAAAGATGACTGATTTTATCTGAAATGGCACCACAACAAGTGTAATGATTATTGAAATTTTGATTTGACTTTTTATTTTTGCATTTCTATATTTCATGTTTTTTTAAATTTATTCTGTATGTTTAATGTTGCGATTGTAATTATTTGCATGAGATATTAATAAGATATTAATTCGCACACCTCATCACCTTTTTAACATGTATTATACAAATAAATTATTTGATTTGATTTTATTTGATAAAAGTGACCGTTGGTGTGCCATTTTTTTGAACAATAATTCGAGTATATAATTCGAGGGTAGAACTGAAAAGTATTTTTTTGTGGTTTTAGCATTCTTATCCCTTTCGTGGGGTTTATAAAAGGATAATAAAATTTGGTTATTTTTGAGCTCAGACGCACAGTTTCTGAGAGATTTGCAAAATACCCGGCAAAACGTTTCATAACGTTTTTGTGTAGTTTTGTTTAGTTTACCAATTCTAACCCATTTTTTTATTTCTGTTTTATGCATTTCGAAACATGCAAGCGATTATGCGTGATCATGGTGCGCGATAGCCATTGACAGCAGAAGAAGATCTACGACGTCTTCAGTATCGAGCCAAGCAGCCCCGCAGTAGTCAGCGAAGCCCTTCGTGTGCTTCACGTGTGGGAAACTAAGACATATCGCGTCCCGGTGCATGAGCATGCAGTGGCAGCCAATCGGATGGTGGAGCACGTGCTGCAAACGGTGAACGGGTGAACGGCGAGTGGAAGTTTGCCCTCAGGCACGTTAGAACAAAAAGGTGATCTGTATTGTTTTGTTTACGATTCTGGTGCTGAATGCTCGTTAGTTAAGGACAGTTGTGCAGCCAAATTAAGTGGCAAACGAGTTAATAACATTGTTACGTTGACGGGTATTGGTCAAACACGTGTATTCAGCACAGAACAAATCTTATGTTACGTAAGGATTAGCGAACACCAACTATGTAGATCGGTTTTGTGTTTTCTTTGTTTTGATTTTGTGATATGCCTTGATAGGACAAAGGCAGCTATAAGAAAAATTGATTGCTTATTTCGTGTAATTAGAAAACAAAAAGCGAAATCCATCCACTGTTGCGAATAGCATATTCTAATCTGAATTTGTCTAGGGATCGAATTCGCGACCCAGTGATTACCAGGAACTACCTACGCTACGATGATAAAACACATAGCTTTAGGATTAGGATACATAGCTAAATCATAATTATTACTAATATTAATCATTTATACTTGGTAGTATAGACAACTAACTCAGTGTCAGTTTTATCATCAATGCCAAGACTTTCGTACTAGCGTACCATTCAAACAGTTTTTCGAATCGGCGTGTTCGCAACAACGTCATTCGATATAGCGGTTTTCGACTTAATGTGTTTTCGAACTGGCGTACCACTCTTAATTTTTCTCGAAATAGCGTGCGTGTCAATAACGTCATTCGAATCATCATATAACTCCCGTTTAATAATGTAGCTGCAGTTTTTAATGATGATCGCTATACGTTAAAGTTAAAAAAAAAGATGCCAGTAGGTCATGTACCAGTCGAAGTAGATGGTGATCACAGTGGTGATGAGCAAGCCTAAGTTATGGGAACCACGCGAGTAGGGTTCTCTATCGGCCGTATTGTGTGTGACCGTACCAGTAGAGACTGGCAGAGGTCGGGGTCTAGAGAGACCATAGTTTGATCCATGTACTGGATGTGTGAGAGCAATGCGATTGCTGGTTGGCTGGAGAGCCGTGGCGTTAGAGTGGTTTACTCGTGTGTGGGTTTCCAAGTCTCTAAGGATCTTAGTGAAAAAGATGATTGTGTGGTAAACGATGGTACATGGCTCTGGTTGATGATTTTTGCTATGATGAATCAAAGTTTGTTTAGTTCATAGTGTTGAGGATTAAAGTTTCCTAATCTCAAAATTTAGAACCCGTAAATGGTCAGAATTGGCCGAGTCGAACAGGCACTGTTGTTGAGTTTTGGTTAAAGGTTAACACATGAGTTTAGGGAATTTCGTGAGAGTAAAAACATTAAGCTTAATTTAATAGCTACGGGATCATCGCGAGCTTACGGTCAAGTTGAGCGCACAATGAGCACGTTAAAATCTATGGTTACCGCGGTTGAAGTGAACGAAGATAGGTCGTGGCAGGATGCCTTAGGAGATTTGCAGCTGGCACTAAACTGTACAGTCAATAGGGTAACAAAAGCAAGTCCACTCGAATTACTAGTCGGTAAAGTAGCGTGCCCCCTTAGTCTAATAGCTTACGACGATGATACTGACGCAGATTTCGAACAAGTTAGGGAAAACTCAGCCCGGTTAATCGTAAAGTCGGCTCTATATGACAAAAAAACGGTTTGATAGCACTAAAGCGCGACTGGATAGGTTTTCGGTGGGTGAATTTGTGTTGCTTCAAAACAAAGAACACAACCAGGCTAAATTAGACCCCAAATATAAGGGACCATTCAGAGTTGTAGAATTGTTACCGATCGCTACACATTGAGAGCATTAAGTTCTAAGCGAACTTACAAGTACCTACGCACATGATAGATTAAGATTTAAAAGTGCCCGTGGAGTTTCTTGCCCGTTCTTCTCCATAGGTACCTACTACGCTTTGGAATGGGCATCTAGCTTCATCTTTCTGACTGACCGACCCCCTTGACAATTCAAAAGTGCCTGTAATTCTTTTATTTGAAATAACTGCTTTGAGTTTGAGTTTGAGTTTAAGGAGAATGCCCGATGACCAAGTACCAATTGAGATTGTAAATGAAATATGATGAGTTGCTATCACTTTAGATTGAACAAACAGGTTCTGGGTTCAGTGGGTCGGAGACTATACCAGAGTATCGTAGCCGTAGCCCGTTGGAAATCGGTATCTGCTCAATGAGTAGTCCGTGGGTACGCGGTAGGCGGTAGCTCTGGGTGGTATAGTCGGGTCTTGCCTAGAAGCGAAGACCATAGAGTCAAGGGTTGACTCGGTATTCCCGTGGGGAATAGTGTGTGACTGTGTGTGTGTGTGTGTGTGTTGAGTTTGACCATGAACGAGATACCTGAAGTTCTGTTTTCTTTGATCAAATTTAATGTGGAATCTTTGTGCTTGGTCTCGGTTATCTCGAAACTAGATAGTTCAAATAGGAAAGATAGCCTAGATTTTAGTTTCTAATTTTTAGTTCCAAATTGCTTGTAAATTAAAACAGATTTTAAAGAGTCAAGTCCCTTTTAATTATATCATCAGTTTTCATATGAGTCAGGATTGGACGAACAGATACTGTGGCGAAATTTTGTATTTTCCAGATTAACAACACACGAGGACGTGTGCATCGCAGGATGGCCGTGTCGGATCCGGTCATTAGTACGGTCGCTAAACGAAGCGCAGCACGTAATTCGAGTAGTGGCAGCACTAACACTTGGCTAACTTCGTGCTACGACGGAGCTTAGCTAATGGAGAGGCGCCAGGGCGAGCGCACTTGCCTTCCAACCGTTCTCGAGAACAGAACCTCCAGTCTAGGAACTGTCACGCGTTCGAATAATTACGTCGTGTACCTACAGTGTGTGAAATGCTAGTGTAAGTAATGTTATTGTAAATTATAATTTGATCTGAACTGCAACCGTTTTTCTATTGCGCATAACCAACACTACCCATTAGTACGCCCACAGTAGTTAAAATATACGTGATAACGAGAGAGATTCATACCATCAAAATCCGACATACTTATAAAGAAAATACCTTATGAATCCGCATTTTTAATATTTGTTGATTAAATTACATGATAGACAGAAGTTTCAAATTCCTAACTTGTTTAGTTGTTGCGAAAGTCCTCGTACAAAAATTGTTTAAAGCTGACAACTTTTACGGCACCTTATCTATATATATAAAAGAAAGTCGTGTTAGTTACACCACTTATAACTCAAGAACGGCTGAACCGATTTGGCTGAAAATTGGTGGGGAGGTAGCTTAGAACCAGGAGACGGACATAGGATACTTTTTAGTAGGGTAGGTAGGGTAGGTAGGGTAGGTAGGGTAGGTAGGGTCGGTAGGGTAGGCAGGTAGGTGCGCCGTAGATACGTACTTAGTGCTACTCGAGCGAAGCCGGGGCGGGCAGCTAGTTTCTAATAAGAAAAATAAAAATTATAGAAGATCATCAAGTGATCTGAATTAATTATGAAAATTATAGTGTAGTTAGCCATTTCAGCCGAAAACGGATGATACATGGGGGGTCATTAATATTTATTAAAAATTCTATTAAATAGAAAGAAAGAAAAGACATCATCGGACTATCTGTTGAACACAACATTGAATTGTCCTGTGTTGAGCTTGATAAGCATGTTATAGTATGCGTATACAAACCTCCAAGTTACCAGAATCTATCCGTGTTTGATTCTGTAATGGAAGATGTATTAAGGAAACTTAGTACTAGTAGTAAATCAATAATCTTACATGGTAATTTTAATATTAAATATGAGGCTTCTCAACAAGACCTGAGTAAGCGCTTGCAGGAGGCTAATGAGTTGGCAGACCTAGTCAAGTACAAAGCAGAGAGGTATGAGTCTCTGACAAATAACCTCTATTTTAGCTGTGCCTGCTCCCATGAGCCCCAACCTCAACTGGTTCCACCACCTACACCCTCAGTGGCTCAGCCTGTAGGTAGCTGTTTGGATGACAATGGAATCAATAATTTGGCTAACACAACTTATGTATTCTCCTCAGACCAATAAAATACTTTTTTATTGGTCTGAGGTATTCTCTGACAAATTTGGTCAAGGTTTTGGTAGTATATTTAATCAGTGTTCACAACAATATGTAATTACCTAATAATTGTTTACCCGGTGCCAGTATTAGCCAATTAATTCATAATATTAAATTGACAAAAATAAACCCCGGTTCCACTGTTATATTATTATTCGGGGATAGTTAGTTTAACTGTCAGAAAAAAGGACATAATTGAATGTGTCCATTTGATGTTACATCTCAATGAGACCAATAGTTGTAAATTTATTTTCTGTGCCTTGCCTTATTCTCAATATTTGTCTAATGAGCAAAATAGGCACATTTATAATTTAAATATGTTAATTTATAATAGGACATGTCGTCACAGTGACGCTATTTTATATTTAGATTGTAATCAATTTATTACTGATTACAAACTGACAAATTATACAATGTATTTGCCACCTAGTTGTAGAAGACAAATTGCTAATCTCTTAGCATACAATATACACAGTGACACTGGTACCTGTAGTGTACCACCGATTATTGTTAGTAGTGGTAAGTACTAACACTACTTTTGATACGCCTTATAGTTTAAACTATTAGGAGCGACAACGGGTGAGCCGCATATTTTGAATGTTGTTCATCAAAATATGCAGGGTCTGTCCGGCAAAGAGGTAGAGTTGAGTTTGAGAACTATGATGTTCAGGTGCTATGTTTGACTGAACACTGGTTGAAAGAACATGAAGTAGTGTTTATCAATGATGATAATTTTACAGTACCTACAAAGTGCGTTTGTAAGGAAAAGCGCCATTTGCGGTGGATCTTTAATTCTTGTTTCAAACAAGTTGAAATGTAAACAACGTTTAGATTTAGTTAATCTTTCCATCGAGCGCACTATTGAGTTGTCTTGTGTTGAACTCGAGCGATACGTTATAATTTGCGTGTATCGACCCCCCTCAGGTGATTTTATTACTTTAGAATCGGTAATGGATGATTCACTCAATAGGTTAAAATCAAGTAATAATAGTATAATTTTATGTGGAGATTTTAATATTAATATTTTAGATGTTACTCCATTAAGCATTAGACTTCTTAATCTGTTTAGGTATTATAATTTAATTAAGTTGTTTTTTGAACCTACTAGGATCACGGCATCTTCAACTTGTCTTGATAATATAGGTATTTAGTGATTGTGATGTCAAAAATAAAATAGTGCTAAGTGACTTAACGTCTGACCACTGTGGTTTATTAGCTAGCTTCCCCATGCCATTACATAAAAAGCCGCATAAAATAGAATGCAGGCCTTATACAGCTACTCGTTGCAATAAGTTTAAAAATAATATACTTAGCTCATAGAATTACACCATCTATAGTAGAACACGAGAATCCCAATGAAATCTATGGAGCCCTTTTTGATGTTGTGCAAAAAGAGTACCAATCTACTTTCAAGACTAAAACTATTCAAATTAATGGCACCTCCGTTGGCTTTAACCAATGGGCCACTCCGGGAATTTATAAAAGTAGAGCGAGACTATACGAGTTATATGGTTTGAAAAAATACAGGTTTGATACTCCTTTCTTATAGTACCTATGTCAAAAATTATTCAAAATTATTTAAAAAGGTTAGTGTTTTTGCTAAATCTAAATTTTTAAGCGATTCAATTAAAAAATCCAATAATAAATAAAAAACCACTTGGAAAATTATTAATAATGAAACGGGTAAGTCGGTTAAACAAGATAAACTACCTGAGATTATGGTCGACAATAAATTAGTTGATAATGCAGCTGACGTAGCTGAGGCTTTTAATGAGTTTTTTGCAAACATACCTGTAACTACGACTCGCTTCTTAAATTCATCCCTGTCTAAAGCTGAAAACCTTTTGCTTAGTAGTGTGTCTAAAAATAGTCGCTTATTTAGCTTCGAACACGTTATGCCTCGTGATGTAGTTAATGTTTTTAACACACTCAAGTCTAAAAACACTGGTGATTACTGGGGCATCTCCATTAAACTTTTAAGTAATATAATAGCCATCGTAGTCCCCTATCTAGCTGTTACTTTTAATAAATGTGTTGATTTAGGAACTTTTCCTGAACTTATGAAAAATAGTAAAGTCATACCATTATTTAAATCAGGTAATAAAAATGACGTTGGCAATTTCAGGCCTATTTCTATCTTACCAGCATTTAGCAAAATATTTGAAAACTTAATACTCAAGCAGCTGCTAAGACATTTTAATTTAAACAGCTTCCTTCATAATGAACAATATGGATTTACAAAAGGTCGTCCGACTACAGATGCGGGTGTTGCTCTGCTGAAACACATATTTAACGCATGGGAGAACTCGCAAAATGCTATTGGGGTTTTCTGTGATCTCTCCAAAGCCTTTGATTGCGTGCACCATGACACGCTTTTGCGTAAACTGCGTCATTACGGTGTGCAAAACGAAGCTCTCAACGTTATAAATTCTTATTTACATAATAGGTTCCAATGTGTAGATGTTAATGGTGTGAAATCTTCCGGGCTACCAGTTCAGTTAGGTGTACCTCAAGGCTCAATACTGGGTCCATTCTTGTTCTTAGTGTATATCAATGACCTACCATTCTATTTAAAGGGTATCTGTGAAATTGTACTGTTCGCAGACGATACCTCTCTTATTTTTAAAGTAGACCGGAATAGACAAGATTTTGAGGATGTAAACAGTGCACTCTCAATGGTTACGGATTGGTTTACGACAAATAACCTAGTTCTCAATGCCAAGAAAACGAAATGTGTAAAGTTCGCCCTACCAAATGTTAGAAATCTAGGACCCAACATCGTCTTAGATAAAGAGGTGCTTGAATCTATAAATTAGGCAGTTTTTCTGGGCATAACAGTACCTAGATGCCAAACTTCAGTGGGGCCCTCATATATCGAGCCTAGCGGGAAGGCTCAGTTCGGCCGCCTACGCCGTCTGGAAAGTAAGACCATACACTGACGTCGATACAGCTCGATTAGTCTATTTTAGTTATTTTCATAGCGTTATGTCCTACGGTCTTTTGCTGTGGGGCAAAGCTGCTGATATTCAAAATATATTTGTCCTTCAAAAACGAGCTGTTCGAGCTATTTACCAACTAGGCCCCAGTTTCTCTGAGAGATTTTTTCAAAGATATTGGTATCCTCACAGTGGCATCTCAATTCATTTTCGCCAACATCTTATATATTAGGCAAAATATACACTTAAACACTAAAAACAGTGATTTTCACAATGTTAACACTAGAAATAAGGAAAAACTACGAGCTCCTTTTCACCGGCTTCATAAGGTTCATAACTCATTTGTTGGGCTTGGTATAACCTTCATAACAAGTTACCCACTTCTTTGCTAGATTTGCCTTTTAATGCGTTTAAAACGAAAGTAAAATCCAACCTTTGTTCAAAGGCATACTATTCTATCAACGAATTATGATTATACTTAAATGTACTTAAATGATAAGAATAGTTGGTCGCTGTGTTTAACTCAAGACAACGTTTATGTTCTTTCTCCAGAATTAGCTTACCTACTGACAGGTTATATGAGTTTATATAATTGTTTATTTTAATTTATTGTTGACTTAATCTACTCATTACAATGTTTTTTTTTTTATGAGTTGTATTGCAATATGTAACTAGTGACCTCGACAATAGATCATATTATTTATTGTTATTATTAATTAAGTAACTGTTTATTTATTTTACCTCGATGGTCCTAGTTTATCATTTATAACTTCCAGTTACAGCTTTATGTAAGCGGGCACGCCCTTTTTGCCTGGAGGCTTTTATTTAGATATTTAGTTCTCAATTCTCAATTCTCAATTCTCAATTCTTTATTGCGTACCATAATGTATACAGTTGGTGGGAAAAACAGTTACATCAGTCTCAATTATGGACCCTGTCGGGCACAGCATAGATAAAAGTAGGAGAGAGGAGGAAGAACGCTTGGCATTTAATAAGTCAAACTATGAGTTTATATATGTATTTATTAAAAATATTAGTAATGTTGTAAACTAATTACTTTTAAAAATATTAATTATTTTTTATATTATGTACTTACTTATTATTAATTTTATTTATTATGTCAGTAATTTATTTATTATTAGTTTTATCAATTATTTAAGGTATTTAGTTATTATTATTTTTATTTACTACGTAAATAATTAATTATTATATTTTATTTTATTTAAAGTAACTTTAATTAATATTTTTATCCTACAGGGGTAAGTCATTTATTTCATATTTATAATTTATCATCTAAGTATTCGCCTACACTATAATAGCATTTACTTTCAAGGAAGATTTTTAATTTATTAATAAATATATTATAATTATCTAAATTCTTAATTATTAAGGGTAACTTATTATACATTTTTATGGACATGACAAACGTACTATCGGAGTGCATTTTTAATCGCGATAGTGGTAAGTTTAGTCTGTTTTTGTGTCTTAGAACAATTTTCTTTTGTATGTCCTCTCTTTTTGTAAAGAAATCTGGGTATTTACGTACGAACTTACAAACTTCAAATATATACAAGCATGGTAGGGACAAGATCTTTAGTTCCTGAAAGTGGGGTTTACAGCTATCAGTGACTTCAATATTTACTAAGATCCTAATTAGTTTTTTTTGTAATGTAAGTAACGTGGGCGCGTCAGTACTGTTTCCCCATAAGATGATACCATATGTGAGCCATGCGTGGGCATACGCGTAGTACGTTACTAATGCTGTTTTTAGGTCTGTGGTTTTTTTGATCTCGCGGAGGGCGTATGAAAATTTTGATATTTTTGATCTTACTTTCTGGATGTGAGACTTCCAATTTATGTGTGTATCAATATCTAAGCCTAGTAGGGTGAATTTATCAACTACGTCTAATTTATTATTATTGAAGCTAAAGTTAATATATAATGGGGTTTTTTGACGAGGGTGAAATGAAATTATTTTAGTTTTATTGAAATTTATTTCTAGATTGTGTTCAGTCATCCAATTTATTGTAGAATCTAATATGGAGTTTAATTTATCATTTAAATTGGTGTTATTTTCGCATGAGGTAAGTATAGATATGTCATCCGCAAACAGGACACATTCTTCATTTATATTTTTTGGAAGGTCATTTACATACACCAGAAATAAGAAACACCCCATTACGCTTCCTTGCGGTATTGAGGCGGTGATTTGTTTGGTGTGGGATCTGATAAATTGTATTTCATTTGTACTATTGTTGCAATGTTCGATTTCAACTACTTGTTCCCTATTTTTCAAATAAGATACAAACCAGTCGTAACATTTTCCGCGGAGTCCTATACTATATATTTTATTTAATAATATTTCGAATTGTACTTTGTCGTATGCCTTCGTCATATCAAGCAAAAGTCCTATCGCGTACTTTTTATCATTGATGATATCAAGGGCTTTTTGAATGTATTTGTAAACGGCCAAGGTAGTGGAGCGGTTTTTTCGAAAACCGTTTTGGCAGTCATTAAATATATGATATTTTTCACAAAAAGCATATACACGATTGCACATGGCTTTTTCGAATATTTTGGAAGCTGTCGGTAAGAGGGCAATGGGGCGATAATTATTAGGGTCGGTTTTATTATTCTTTTTATGGATTGGTTTTATGAGGGCTTTTTTTAAAAGATTGGGAAAAGATCCTTCTTCAAATGATTGATTTAATAGTTTAAAGAATGGCAATGTTAATTCATCTGCACATTGCCTTAATAAGGTAGGTGGTAGTTCGTCAACGCCATGACTTTTTTTATTTTTTAAGTTTTTTATTAATGAATTGACCTCATAGGGATCAATTGGACTGAGAAAGATTGAGTTTTCTGTAGGGCATTCGACTGGAGAGAATCTTTTCGGTTTTCCGGTCGAGTTGTTTGTGGCCTCCCCGATAGAAGCGAAAAAAGTGTTAAATATGTTAGCTACCTCTTTGGGTTCAGAAGTCACACTATTTTTTGTTTGAAGGGTTATGTTAGATTTCTCACTTGCAATTTTTTTATTTGTACGTTCATTTACTATGCTCCACATTGTCTTAACTTTATTATTAGATTTGGTCATTTTATTTTTGTAGTGTAGTATTTTTGCTGTCGTTACTGTCTTCTTTAGAATTTTTTCATAGTTTTTGTAATGTCGAGTTAGTATAGGATTGTCTGTTTTAGTTGTTAGTATTTTTAATAATCTTTTATTTTTGCAAGATTTTTTTATGCCAACGGTAAGCCAGTATTTTTTATATTTTGGTTTTAACTTTAGTTTTTTTAATGGCATACATTGATTTAGAATGTCAATGAGGGTGCCACTAAAAGCCTCATAATTACTGTTCATATCTTTTCCAGTAGTAATGATATTATTCCAATTTAGTTCTTGTAATTTTGACTTGAATTTTAAAATATTTGTGTGATTGAAAAATCTTTTCTTTACATACCAGGTGATTCTTTTTGTTTGGTTGGGCAGGTGTAAATGTAAAATGGCACTATTATGGTCTGAAAAACCTAGTTCTTCTACAGTTGTGTACATATCTCTGAAATTAAAATTTGTAAATATTAAATCCAAGCATGTAGTTGTATTTGGCGTTACGCGTGTTGGGCTTTTTATGAATTGGGTAAATTTATATTCCTGCATTAAATTTATGAATTGATTTGATTTAACGTTATCTATTAGTATGTTAATGTTAAAGTCACCTCCTATAATTACGTTTAGTTTAGAATATTTATCATTTATATATTTTAGAATTAGTTTTAGTTGTTGATAAAAAACTTCTTCCTCTCTTCTATTCCAATACATAGTTATAATTAATAAGTTTTCATTAGGTAATTCAGTAGCACATAACTCTAGTACATATTCTATAGATTTATCTGTTATATCACTTCTACGTATATAGTCTATATGTTCTTGAAGCAGAATACAGACACCGCCACCTGTACGGGTACTGCGACAGTATGATGAGGCAAATTTATAGCCGCTAATCTTTATTAGTTCTAGTTTTTCTTCCGAGAGCCAGGTTTCCGAGATACATATTGCTTTGTACGTAGAATTTTGGTTGATGAAAGCTTCAAGTAAGTGGTGTTTATTATTAAGACTTTGGAAATTCTGAAATAGTATTTTAAATGGTAGGTCTTTGTTTACGAAATGTATGACCAATTGATTCATTTGGTATATCTATCTGGTGGGATTTGTTAGTGATGCTCATCGTTCTCGTATCGCTTTCCTGGTAAGTTGAATCTTCATGTTGAGGTTTCGTGTTATGATATTTTTTGTTAACCGATTTTCCATCTATGTATAGTTGGTTGTTTCTTATTATTGCGTGATGTCCGTTTTGTCTAGCCTTTAATAAATATTCTCTCAATTCAGCCCTTTCCTTTCGTGATTTCGCGTCTAGAAACTCTGAAACACCTAGTCCAGTTCCCTGGAAACATTGGAAGCTGCTGACAATATACCTGGTCATTCTTTTACTGAGCAATTCTATTACGAGCGGTCTATTCTTTGTGCCTTTTCTTCCTACTCGATACATGTTTTCTATGTAACCTGATAGGTCTACATTGACTATATCGCGAAATAGATCTAACAGTCTGTTATATAGTTCACAGTCAGGTTCTTGATAATACTCTGGAAGGCCATAGAGTACTAGTTTATGATGGTGGTTTTCAGGTGTGTTTATTGGTTGGAATGTCCGAGTTGATAAATCCCTTACTTCTCTTTTCAATTTTTCGTTTTCCAATTGAAGTGTTCTTATTTTAATGCTAATGTTTTCTATTTCTTGCTTTCTTTGTTCGTTTTGTATAGTTAGGGTATTCATTTTGGAGTCAAAATCTAGTTTCAATTCCGTTATGGCTCTATTAATCTCTGTTTGTATTGTGTTCTGCAGTTCTTCAATTATAGATTTATTGTTCTCTTTCAGACGTAGTATAATAAGTTCGCTCAAACTCTGCATGTTTAATTGACCCTGAGTGTTATTCAACAAGTCTATATTTTCATATGTAAAAGAGTTTTTCAGTTCGTTGTTGGCAATATCCTCTGGCTGAAAAGTGTCTCCTAACAAACTCAGGTCTTCAGAGCCAATGGTGTCATTATTGGAATTTATAGTCTTCTTTCTCATTGTAACGTTGTTGCTCGCTGTTGACGTGGTTAAGTCGTCGCATTCATGATATTTTTGGGATCTTACGGGAGTGTCAGTATTTCCTGTTTTTGGTATTTTACAGACGCATGTCTGGCACTTCCAGGAGTGTCTAAGTTCCAATGTCATTGATTTCTGGTAATACTCTTTTGTTACACCTGCACACTCCAAGTCATATCTACACTTGCAGAGCGAGCAAATAAGGGTTTCTCTTATTGGCAACTTGAGTCGGCATCCTGCACATAGGGTAGCTGGCGCCATCTCTTGAAGAATTTTTTCGTACCTAGTAGTTTAGAAAACCTACTGGAGGCGGCACCTGGTGTATTGTGTAGATACTATATTATAGAAATCGATGGGTCTTTGGTTATGTTTCGTGTCAACAGATGGTGCTAGTTTCTTCGTAGCTTTGGTTTTCTGCTTCAGTTTATTTTTAGGTTGGATAGATGGCGCTTATCCACAGTAAGTAAAGTAAGGATGACTTCGAATATTTATCTTATTTGGATGTTATTGGTCTATACTATTAGATTATGTACCTTTTCAAAAGATGTTTTCCTTATATTTTCCGAGGTAGTCCAGTATACATCCGTTTATTGAAGAGTACTGATCACTTTTATCATCATCACTTTTGAATGTTATAGTCGTTATTTTTCCTCAATCACTTTTTACTGTTTTTAGTCGGTTATATTGAGTATTATGCACGTACTTCAATATCACTCAGTTTATGACACTAGTGCTTTATTTTAAATACTGTTTCGACAATAAATATTCACTTTTTCTATTATTAGGAATTATTTGTACGGAGCTGAATGTTTGTTTACGCACAGCAGCGCCCTCATCCAACGTTTCAATTCTGTTTACGTTTAGTTTTTATTTCTGCCTGAGTATAGTTCTCGATGATTTTGGTTGGTATATTGGCTTGTGCTAGCTGACATATGGCTAATAATTTAAATTATGTTTTGTGTTGCGTAATGTAATTTATTTGGCAATCCTATTATATAGAATCATATTTTTTTTTCTAACTGAACAGACAGCTGTGCTGCTGGGGAGTTTGTTGCGCCACTTCTTCTTCCCAGCTAACGCACTAGGAAGTGGTGAAGGGTGGGCGTTTTGGGGGACTGTCTTATGTAATTTTGACAGTCGAAAAGTGCTGATTCTCAGCCTAGTTTGAATAAATGACTTTTGAATTTTGATATGTTTTTATTATGTTTTAACATAATTCGGTAGTCACTTTTAATGAATTTTATATCTTGCAAAACTCATGTACCACACCAAACACATTGTATGAGAGCAGCAACTGCAAGTTTACTTTCTGGCAGATGCACTATCGAACCATGTGATAGACATAATTTTAAAGAGCACATCATTTTAATAGGTATTAGAAATAAAGATAAAATAGATCAACCATTTTTCAGATTATCTAAAGTACCTACATACATATTTTATAAAAAATAAACAAATAAAATTTACTTACTTACTACTTACTTACTTACTTATTATGGGGTACTGTGTATGTTACAACAAAATACCTTGTGATAATAATATATTAAAATTAAATTAATGAAATTTTAAACTCATAATAAAAGTACACTTTTTAAACAAGCATATTACAAATTAGAGGATTATATCCAAGATAAGAATGCTTGGAAACATGCAGGTCCTGCTCCATAAGACAATTTAGAGTCTATACAAAATCAAACTGGTTGCTAATTTAACAGTTTTTTTTTTTATAACACTGATTTTACATTCTGTCATTATTTGAACTCACATTATTACTTGTTAAAATGTTAGGAATATTGTATAATTTTACAATGTTTGTAAATATGTGAGCACCGTGGAATAGTAATCTTATTCTACGTGCATTGTCTTCACATATAATGAATGTAAACAAAATATTGTGAAAACATTTTAAAAGAGTAACCGTGGAGTTTCTTGCCATTCTTCTTCATATGAAAACTACCTTGCCCTCATTATACATATACGAAACAGCTATGTTTGTTAAAAATAATATGAATAGATTTTCTCGAGTATCAAGTCAGCGTCGATGTGACCAGTTAAATTTAGTTGGATCTAGAACCGCATTATTTAAGAAAAGCATTTTTGTAATGGCTCCAAAAGTGTATAATAAATTACCAAAATGCATAAGAAGTGTAGAAAATGTTGGCCAATTTAAAAGTAAATTATTCTTATTTCTAGTAGAGAAGGCCTATTACTCCATAGAAGATTTCATTTTAAATGATAATTTATGACATTGACATTTTTTTTATTTTTATTTTATTAACGGCTATTGACATTTTTTGACATTATAATATTAGTAACTGACTTAAGACTTTTGAAATCATTTAAATTAATCTTCTTCAATCTAATTATTATTATTGCATGTTCCAAATCATTAGACCTACATAATATAACAAATTATTTGTATACCAATTGCATTGGTAGAACATATAGATCTCGCGAAAATGTATATTTTAAGACCTTTTATGTACTATGTTCACAAATAAAGTTTGATTTGATTTGATTTGATTTGACCTTTTGGAAGGGGCGACCCGATCCATATTTTTTTTTGTAAATTTTTAAAAGTTCCTTATGTGTCTTATTGAAATAAATTGTTTGACTTTGATGTTATTGCATGGTTATAATTTTGCCAAATATAAAAACATCACCATTTTTAGAACCTATTAAAAACACCTTCACCTTGGGTTTCTTCCTTGTTTAATAGTCCATTATGAGCATCGGAGGTGGTGGCAACATCCGCATTGAAATTGAAGTGAAAGCGGACTTCTCACTGAGCTGAGCAAACCAGAGAGTTAGGAGAAATAAATCTGCCTAGCCTTTTCCCAATTACGTTGGGGATGGCTTCCAATCTAACCAGATGCAGCTGAAAACCAGTATTTTACATGGAACAACTGCCGTTCTGACCTCCACAACCCAGTTACTGGCTAACAAATAACCCTTTGGTAAGACTGGTTGTCAGACTTTCGGGGTTCTGACTACTCGTAAAAACTGTCAAAGATCTACATGGCCTTATCACAGACTTGTAGAGGCACGGAGCGGTCTCAGTATGTAATGGATGGTCACACATCCACGACCTAGGCAAGTGTTGCTTATACTTTGAAGATCAATCTGCCTGTCTGTTGTATTCAATTGGCAATCAATTTTTATTGGCACACAAATTATATTATTTCTGAACTGCAGCTAGTAAACTCCACTACAACTTACATAAGTCTTTATTAAAAATAAAATAATGGAAAAGGTAGGTATCAAATTGAAATCTATACATACACCATTTAAGAACAGTCTGTAACAACACAATGGGCTCAGACGGGCGCAGGCGCAGCAGCGTCGTCCAGGTCGGCGGCGTCAGCTAAGTGGTCCCGTAGCGCCGCGCCCAGCGCGTCCACGAAGCGCAGCAGCGTCGGCGCCGCCTCGCGCACGTGCAGCGCGCGCGCCAGGAACGGCAGGCGCCGCAAAGCGCGCCCCGACACACTCGCGCCCGCCGCCTCGCGCGCCACGGCCCACAGGCGCAGGCTGGCGCGCGACGGCTCGCTCTCCGCGAAGCGCGAGCCTTCCAGTACGCGCAGCTCAAACACGGGTTCGCGAGGCGCCACCAGGCCGCGCGCCATAAGCTCGCCGCAGCAGCCGCGCAAGATCTCATAGGCGGCGCGCGCTGAGGGTGGGCCCACACGCCGCTTGATGTCGGCGCGGTCCACGAAGGCCACATCGATGGCGCCGGTCACGTTGGACGTAGTGAGCACGAGCGCGTTGGGACGGCGCCGTAGCCGGTCTAGCTGCGTGAGCAGCGCGTTTACGGCGCGGATGGAGTCGGATGGCTCCAGACCGGACAGCGCAGCACGGCGCGCGTGCGCCAGCGACTCCACCTCGTCCACCAGCACGCACGCCAACAGGCGCCGGTCCGCCACGATCTCTTCCAGCCGCTCGAACAGCCGCGCCACGAGCTTGCCGCTCTCGGCGAACCACTTTGAGAAGAGGCCGTGTGCGTTGATCTCGACTAGGCGCGCACGCGGGAAGCGGTCTGCGAGGCGAACCGACAATTTTTGAGCAAGCGCACGACACAAGCTGGTCTTTCCAGTCCCGGGCGGGCCGTGCAGCAGCACCACTCGGTTCCAACCGATCACATTCGGATCTACGCCTCGATCAGCGAACTCGAAGGCAGTTTCCACGAATCGAACAGTATCCTCTTTTAATTTGGTATCGTAAATAAGGCTCTCCCATAGCCCGTGAAACTCTTGGCTGGGCAATGCCCACACGTCGGCTGCAGCAAACTCTTCCCCGGTGCTCGTATCGGTCATCGTGTCAGTTTCGGCGCCGAAAGCGTCCAGTTTATAAATGTGATAAACAAGTTCTGTTTCTGTAACTAAAACTTCAGTATCATGTTCAATATCACAAAAAGTTATCATTTGAACATGTTCTTTTAACTCGAGGTTTTCTTCTAAATCAGTTTCAGTTAAGATAACTCCAGGACTTAAGGATACAAAATTCATCAAAAATGTTCGTACAAGCTCCGTAACATAGTCCTTATTTGCACGGCTTTGAGATCTTTGAACAACTTCAACGTGAAGCGCAGGATTCATTGTAACTGGTAAATAACAACGCTTTATTGAATAGACCACAATAATCTTACAACAAAGTACCACTATCACTTTATGTACAGAGACTAAGTAAGTACCTAGTACCTACTAATATCTCAATCAAAAATAACTGACAAAAGTGACGATTATTGACGGACGAGACGACTGTAAACCATAGACATATAACTGACACTGACAGACAGTCAGAATCAGAATATTCAGTGGTTGACTTGACCACAGAAAATATATTTTTTTATACCGGATTTACACGTTGCTCGTGATTTACCTCGCCAATCGACGAATTGTTCGGCGAGATATTCGTCTGTCTGGCTTTAGACTATACGAGTGACCGTTTAAACATTCGCGTCTATTAATTTCTACTTCAGCTTCACGAAATGGACGACGTCATTCTAGCGGCTTTCGCATTGCATTTGCTAAGCCAACATAATTATTTAGAGGTATTACAAATGATTATTAAATAAAACGTCGCCGCAGACGATGGTGGTCCTCTCCTGCACCGGATTTTATTGATGCCAGCTTCTTGTCAAACGTGGCCGTCCAAGAATTTTTCTTTATTATTAAATCATTCACTGGTTCTCCCATTATTTCTACCTAATATAGATTCTAGTCTAAGCATTGTATATCTATACTTTCTACTAATCTTATGATGAGCATGATTTGGCTTTTTGTGCACTTTCATATTATTATATGAGGCGAATAAATGAAAAGGAAGATGAAAATATAGATCACAAAAGTGGACAGTCTGATAGTAAGCTTAGTACTTAATGTAGTGAATAGTTTTAACTACCTAGGTCATGTTGTCATTAGTGACCTACGGGATGATGGTGGCATAGAGCGCGAGTGCAGGGCGTTAGCTGTGAGGAGCAATATAATCGCCCGTTCGTTCGCTCGCTGCACGGCAGACGCCAAAGTCAGTTTATTTATGGCGTTCTGTCAGTCCTTCTACTCGAGCGGCCTTTGGGTGTCATATACGAGTCGAGCCTACAACGTCCTGCGCGTATAATACAACAACGCTTTCAGGATGCTGTTGCGGTGACTGCGGCGTTGTAGTGCGTTTGGAATGTTTGCTGCAGCTCGCACGAATTGCTTTCACGCCATCATGCGTAAGAAAGCGGCTTCTTTACTACAACGCTGACATAACTCTCGCAACAGTATCCTGAAAATGATTGCTGGTAGACCAGACAGCCAACCTATTCTGCCCCCGATAGAAAAAAAGACGCATCTAACATTTTTTCCAGATTGATGTAAAAATACAGGCAGATGCGCTTTTTTTTCTGATTCCGGCAATATAAATAACTCAAATCTGGAAAAAATGTTAGATGCGTCTTTTTTTCTATCGGGTGCTTTGTTGCTATTTTTACCTAATACCTTTGGATGTGCCAAAGGCATTGGGTAAAAATAGTAATAGGTTTGTGCTTCAAGTACATACTAGAATTTAGAATTTCTTTATTTTGCATAAAATATGGTACAGAATAGGTCTTAACTTAAATATAAGGAGTTCCACATATTTTGCTTACTTACTTTATTACTTACTTACTTATTTAATTATTTTTTATTTTATGTTATTGTTAATGTTAATATTATTTTTTGTGTTATTAATGTAGGAAGACAAAAATTTGATATAATAATTTATTTTTTAAAGCTTTGACTATGTCTATTTAAAAATTTGCACGACTAGAAAGTCGAATATAGTGAAACCATTTAATTAATAATTTACCATACACAATGTACCTATATTCTGGCAAATAAAGAATTCATTCTATTTCAGCATGCAAAAAAATATCTTATAATAAAATTATATACAAAAAACACTTCAATTGTTACTACGGAGATCATGAAGTAAAATATAAAAAAGATAAAAATCCTAAAAATTACGTTATTTATATTGCTAGTGAGATCATATTTCGAGCTTTGCTTACAATTTAAGAACTCATTTATTGTATAAAACGCATTATTATAGAGCCATTTCTTAAGTTTATTTTTAAAGTAGTTTAGTGGTAGCTCTGTGATCTCTTTGGGTATTTGGTTATATATTTTGACAGACATATTGTAACAATTGTTGTGAACTAGTGTGCTTCTATGTACATCTTGCTTGTGACAGCCAGCCGGGTTGGATCTCTTGAAAGGTATTTTTTATTTACTATGGCTTTAGTATACCGCTCAGAGTGCTTTTTAACAAATAATCCTACTTCTAATATATACAGACTAGGTAGAGTGAGTAATCTTAATTACTTAAATAAAGGTCTGCAAGATTGAAACGGTCCAACCCCACAGATTGCTCTGACACATTTTTTTTGTGTGATAAAGACATTTTTAGCCTGAGAAGAATTACCCCATAAAAGAAGACCGTATCTAAGAACTGACCCGACGCGGCGACGTAGCCATGGTACGCAGCCATAGCAGTTTTTTGACTTGCTACCTTCTTAAGCTTTTTTAGAGCAAAGACAAATTTGTTTAGACTAGAGCGAGTTGTGTGTGCTTTCCAGTTACAATTTCTATCTAAGATGATACCAAAAAATTTTGTATCAAGTACTTCTTCAATTTTAGCGTTTTTATAATATAAGTCTAAGGGTTTTATTTGAGAATTGTTATGATTAGAGGATTGTAAAATTTTAGTTTTAGAAATATTAGCTGTTAGATTGTTGTCCTTTAACCAGTTCATTATTGATTCTACAGTGTTGTTTAATGAATGTTCGTAGTTGCTTTCTGAGGTTTCTGGTACTATAACCGAAATATTGTCCGCAAATAGGATGCACTGATGTGATGTTACTTGAGGAATATCATTTATATAAATAAGGAAGAGAAGAGGGCCTAGTACACTTCCTTGGGGGACACCGAATTTATTTGTTTTAAAAGTAGATCTGAATGGAGTATACACAAGTTGGTCATTTAATTGGTTTATTTCGACACATTGTTTTCTGTTATTTAGGTAGCTTTTAATCCAATCGAGTGCGTTGCCTCTGATTCCATATAGCTCGCATTTATTGAGTAAGATTTTGTGATCTACGAAATCGAATGCTTTGCTCATGTCAAAGAAAATGGCAGCAACTCTATTACGTTTATCGATGTTTTCTGTTATTTTTTGTATTAGTGAGAATGCAGCAAGTGTTGTAGATTTATCTTTTTGAAAACCATTTTGGTTATTAACTATTAAAGTAAATTTATTTAAGAAATTCTTTATACGAGTGTGTACTATTTTTTCAAAATTTTTAGATAAAATAAATGATGAAACTATGATAAAATATCGTGATGGGTCTATAGTTGTTCATATCTTGTTTGGAGTTTTTTTTGTGAAATGGTTTTACTATTGATGATTTTAAATTTTCTGGAAAGGTTCCTTGCGTAAACGATAGATTTATAAGGTGGCTTAAAATGTCTGCTAATTCTTTATTGCAGTTTTTTAAAATGGCTGTAGAGATGCAATCATAACCAACAGCTCGTGTGTTATTAATTGAATTTATAGTTCTTGAAACTTCTTCACAAGAGGTGGGTCTCAGATAAATAGTCGAATTTGATGAATCTATTAACTTGTAATTTGGATGAGAGTTGTTCTCCTTATTTGTTATAGATATGAAGAAATCGTTGAAGGCAGTCGCAATTTTCAAACTAACAACACTAACATATCGTTATAAGCACAATCTGTTACTAACCAGTACCACTATCAACTTAGTAACTAATTTAGGTCTGAAATAAAGTTATTTATTTATTTTATAAATTTTTGGATTCCAAATGACTGGCTGACTTTGGTAAAGCTCCAAAAACATCAGGAATTTATTGTTAGTCCAGTCTATGTTGTTATGGTGCTTGGTAGGCCGTTTGATACGAAATGAACTAGAAAACGAATGTGAAAACACTAGTTTGTCTCGCCATGCCCTTCGACTTGTGTCCAAAAAACCACTCCAGACGCGAGCGTCACGAGCGGCGAAGCGAATGACATACACTGGTTTACATATTTGTGTTCATGCCCCGATTCACCGCGCCGTGCCGCCGCCGCTCGCATCGTCAGTCGCACGAATGTGTAAATGCGGCTTTAAGTGCAATAAATAAAATATTAAATTTCGTTATGCTTTCGTCCATCCAAGCCAATAAAGTACTTACAAATTCCAAGTTCTCTAGGCCTTCGTCGCGTATTTCTGAATAGACAATTCATTAAGACCTACCAACCAAACGCAACTATTCAGAAAATTTGCTTTTGGTTGGTAGAACTTTGCTTGTAATTATGATTATGACATGACATTGACAGTTGTTTGATAGACGAAGTCGAAGTTTGGTATTGATTCTTAGATGTAAAACCAAAAACCCTACTGTACCATGTACATAATATTTTAAAGTTTAATAGCGTAAAACGGTGTGTTTTTATTTATTAAGATTAACATATGGTTCAAGATATAAATCGGAATAGAATCAGTAAAGGTGGCGCAGTGTGGGGAGTGACGCGTCGTTCGAGCGGCCGAAGGGCGTGCTAGAAGTGGACTCAGCGATAGAATGTGGTTTTAGAGGCTCGCCCGAGGCAGCTGAGCGGCGCGATGGCGGCCGACACCGCGGTGACGGCCAGCCCCGAGGAGACGCTCGAGTCGCTGCTGCGCGAGGCCGAGGCGCTCAAGCAGAAGCTGGAGGAGGAGCGCCAGAAGCTCAACGATGTGACACGTGAGTCCCACGGTACATGCACGCTCGAAGCTTATCACTCGATTCACTAATAACTTATGTTCCTGTGTCAAAGATCAATAAAACAAAGAGCCTGTACATTATGTGTTTCACCATGATACTATTGTGTGTAAATAATTTAGCTGTCAATATACCACTGTATTGATAAAATGACAACAATAAGTCTATAGCACAATGCACCCCCGGTGCGAGACTGTCACTTATGCAAAAATTCAATCAATTCAAATTCATTCGCACCAAGTGAAGGGGTGCTTTAGGACAGTTATTACATATTTAACTCATTATTGCAATTTTTGCATAAGTGACAGTCTCGCACCGGGGGTGCGACAATGTCACTAACTTAATCTAACACTGTGTGTTGTAAGGCATATCTTATACGATGGCAGCTTCGTAACAGCTTCTGAATCTTAAAACTATTTTCTGTGTTTATTTTAACATAATATAACATCACGCCTTGTTTCCCCAATGGGTTGGGCAGAGGTGTACTGTAGTAGGTACACCCACATTACGCCAGATATTAAACATAACTGGTGAAATGTGGGTATACCATGTCATTGGGGGTGAGCTTATTGCCATCAACTGGGCACAAATCCAGACTCCGGGCTGCTACTGAGAAATTCCAGATAGAAAAACCCAATAACACTTTGCCCCACCTGGGAATCAAACCCAGGACCTTATGCTCAGCAGCAGCGCTTGCGACCACTAGACCAACGAGGCAGCCAGGTCTGTATATTGTGCTTAGGGTAATTTATTTTAGTCAAATTGCCTAATGTCTAAATTGCATATTGTCCATTTGTCCATGCAAGTATATTCTGTGTACCAATGTCATATTGTCAAAACATCCAATAGTCTAATCACCAAATTGATAAAATGATGTGTTTGTGGGGTTTATTTATAAATATTGCTTAAAGTTAAGCGATGTTCATACATCAACAATGGTGCCTATTCTCTTGTCACGAATGCCTCTAAACTAGACAAAAAAACAATTTTGTTTATTCCTGTCAAACGACGATTTCCCATTCTGAAACTAAAGTGACACAACTTAACTATATTTTAGTTTGACAGCACTAAGATAGTACTGAGTTTTTAGTTTAGTGAAAATGGCAATTTTGCTATTCTGAATTTGAAGTTTTTCACCAAAAATTTTGATTGTACAAATCAAACCAGACTAAACCTAACAATTTTTAATTGCGATAAAAAAGGTGTGGGATAAAATTAGTTGACATGAACTAAAATTCACACCAACATCTCGACTTCTTGTGTTCGAAAATGGTTTGTCCTATCGCAAAAATAATGAAAATTTCGACCCCCTTTATAACACCCTTAAACTCTTAAAACTCAACATGTAGGTAATATTTTTTTATATTTTCCATACAAAAAGTGAAAAATCCCATATAAAACACGTGTCGGCTGCAACCCGTGCGCGCCTCCGGCTCAAATAAATCACGAGTTATCGCAAACCACGGGTAACACGTGGGTTCGCGATTGTCAAATTCGATTTTAGTCGTGTCAAAATTATTTTTTAATTTAAAGAATTTTATTTGCAGATTGCTCCAAGATTCTCATAGCAAAGTAAGGAATTTTAGTGATAGTTTAGTTCGGTGTACAAGAAAATCGGCACCAGTGCCATCTTAGTGTAACTAAAATATAGTTAAGTTTTGTCATTTTAGTCTATTTCAGAATGGGAAATCGTTGTTTGACAGGAATAAACAAAATTTTGGTGATTTCTAGTCTAGTTCTAAACTAGACTAAAAATCACCAAAATTTTGTATTTGTGACAAGAGAATTGGCACCAATGCAATGTATGGTTAAATAGTTGCTAATCATTGCTTAACTTTAAGCAACGTTTCTAAATAAACCCATAGCTGTCCAACTATCATAATAATGGTTGTGGCTCACTGTGTGTGTTGCAGTGAAGACAGTGGGGGAGAAGTTGGAGACCATCACGTTGCCCACCCTGAAGATGCGGCGCATGCTCAAGGGTGCTCAGTCCAAGGTGCTCTGCACTGACTGGTCACCTGACAAACGTCACATTGTTTCTTCCTCACAAGTAAACACAACTTTACTTCATATTATACTTACCTTAAACTTGAATTAAATGAACAAGATTTCAATAGACATTGGCCAGGATCGAGGTAAGTGGAAAAAAGAAGGAAGGCCTTTGCCCTGCAGTAGTACATCAAGGTACTTTTTTGATATTCCATAAATCTAGGGTATTAGGCTGGTTTCACAGCTGTCCGGTAGAATTGTACGGGCTCCCGGAACGGAGACACACGGCGCTAGAACATTGTTTCACAGCGACGACGCGGTGTGTCCGAACCCCAGAGCACTGCAAGCATATTTTTTTTTTTTCATACTAAATAATTCGAAAAAGTCACAATTATTTATATTAAACGTGAAACACAATTATTTACATCAAATATAAAAAATAAAAACATTAAATTCATCCTACTTTTGTTCATTAAAAAAAACAACCGCCTGCCAAAAAAAAACACTCCAAAGTTAAAAATAACTTTATTTCGGAAGTCAGTGTCTTTGGTTTTCAATTAACGTTTTTTGCCACCGACTTCCGAAATAAAGTTATTTTTTACTTTGTAGTGCTTTTTTTCGAAGTTGGTTGTTTTTTTTTGTAAAATTGTTTTTATTTTTCACTTTTTAATAGTGGTAGGTACCTGCCCCACTAAAATTAGAATACCACGTGCTACTTATTAAGTTAATAACTGTGACAGGAAGTTAATATAACATCATCCTTTTAAAGACGTGGGGAAAATACGTATTATTGAAGCACCCAAGCAAAGTTAATAAAATTTATATGGTACCTCGAGAGCATACATAAAAATAATTTTCCAAATCCCTCTACATGACGGACTTCTATCCGAACACACATTAAAAAAATATATAAACAATAAACAATTGAGAACCTCCTCCTTTTTTTGAAGTCAGTAAAAAAATATGACAACGTCGCATTTTCTTAGCTTTAAATAAGAATCATTTGTTTGAATCAAAATGATTTACTCGTAATTTTCAATGAAACTTAGATTAGGCTTGCCACCCGTACTATATTATACAGGTTGTTTGGTGCATCGTGTGCCAAATTGAAATGGTCATCTGCTATCTTTTCAGACCCCTTAACACCTCTCATGCCCTGTGGTTTTTTTTTCGACTTTTACTGTTTTTTTTACATGTCTGGAGTATTGTGAGATGAGCGTATGACTGTGGAGTAGCTGTATTCATTTGTTTTTTTTTTTTTGTACTAATATAGTGTGTTGTGTCTTTAACTAATGTAATTGGCCTTTGGCCGTTTTATGTTAAAGTAAAAAAAATAAAAAATAAAATACCCAATAGGCCGGGAAAATTAGGTTTGAACCCTGCACTAAATCTTAACAGCGATTTTTTCTCGAATCGTGTTTTTGTACTTAGCTCTTCAAATAATAATAGAAAATTAAACATTTTCCAGGACCGCATCAAGGTAAAAAAACAAAAACGCGTTTTTGAGAATAAAAATTGAGGCAAAACAGTTAACAGGAACATTTTGGTTACAATACACTTCTCATCAGAAAAATCGAAACACTTCAGTTTTTATGGGCTCTGTCCTAATTTAACACAAAAGAGTTTTCATTCCATGAAAAAAATCAGATGATTGTATAGCTGGCAGTTTGGCCATTACAGTGATAAGCGAAAATTCTAAATTAGAATTTCATTTGTTTATCCCATAAATTAAATGATTCACTAATAATATAATTATATAGTTCTGTGTTCTGTATACTGTGTGTGTACTGTGACTTTGGGACGTCTGAAAAAGTTTTTTTTCTAAAACATGGATACTTTGCCCGCAGAAGCCGCCCAAGTGGTGGCATTGCTGGATTCTGGACTTAGTTAGCGTGTTGTGGCTGAAAGATTGTATCTAAGCCTGTCGTATGTTCATAGAGTCTACAAACGCTATCGGGAGACTGGTATGTTCATGCGCCGTTCAGGATCTGGCAGGAATCGGGTCACTTCTGAGCGAGATGATCGATTTATTGTAACAACTTCTTTACGAAATCGACGCCTTAATGATTTTCAACTGCAGCAGCAGCTTCATGTTGTACGTAGAGTGGCTGTTATAAGTGACTCTACAATTAGAAGAAGGTTGAAGGAACGTGGACTGGTGCCGCACAAGCCAGCAAATGGGCCGAAATTAACTCCAGACCATCGAAGAGCGCGTCTTAACTTTGCACGTGAGCACCTAAATTGGTCATACCTCCAGTGGAACAAAGTCCTCTTTTCTGATGAGTGTAAAATTATGCTGTATGGTAACGACGGAAGGAATAAGGTCTACAGAAGAGATGGAGAACGCTTTGCACAATGCTGCATTGAAGAAAAGGTCAGCTATGGTGGCGGTTCGTGGACGGTTTGGGGAGGAATCAGCGCCGACGGTAAGACAGAGCTTGCCTTTGTGTCTGGGCCACGTCTGCCTGCACTAAACAGTCATCAAACTCAAACTCAAAGCATTTATTTCAATTAAACCATTACAGGCACTTTTGAATTGTCAAGGAATCGGTCAGTCAAAAATATGAAGCTAGTTGCCCATTCCAAAGCGTATACGTATGGAGAAGAAAGGGCGAGAAACTCCACGGACACTCTTTTAAATAAAATAAATTGTTACAAAGTATTGGTTACATCATTCATGTTGAAATTATACATGTGAGAACAACGTAGATAGACGTGCACGTTAGAAGCGTCCGCAATACAAAGATAAAACAAAGAACAATTCAAAAATTAAAATCACCCATGGCCGCTAAGAGTTGACCAGCCCCAACTGACGGCGCCCGTTCACGTTCGCCCGTTGACGCATGGATCAGATCCAACACACGCGCCACCATCAGCGAGACATCTGAGTGAGCATGACATACTCACAGCCGCCAGGGCACATTCAAGTCAATAAAAGACGTATTACCCGGTTAATGGTAGCTCTTTAGTACATAGTACTCACACCTGTGCTCTGCAATTATATAATACAAAGGAGATTGATTTTATACAATGCAAAGATGGTCATAAAATCTTCAGCAGCTCCAACAGTATTTTCAAATGTTAATCAATTAGTTGTGGTTGTGGAGCAGGACCAGCATCGGTACATCGAACAGAGTATTGAGCCTCGCGTGATGCCCTATGCACATTTTATTGGCAACGGTTTCATATTCATGCACGACAATGCTAGGGCTCACACCGCGAGCGTCGTACGAGATTATGTTACCGAAGTCGGTATCTATTATGGAATGGCCAGCAAAAAGCCCGGACATGAATCCGATTGAACATCTATGGGTGAATTAAAGAGACGAATTCGTGCAAGAGATCCTGCCCCAGAAACACTTAGCCAGCTGCAAAATGCAATCCAAGAGGAATGCCACAACATTTGATCGTGACTCTCATCCGATCTATGAAGAACCGTATGGAAGCAGTAATAAGAGCTCGGGGAGGGAATACAAGTTATTAAATAAACGTTCCTTAGCTTTTTTTTTCATTTTCGTGTGTTGTTTTATCAATTTCCTTCATACTCAATACAGGGTAAAAATGACTTGTTAAAACGAATACGAAACCTATGAAAATTTAATTTGAATTTAGAACATCAACATTAGGATTTGAAAACCTCATATTATTCACTATTAAACGACATTTGACATAATTATTCCTAAATATACACATTTTTCTGATAATCCTTACAAAACAAACTTGCAAGGTGTTTCGATTTTTCTGATGAGAAATGTATATAAAAAATTGGTAAAACCAATATATTTTTACAGAATTAAATATTTTCGTCCAAGGCTTTTTTTTTTTTTTTTTTTTCAAGCAAAAATATTAACAGCGTTTTTTTGCATTAAATTACCTAATTAAATATATTAATACGCTATCAAACAAAATTAAACATATTTTACTAGCGCAAGATATTAATCAAAGTTTATTTGCAATAGTGGTTCAGGCAAAAATCTATATACAATTTTCCAATCCAATATTTTTTAGATATTTTTATTATATATGATTTGTATTTTGTGATTAAGTATATGATAATTTTATTGTTATTAAAGACATTATAACATACACGGAAAGAAAAAAAAAATGGTCGTTTTTGATGCTTATGAATTTGTTTAAATTTTTTAATGCATTCCAAAATGTGACTGATGAGTTTTACTACTGACTATGTAAAATCCCATTTGAATTAAAATGTGACAACATCTGGTCTAGCATGATTTTTTCATAAATTTTACTGATTGCTGGTAGCACAGATATAGGTCTATAATTAGAGGGATCACTCTTACTACCCGATTTGATAATTGGTACTACTTTACTATGTTTCATTAAATCAGGAAAAGTACCGCTATCTAAACATTGATTAAATATGCCTGTTAGGACAGGGACAATTGTGTCAATGATTTCTCCAAGAACCTTAAGGGAAATCCCCCATAAGTCTTCAGTGTTTTTTATGTTAAGACTTTTGAATGCTTTTTTAATTGTGGCAATAGAAATGGGCTTGAATTCAAAACTTGGAATGTCCCTACTGACCTTTTCTTTTAAAAGAGATTCAGCTAGTAGAGAGGATGAGGGGAGATATTACGAAATACGAGTATATTGGGATGTTGGTAAAGAAATTTGAAAACCGTAATATCCTTACAGGTGGTTATAGTACTAATTATTTTTTGTGTTACGTGTTGTTAAAAGTCTGTGTTCCTCAACTTAAACACTAAAAGGAACCGTTTCATACGTAAAATAAATAAAAATATTTTGTAATATAAAAAAAAAATCGGCAGCGATAACCGGTACGTGGAGTATAACAAAAAATCATAAATAATTAATACTACATACTGTAAGGATATTACGGTTTTCCTTGCCGTTTAAGAGATAATTAGATTTTTCATACTAGCTTCATACATATTTTTCGTAAAAAAAATTTAATTCCTTCGTTTTTGTGCAGAATTAACTCGGGTGTCGTTCTTGTATATAGTAATAACTAATAGAAGCGATATCCATAAAAAAATCCGGCACTTGCAAATTGAAATCCCTAAGTCTATCGAAGCCGATTTTCAACCCACCGTGCGCCGGTGCGGCTCCAGCGTCATCATAGATGTAAGAAAGAAGGAGATATGCCCGATAGTTGAAAATGTATTGAAACCCAATTTCTTCACTAGATTCCCTCTACTTTGCCACAACTACACACATGCAGTTCAGTAAACCCAATAAATACGAGGTCGCGCTCACACTTTTTATAAATCAGAACGTACTACACAATCAATTATAAACCTTATCCCATCAAACACAGCGTGCATGCACCGTACAACTCACTCACACGAAAACATTGATCGCTATCGTTGTGCTGTGTTAAAGCCATTTATTTTACATATACGCTAGTGATTGACTAAAACGGAAAGTTATCGATTCTCCCATTTATTATTGTAAGCATTAAAAAGTTTGGGAGTTCCTGAAAAAATAATAAATAAAAAACGGTATACATATAATAAGATGATAATTATAAATAAACAAAACATGGCTAAAAAAAAAAAATTTAATAAAAAATTTCAACATTATGAGAATATCTAAATGAGTATAAAACAAGATTTCACATCGGTCTTCCAATCAGTTTAAAATTAAGTCAATAACTTGACTTAATTTTAAACTATTATAGTAATAAATTCATACGACAATCGACATTGTTGTCGATTGTCGTATGAATTTATATTTTTTTCGCCTACGTTAGTGGATCTGCACAACCACATCACTAACTCGTCGGAAGACACAGCGGCTGTACCACGCGATGCAACCGCTTAAAGAAAATATCGTTTTGTGATTTTCACATTGCTTGTCCAGTCACTTAGCAACATACTTAGGTAGTGGTAAAGAAGCAATGTATTTACTTAAATAATAGTACAGTCGCTGTGGTATATGAAAAATAAAATGACGTAGTAAAGGCAAGAAATATTTTACGATTTGTTGTTTTTCAAGATTTTCAACACAAATATAGTAAAATACTTGTGCTGATATATAAAAAATGATTCTATGATTTATAAAGTTTCTAGTTTGGCTTCGATTTTTACAAGAAACCACTGAACAACACGGTATTCTTAAATGTTATCACGATCGCGTTCGCAAGCGCACTAGTTAGCGGAGACGGCCATTTGCCTGAGGCATGAGCATTGTGAGCATTACGTGCGGACACAGACACGCTCCCATGCCACTTCTCCTGTTAATTATATTTCTATGAGCGTCATGTATAGGATAGGAAGCCTAACTGTGCGTTTGCACTGGCGAAACATTCACAACAAAACATGTTGGAATCTCTATTTCCTGTCAATGTTCCATACAATTTTTGACAGGACCTGGAGATTTCAACATGTTTTGTTGCGATGTTTCGCCAGTCCAAACGCACAGATAGGATAAAAAAAAATGGACTAACTGAAGTTTGAGTACCTACTAGAAAAGTTAGGAATCGCAATAACCTTTTCCCAAACATTTCTTAGGAAATTTGACCTTATCTTACTTTTTTATGATGGGTAGACTAGCCGCTACAACGACGATTGACCGAAAATAATAATAAAAGATGTAACTTTGAATTTCGAACGAGTAGGTACGGGTCATAATGTTTTATCTGCTGAAAAAAGTTAATAAATGTATTTTCTTTCTTCTTCTTGCTTAGCTTTGTTTTTGGGTGCAAAGTAGACCACAATGTATGGCAAGACAAATAAGAAATTGAATTTAAAATGTATGCAACATGCTCCACATGCCACGGACGATGTAACTGGCGTGCTGTGTGTACAGGATGGCAAGGTGCTGGTGTGGGACGCGTTCACGGCCACCAAGGAGCTGACCATTGCCATGCCGAGCACGTGGGTGATGGCGTGTGCGTACGCGCCCTCCGGCAACCTGGTCGCCGCCGGGTACGTACTGCTAACATTGTTACAACTGCCGTTGAGTTGGAACTATCAAACTCTCTGAGCTAATGTTATCAACTGTCCCGATTGCTCCAGACATGTTCGGCTTTTTGGCCACCCATCCTAACTTTTCATTAGTCCGGACTCAAAACAATCAATACGGATTAGGGGGTTTATTTATTAAAGAGATTATGTGTAAAGAAAAAAAGTGGTTACACATTAAAGAATTATCGTCATAACGTTTCTTTTTTTTTTTAATTTTTATACATACGTAGGTGTACGGTCTCATGGAAACAAGCTTCTAAGTCAACACAATGCCTATTTATGCGATATATTTGAATACTCGCTAATAATTGAAATTAAATTTTCTCTGATCAACTTATGACTCACACCCGAATACTGAAACGCCACTCAAGACTTAAGCATTACTTAAAACTAGTGTCAACCAATCAAAGGGCTTTAAACGAGTTTTAAGTAATGCTTAAGTCTTGAGTGGCGTTTCAGTATTCGGGTGTTAGACCCACAGATCACCCCTCTAGATACCACTAGTTGTTTTTTTTTTTCTGATGAGTTTACCAAATTTTGGGGCGCGTTTAAGTGAGTGGGGAAAGAGAAAGCCGCGCTAGACGTGAAATACCGACAATAGATAATTATAGATAAAATTTGTTAACCCATATTTTTGTTAGAGTTAAGTGTGTTCCCACTGCCAGCTAAATGGTTGGTTTAAATTAATGTATATGTGAAAGAATCACGGCAGTAGTATGACGAAATGACGAGTAATAATCGACCAACTAGCATTTGCGGTTATAAAAACTACAAAGTTAAGTTTGTTCTTTCGATAAATTCACCCCAACTACGGAACCCTTCATTGTGCGTGGTTCGACACGCACTTGGCCGGTTTTTGTCAATGTCAATGTGCATACATTGTGACAAAAAATCGAGTAATAAAATCGGTAAATTCAAAATACAAATTAGTCAAAATGAAGTTTGAGCATTTTCAATATTCGTTAATTCCGACAGATAAAGGTTGATGTAGAGGCTTTAAAGGTAAATAAAATCTCGAGAATACACATGTAACAGATCATCGAACATTTAGCAATTTGTACCTACATACATCTTGGACGGACTATTGAAAGTATCAAAGCATGCCTTCCATGAAAATGTAGTCTGATATGAAATATGACGTTTTTCACGACGCTTACCGTTGTGTTCAACTTAATTTCACACATTTTGTAAACATTCAAACGTATCGAAGATTTTATATGATGAAAAAAAAATGTTTTGCCTAATATCGGTAGTTCTACAAATTAATACGTGTTGTTTACAAAAAAAAAGATCTAGCTAATACTTACTTTCTTCGATAGATAATCACGACTTATTTCTACGCGATGCCGTACTACGGCTCCTGAAATATAAACCTAGGATTTTTATGTGTATTTTTACAAATTTAAATTAGGTTTTAGAAAAAAACTTCAGACCTCTGCGATACTTTTTCAGCGAGATATCGGCGATAACGTGTTTTTCACGGTTTCAATGGCGCGGCCATGGGGTTTTAGTCATACAGCTCCTGAAATAGAAACCTAGAATTGTTTGTTGTATTTTTACAAATTTAGACAAATTAAAATCTGGGTTAACTTAAATTTCAGGTATCTGCAACGTTTAGTTTTAAATATCTCCGTGGCCGCCCGGTTCTCGGCTTGTCAATAGCGCGGCCACGTTCAAACCCTTGTAACTTTTTAACCATAAGTTTATCAAATTTAGTTTTGGGAAAGAACTTACAATTTTTTACAAAATCCTGGAATAGTTTATTTTTTTAATATCGCTGTGGCCGCGCCACGCACACACACAAAAATGAAAAATCTAGGTCTAATGTGCTTTTATGCACCATGTGTAGCTTTTGGACATTATTGTTTTGGTTAGGGTATGCATGTATAGGACTATGGTCATGGTCCTTTTCGAAATTGTTGAGAATATCCCAACTTTTAAATTTTGAAATGATAGTTGGCCACCTACGCTTTACCTCATTTGCCTTTGGACCACTACGTTTGAGACGCCCTGTTTAATATAACGGAGTTACGCCCGAACATACATAAAAAAAAATAAGATCATCCAAATTGAGAACCTCATCCTTTTTTGGAAGTCGGTTAAAAAACTGGAATTCACGTATTAGTGATAAAATGCGATCATTTTTCGCGTCCATTTTTGTAATTTTTTACTTAAACATTGAAGTTGTACTTACGGGTGCTATTATAAATTCTCTGGGTTTCCTTTTTTAGGGTTCCGTAGTAAATAAGGAACCCTTATAGTGTCGCCATGTCCGTCTGTCTGTCTGTCCGCGGCTTAGCTCAGAGACGGTCAGTACTAGAAAGCTGTAATTTGGCACGGGTATACTTATTAATCACGCTGACAAAGTGGTAAAATAAAGACAAGGATTTTTTTTGGGTATCTACCCTACACGTAAAGTGAGGATGTTTATTTTTTTTCTCGTCTGTCCCATGCTGCCCTGCTAAGCAGAAAAGCGCTATCTCTGAGATACGACCTTTTAATTTTTTTTTTATACCATTCAATTGCTATGACAATTTCGCATCTAATGGTATCAGCCAAATAGCGCTATCTAAGTTAAAACATAAAAAAATACCACTTAGAAGATATTTTTATCCTCATGTTTCCTTAAATTACAATTACCAAAAAGTCAAATTTCTCAAAACTTACTCCGCTTGATATAGCGCCTTTCGGCTTAGCAGGGCAGCATGGGTGTGGAGTGTCCTTGGAAAGGTCGTTCAAAAATATTGTGGGTATGTGACAATCATTTTTCAATTTAGGAATCCGTTTGCGAAATATTAAGCTTTAAAATTCAAATTTTTGTTAGAGTCATGTGTGTGTGTCCCCTGCCAGCTAAATGGTCGTATTTAGACTTGTGAAAAAATTCACAGCAGAAGTATATAGGTATAACGAAGTTAAAAGGAAAAACTATCACAGCTAAGTAGGCTTTACAGAGGGGCAATTCCCGTATTTTTAAGAACATTCGCATCTCATTCGCAATCTGTCAAAAATACAATCAATTTACCAACATTTTTGACAAGTTTGACAGATTGCGACTTGAATGTGAACGTTTTTTAAGAGCGTTTATTCTGAAAGGGTTTGACGCATTTGGTGCACTTCTCATATGGCACACTTCGCAACTGGTGCACTTCTCAATTGGTGCACTTCGCAAAAGGAGCACTTTTTAAGATTTGTGGAGATTTGGAAAAAAAATCTAAAAATGAAAGAATCTTTGGTTTAGCGTAGGTAATTTTCTTAAAAATACAATCAACAAAATAATTTTAAATTAACTCTACATAATCACAAAAAAAAATTATTTTTTCAAAAATTAAAAAAGTTTCTCGGAAATAATAAAATATAATTATGTAAGAACAAATTAGATTTAAGGCTTGTTCAGACCAGCGAGACGCGACGGCGCGACGCGACTCGAACAATGCAATTTCTAGAAAACTTCACGGTATAACAATAACCGTTGTCGCGTCGCGCTGTCGCGTCGCGCTAGACTGCACAAAGCTTTACACCAAAAAGTTCATCATAATAAAGACATGATATACACACCCGGAGATAATGTGTCGGATTGATTCTCCTGGACGGTGGCATGCCCGACAGGTGTCAACCGTCCCGTCCTTTAAATATAAAGTTAGTCATCCTTTAGTTATACTTATTATTATTAATTAAATAAAAGCTTTAAATTAAATCTTTACCTTTTTCTCAAAAACAGGTTATAAATAAAATAGTGGGGAGGTATTTTATTGTAACACTTCATCTGAATGAAACGAAATTTAAATCTTATATTAAACGCACACTATGCAGCCAAGCATATTATAAATTGGCAGATTATATTGCTGATAAAAATGCTTGGCCCAATGCTGGTCCTGCTCCACAAGGGCGCATAAACTAATTGATTAGAATTTGAAAATACAGTTGGAGCTGCTGAAGATTTTAAAAACTATCTTTGCATTGTATAAATTCAATCTCTTAGCATTGTATAATTGCATAGAACATGTGTGAGTACTATGTACCGACTATAAAGCTAACATTTAGGTGCAGGGTATGTCTTTCATTGACTTGAATGTGTCCTGGCGGCTGAGAGTATGTCATGCTCACTCTAATGTCTCGCTGACGGTGGCGCGTGTGTTGGATCATTTAGCTCTCTTCAAAATGGTTGAGCTGAATGTTGCTAATCCATGCGTCATGTTCGTGAACGGGCGCCGTCAGTAGGGACTGGTCATCTCTCAGCTACCACGGCTTATTTTTATTTTTTTTCTGTTACGGACGCTTTTCACGTTTTGCATCGTTCTCACATGTATAACTTCAACATGAATGATGTAAGCAATATTTTGTAACCATATCATGATTTAAAAGAGTGTCCGTGGAGTTTCTTGCCCGTTCTTCTCCATAGGTACCTACTACGCTTTGGAATGGGCATCTAGCTTCATCTTTCTGACTGACCGACCCCCTTGACAATTCAAAAGTGCCTGTAATTGGTTTATTTGAAATAAATGCTTTGAGTTTGCACCAGTTGCGAAGTGTGCCATATGAGAAGTGCACCAGTTGCTAAGTTCACCATTTGAGCATGGTGTACAAGTTGAGAAGTGCACCAAATGCGTTAAACCCTTCTGAAAGTGAGCAACTTCGCAAATAGATGTCAAATACTTCGTTGTTTTGACTAATTTGGCAATATAATTTTTTATTTTTATTTTATTTTATTAGGTTCACCAACAATTGATTACACTGATACAAACACATAATACATTTAAAAAGTAAAATAACAGTGCATCAGTTACTTATAGGTAAACACCACATGCATAAAACAATAAATCGGACAATTATGCTAACTTACTTAGTAATAAGCGCTAATATGGAAAATTTGGTAACATCGGTAAAAAGTATTTTTTTTATAAAATAATAATATATAAATATTAACAAAGTTGAAATATTATAGAATTGGTAAAGCTAAAGTTGGCATTCGTCGACATTGGTAAAACTAATTAAAATTGCACAAAAATAAAATGGTAGAAATTTATATAAATTGATAAAACTTGATTAAAATTGATAACAAATAAATAAATTCATACATTAATAGCAATAAGTGAATTCATAGAAAAATATTAATATCGGCACACAGAGATAAAATTCAGATAAATGAAATATGGTTAAAATTGATCAACATTTTGTTTTTTTTTTTTAATTGATTGAATTGAATTGAATTAAACAAAATTGATAACATTGGTAAATATAAAGATAAAGAAAAAAATTATAAGACTATAATAGTGGTAAAATTGACACAATTCATAATAATAATACTTGATTAGGATTAGGGGTTGCCCGGTATACGATCAAGAATGGCTTTCTAAACAGAACACACTCTGACTCTCTTGCTAAACAGCAAGAGAGTCAAAGTGAAGATCAATAACATCACTGTAGCCATTCACTGCCTTACACATTCTTGCAAAGGGCGAATATGCTCCCAAAATAGTTCTTCTAAAAGGTGGACAATATCTATAAATATTCTGGTTCCCTACATCTCTTATTTCCATACAGTAATATTGCTAAAGTATTCAAAACAGGTAATTTTTGGACAGCTATTTGCGACGTCGCCAACTTTCAGAATAAACGCTCTTAAGTATGAGAATTGGCCTTCAGGTTAACGAGTTATAATGGACCAACTTAAATTTGCAGTTTAAAAACATGATCTCCCATACATTCCGTATGGGAGAAAATGTTTTTCAACTACAATTTTAAGTTAGTTCTTGGGATAAATTCATCCCATCTACGGAACCCTTAATTGTGCGTGGTCCGACACGCACTTGGCCGGTTTTAGGTGCGTTACATCCAGGCACACGTAACCATTATTAATTACATTTACTAAACACAATTTTTTTCTTATAGACCTCAGATTTATTTTTAATTAAGCGGGATTTATATCGTTCACGACTAATGTACGGCTGAAGGCCGATACAGGCCTATAGTGTGTAGGTCTACGACGCCCATTTATCTTGCTCTAACCTACACTTAGACTATAGACTTTCTGCGAGGGTTGCGAGTTTGTCCGAAAGGGATATCGTGACCCCGGCACACGTGGCGCAGGCAACGGAAGGAACACGGGAGGGTTTTTACTTTTACTGACTAAAGTCAGTAAAAGTCTGACACGCCCTCCCGCTCCGCCCAGAGCGGGAGAAGTTATTTGATAATTTCCCACCAAAAAATAAATAAAAAAGCAATACTCTTTCTCTTTTGCACTGCCAAACTACCGCTAGTTTTGAATAATAAATCTATGGCTAATACACGTTTTAGGGGCGAATGAAAACCGTCTACAATATGGTATCTAGACGGGGTGATCTGTGCCCAGAACTAAATCAGATAGCCCAGTTTTAAGCTGGGATAGCAGTGTAAGATGTGTGTAGGCGGTATAGCAGAGCTATGATAACGTGATGCAGGGGGCTGGACAATAAGGTGACGGTGTTCCCGCTGTTGGGCGCGGGCGACGAAGAACCGGCCGCCCGCAAGCGCACCGTGGCCACTCACACGTCCTACATGTCGTGCTGCCTGTTCCCCAACACCGACCGGCAGATTCTCACGGGCAGCGGCGACGGCACGTGTGCGCTGTGGGACGTGGAGTCGGGCCAGCTGCTGCAAAGCTTCCAGGCGCACGCGGCCGACGTCATGGCGTTGGACCTCGCGCCGTCCGACATGGGCGACACGTTCGTGTCGGGCGGCTGCGACCGCGCCGTGCTGGTGTGGGACATGCGCACGGGGCAGGCCGTGCAGGCCTTCGACACGCACGACTCTGACGTCAACAGCGTGCGCTACCACCCGTCCGGTGACTCGCTAGTCACCGGCTCCGACGACTCCTGCTGCCGCCTCTTCGACCTGCGCGCCGACCGCGAGGTAACTATCATCTCTGAGTACAATTACCTCTCATAGATGCCGTATTCTCACTTCCAAATTCAGCACTTTCTTTGAGTTTGTTTTGTCCAGTAATTGGAGGAATACTTATACGTTTGTAACAGGAATAATCAGAATGTTGGTATTAGGGCTTGAGTATCGGACCATTTTTCAATTCCGGAACTGGGTTTCAACATTAAGCTATACTGTTCAGAAATTCCGGAGTATTAAGATTTCTTTAAAAATGGTATACAAAATGCATAATATTTGGTTTTTAAGGGCCGATTTTTCTGTGTTTTCGACTTGTTAAAATTTGAGGTTTTAAATAGTTAAAATATTGTCATCCCGAAAACGTTAGTGATATTTGAAAATATTTAAAAAAACTATCGTCAATTGAATAAAAAACATCCATGTTTTCATCACCACAAGAGCATGAAAACACGCAGAGGCAAAGCACATTAAAACTCCAAACAAACCAAACGTCAAAACATATATTTATTCCCTAGAATAGCGTACTAACTGAGGCTGAAGGGGCAGTTAACTTTATTCCCCAGTTACGGGCTTTAATCGTCCGATACTGACTATCTGACTATTGAAAAATCCAGAATCACGCTATCTATGGAACAAACGCTATTCGATTCTTTATCTGAGAATTGAATAATCGCCCTAAATAGGAAAAAATTAAACCGCTTTAAAAAAAAGCTCGTTTTCGCGGCTCGCACTGTGTCGACCAGTGAACGAATGTTTCGTTCACTGGTGTCGACTCGACTGCGCTGCGACTTGCATGCGCCGTGCGCATTTTCCGAAAGCAAATGAGCGAACGAATAGCGTGCCTGAGCCTTGACGGGGTGAGGAAGCGGGCGTTGCGGAGCGGAGCGACCGGCAGACGCGCCGCCACAGATTACCAGATAAATCACTCCATGTACTTACGCGCGTTAACTACCTACCGGCCGCCGGTTCGCAAGCGAACTATTTCTCAGTGGGTTGCCGACAGCCGCGAGGCGTTTTTTTTCACTATCGTTTTTTAAATAGGCAAATTGTTTAAATTTCCAAAGCCCGGTAGCTCGATTTATGAACTTTTAAACTTTTTGTTCGATTCCGAATATTTTCTACATTAAAGTTCAGCAATCGTGAATTTCGACAAGGAAAAATAAAAATAATTATTATGTGGTATCTACATCGCCACATGCAAACTACGCATCAAAGACCTGACGTCACACAACATCCTGACGTCACACAAATCCTGCATCGCGCAATTAGAGTTTACCGCGCGATGGACATATACAGGGTGTAAAAAGACACATCACAAAGCCGTAAAGTACGCATACTGTACGTATAGCTAAGTAGCTTTGCGCAAAAATTATTGCTGGGAACCGTATTTTTTTTTTTTTTTTATAAAAAAAAACAAGTTTTTATTGCGCGCAATGTAACGCGAACCCACGCTTGAATGAACGGATTCAGTGTTAGTTAAGCGTAGCGTAGGGGCGGCCCTACGCTACGTAGGTAGGTACTTGTTGTTCATTGCGTTTTTGTAACTTCAAATGCGTAATCTGTTAAGATAAATCTAAAATTCAGGTAATGTTTGTTTGGAAAAAAGTTTCGAATTATCGCATAGAATTCATTTTCGTATTATCGCATAGAATTCATTTTCGTGAATAAGTAAAAAAAAAAAATGCGACTTTGACCTTCAATATCTCCAGAACCGGTGGATTCCCAGGTATGGTCTAGTGGAAAAAAATGATGCAAATAATGGGTAGAATATGTGGCTTTCGGCTTCGGAAAGTGTCTTTTTACACCCGATATACAAGCTCCCGACTTCAACCTCTGGGCAGTTGCCCGCCAGACATGACACCCGTCTGGTCGGAGAATCCTCCCTTTTCTATGGTTGATGAGTGAACTTTACACCCTGTTCCTCATACCCTTAAATTTATATAAAAATTAAAAACTAGTTTTTATTTTTTATTACATAATAATTATTTAACACATCATTTAATATATACAAAACAAAACTCACTATACGCTTGTAAGGTTAGGTACATTTTCGTTCGCAGCGTCAAGCGACTGGAAGGTGTAGGCTATTATAGCAGTAGGTATTGAATATTTGTATGGAGTGATTTATCTGGTAATTTGTGGCGCCGCCCGCGCCGCGCCTCAAGCCGTGACAAAATTATATATTTTATTCGATATCAAAATTCCGGTTTTGATCACACCAATTCCGTTAATAGAAACGATACTGAAATATATCGGAATTCCGGAGCTCAAGCCCGTCAGGGTCAGGATGACTGGACCAAGAGCGATTTTTGAAGTTTGAGCAATACCAAGTTTTAGTAGGTACCTACCTATTTGGTACCAGACATCAAATAATTGGTACCTCGCTAAAGAGGGAAAACTATTACGAGGAAAGTGGCCGACGACTAGGTGAAGTCGACTTGGTCCAGCCATTCTGAAGTCAGAATGGCTGGACCAAGTCGTCTTCACCTAGTTGTAGGTGTTATAACTAGTTCATCTTTTCGTTAAAATTTAGTACCTCATTGGTACCTCAACATATGTTTTTCTTAATTTTTTTCGATAAGCTAAAAATAAGTTACACCTACAAGAAGTTTTGCATATCTAATAATGTTTATTTTTGTACTAAGAAAATTACCGAAAATAAATCATAACACATAAATATTACGTATTGCGTTTATTATATAAATATTACGTTTATTCATTGATTGACACATTAATATTTTTTTACATAAGTATAAATAACAGTGTGCATACATTTTGTTTTTACTAATTGTGATGTGAAGAGAACAGCTTGTGATTTAGTTAATGATTTCAAAATAGTCCTGTATTTACTGTTCATTCGTTTATCCTTGCTTCCGCAAAACTTCTGTTATCTAACTGTTTATGTAGTAATAGCTCCCTCTATGGTCAAATATAATGAAAAGAACTTTTGATTCGGAAATATCAGTCCCTACTTCGTCAAATGTCGAAAGTTATTTTAATATTATGAAAAGATACTTATGTCAGATAAGCACGAAAACAGGCAGATATCGTGTAGATGAATTTATTGCGACACATTCAGAATCTATTTCGGGACAATTAAAAACAGCTAACAGTACATTAAAACACGGTGTTAAAAGGTGAAAGCCAACTGAAAAGAAAAATAATATCATCAGTAAGAAAAAAAGAACGAATACTAATAATGCTGCAAAAGGAATAACTGATGAATCTGTTTTTTCTAATACGCCTTCATTGATAGAAAACTGGAGAGGTTTAGCTACAAAGAAAAAACAGCAGAAAACAAAGATAGGAAAACAAATGATTAAGGTAACTTTGTTGAGAAATGGTTCGATTACACCGTTTGCAGATAAAAATACTATCATCTCAAATACCTGCGCTTTTGATTCAGTTGCACAAGCGATTGCAATTGGAGTTGTTGATGAATACACGTTAAATAGGATCATAAGAAGCATTGATGATGAATATTATAAATTTATAAAGATGATTATAGACAATGATACGGAAAACGTTTACAAACTTCGTTCAGATATATTAAAAAAATATTTTTTTAATAGTATATGATAGTGATAAAGTTTACGTGAACTGTGAATGCAATGTCGCATATATTTTTGAAAAAATATTGTTAGAAAAAATATACAGTGCAGAGATAAAAGAATCCTGTACAAATGTGGACTGTCCTTTAAACCAAGTTAGTAGGAAATGTGCCTTTTTGCCACTTGATTTTAACAAAAACACCTTAAGTGAGTCTGCAAATTCAATGCTAAACAGTGACAGAAATATGTCGAGTTCTAGACTTTCTGGTTGTCAAAGCATATGGTGCATAGATTATAATTTGAAAGATATTGCTGCTTTTGAGCCCAAGTCTGACGTCGAAATTTGCATTAATGATTTACCTAAAAATATAACATCAAAAGGAATAGAGTACCAACTTTTGTTTGTTATAGAATTTGTACCACCTCCGACTCCGAAAGGCGTGGGACATTACAAATCACATTGCCGCAGAGGGTCCAAATGGCAATGTTACGACGACATGTCAAGTAGAATTAGTAAAAACAAAATGTATGCACACTGTTATTTATATGCAAAAAAATATGAATGTGTCAATCAATGAATAAACGTAATATTTATATAATAAACGTAATACGTAATATTTACGTGTGTTATGATTTATTTTCGGTAATTTTCTTAGTACAAAAATAAACATTATTATATATGCAAAACTTTTTGTAGGTGTAACTTATTTTTGGCTTATGGAAAAAATCTAAGAAAAACATAATCCGTCTTATTACAAAAAACTGCATAAGTAATGGTTTAAACCAAGACTAAAAGGTCTTGGATTGTTACGGTAATAAAGCTAGTTCCAGGCTCAAAATGTGTTCCTATTACAAAACGAAGACTATTCGAGGATCAGTTAGTACCAAAGAAGGTTCATGGTTCGAATAATATCTACAGATAAGAAACAAAAATGGCATTCTTTCATTCGTTCACGCAGGCTTTATTTGAAGCAACATTCTGTTTCTCTAAATGTTGATATTATAATAACACTTGAAATGCTTAAATAATTATTTATCAATACAAAAATATGTCATAAATAGTTCTTTGTTTAGGTTACAATATATTGAACAAGCACAACTTGTACTTTTGACGCGCTTTTTATAATCACGTTCTCATATTTTGTACACCTCTAGCGTGAAGTGGAGCGACTTACATATGACGGCAGCGCGCGTAATTTGAGATGAATGTCTATGTTGCGTCCTATAATAATAAATAAAAGCACTTCATAGTTGTATTAATTATTGTTTTTAATATTACTGTTACTGTTACGTGGTTTGTTCGTGAGTTGTAGTGTTTGAGCTACATTATAAAATGGAACAACAAAAGAAAAAAAGGGGTGTAAACTGGAGTTCTGAAAAAAAGGTTTGTAAAACATGGAATTTTTTATTATTAGGTAAGCAATGCTTTGTATCATCATATTATCAAATTAGCAATACTGCGGAATTTCCTAATGTTTTCCTCCTGTTCATTTAGAGTAATGGGCATTTTTATAAATCTTCGGAACATCCGTGATAAAATGTCCGCTACCTTTTTACACGTTTTGCTGACAATTGGTTGAGACACATCATGCAAATCAGCTGTATCGTCTTGAATCTACGAATAAATCAATAATATAAGTATATTTTTTTATTTGTCTATAATGTTTAGAATTTTGTCTATAATGTTAGGTTAGCATTGACCAAGCTTACATATTTCATGTCGAGCCCAGTTGCGTAATGCGTAAACAATTTGCACTTCAGGGCATCCTCGAGGGTCGTGGGATAAATCCACACGTAAAATAGCCACTATCTTTTCTCCAAAACGTTTTGTGAACCTATACTTATATCTGAAATCTTCGTCACTCAATTCGAATGGATTCTCACGATGACGATGTCTGTAAGATCGCCGAGACATCTCCAGCATATCCAGATCTTCCAAATCCATCAAGTCGATCATATTAATATCCATTTTTTATGATTTTTATTTAAATAGACCCGCGCAAACACCAAAACAATGACAACGCAAACGTCAAATAAATTAATACCAAAGATAAACTAGGGGACTCGGCGGACTAACTTTAGTACATATAAATAGTTCTGGAACTAGAGATAAAATTCATTTTATAATAACGTTTTATTTAGTCATGGTACTAAAGCTAGTACCAATCCCAGTACCAAATTTAGTCCGTGTTTTGGAATAAGACGGCATATGTGGAGGTTCCAATGAGGTACTAAATTTTAATGAAAAGATGAACTAGTTATAACACCTACAACTAGGTGCAGCCGACTTGGTCCAGCCATTCTGAAGTCAGAATGGCTGGCCAGTTTCCTCGTAATAATTTTCCCTCTATAGCGACGTACCAATTATTTGAGGTCTGGTACCAAATAGTATAGGTACTAAAACTTGGTATTGCTCAAACTTCAAAAATCTCTCTTGGTCCAGTCATCCTGACCCAGACTCAAGCCCTAGTACCTACATATGTTGATCAAATATGATAATTTTAATACAATTATTCTGTAACTAAATATTCGTAAGTACCCGTCGCGAATAATATTTTGATGAACCTACAACCTTACACGACGCGGTGCGCAGGTGGCGCGCTACTGCCGGGAGAGCATCATCTTCGGCGTGAACTCAGTGGAGTGGTCGCTGAGCGGGCGCCTGGTGTTCGCGGGCTACAGCGACTACACTGCGTGCGCCTGGGACGCCCTGCGGGCTGTGCGCGTGTGCGTGCTGTGCGGCCACGAGCACCGCGTCACACGCGTGCAACTGTCGCCCGACGGCACCGCGCTTTCCACCGCCTCCTGGGACGCCACGATACGGGTAAGCGCACACTCACAGTACACACGAGTACCGTGTCACCTGCGTGCAGCTGTCGCCCGACGGTACCGCGCTCTCCACCGACTCCTGGGACGCTACGATACGGGTACGCGCACACTCACAGTACACACGAGAACCGCGTCAGGGGCGTGCAGGTGTCGCCCGACGGCACCGCGCTCTCGACACGATACGGGTACGTGCACACGCACAACATACGCTCCCAGGCGTCGCCCCTGCTGACGGCTCGCTCTGTTACAGATCTGGGCGTAAGGTGGCAGCAGGAAGGCGTGGTTCCGGTGGCTAGCCTGCATGTTCGCGCCGTTAGTCCAATTTGAAGTGAATACATTGCGTGCGCGGCTGTGGTACTGAGCCGAGCGTAGTTTATTTTGCATGCATCCGGTCGCCGGTGTGGCTCCGGTCGCGCGACTGCATCGATCCACACGCGCATATCACAGGACTTACTGTGGATAATAGGCGCATTTCTTTAAAGTTTAGTACGATTCCGAATACCTTGTGCGTAGTTTTAGTCGAGTATACCTTTACTAGCACTAGTCGATGATAGTATGATAATAATAAAATACATATTATTTATAAAGATCTTAAGTAATGTATGTAAATATTGGTTATCGAGCACGTTGAAAGGTGGTGTTAATTTTTGCGAGTATTTATTTTTAGACTTAGTCGTCTCGAGTATTGTAAGAATGAAAGGGCGGCTCGACGCCGTTCGTCCAACAGCTCAGTGTTAGTCTCCTACTATTATGAATAAATTTAAATGTTATAATTATATCTGTTTCATTTCTATTTTCTATTATTAAAACCAACCCAAGCAGCACACATAGCTGTGCAGTCATTGGACAACAGAATTTTTGAAAACACGAGGCTGTTTTGCTTTCTGTACAAGGGCTTTATAGCCGGCTACACAGCTCTTATAATGCTAAATTTTGCCCCAAATTAACCAGCCCTGAGCATAAGAGTAGCTTGTTAACAGCTTTCCAGAGCATTGTAAGAGCTGCATAGTCTGGAAACCACATACAGCATGACTTTTTTTACCGTCTCGAAAAAAATTGGGTATAATAATAGGTGTACGGAGTGGAGTGAATTAAGTAAGCGACAACGGAAGTATTTAAAAAATAACTTTATTCCGACAGAGTTACAGCGAAACAGTAATTAATTAAATCTAACAAAATATTGATCTTATATACTAACTTAATTGCTAACGTAGTACATGCACAGCGTGATCAGATTGACGCATGTTCTAGATAATTATAAATGCTGATCGCGCAGTGGGGAAATTGGGAAATAATAATCTAGTAAATACTTATTGTCTGACAAAGCTAATATTGGTAGGTTGGGGTTCCTTAACTCCTCCCTCCCTAAGAGAGAAATTATCCGAAGGTGTCGCAGACGGTTTCGGAGAATTTCGACAAAAGTTTATGAACTGAAATTTATACATTATAAAGATAACTATTGCTATTACAATAACCACATACTCTAAGATGGTCCATATACTAATTTCTATTGTCACTGTTTGTGTCGTATCGTCTATTTCACTAAATTTTGCACTTTGTAACACTTCTTTCACATCACTGAAGTCTACATTTCTTAAATCCACTTTCTTTGATCTTCTCTGAATGTCCTGTTGTAGGTCTGGCATCTGGATCAATGGCAGCTGGAGACTGGAAACTGTAGTGTTTGTGGTGGCGGCAACGATGACTTCGCCTATTTGTGTCTCGCATTGTTGGCCAGGTGTCACGATGTAGGTCCCAAGAATAGTGTACTTCAGGATTTCTGTATTGCAATTCTCGGTGATGATGAGATTTTCCTCTGAGTAAACCAACCATTGGTTGTCGGTTATTTTCTGTATCTTAGTTTTTTCTATTTCAATATGGTTCTGTATGCAGTTTTTGTAGTTGTTCTTCATCAGCATTATTTGTTCAATGCAGGTCTCGGTTGGAAACTGGGCTAAATTAGTTTCAGCGCAAAGAAATTTTCCATTTTCAATCTCAGTACATGGGCTTACCACGGGCATGTATTTCAATCTATTCACCATCAGGTAAGGATATTTGGGTATTATTGTAAAGGTATTTGGAGAATGGAATATAGGGATGGGTATAACCTTGTAATAATTATATGTTTCGTTATTTATTAGGGGAACTTCTAAAACAAAAACTAACTTGTTGTTATTTATATATGATTTAAGTATGATATTACGTTCTAATTTTATTAAATTATGTTTGCTTACTGGGTATATTGTTCTAGCATGTTTAGCAATGACTTCTAACGTATTATATAATTCTGTACTATTTATAATGGATTGGTGCAATGTATTCAGTTTGCTAAAGGCTATTGCCGTTTCAATCTCTTGTATGTTTTCGTAACAGGTTCGAAAGTTATTTAAAATTTGATACATAGTATTTAATATTTGGAAAAGTTTGTTAAACCTGAACTCATGTTCAACTAATTTTTCCATTTCATTGGTATGTAAACCCAAGTTTTTAATATTTGAATTTATTATTTCAGAGTCATTTACTAATTTATCAAAAGCTTTTTGCATTGATGATACTTTACGTTCGACCACATGCTCTTTGTTCTGTATCATTTGGATTTCTCTATCATATTTAATTGCATCGTCTTCATCTAAATTTCCTGTGATAGCTTTTACAAGTGAGCCTAATGGATTAAACAAAGCTCTTTTATTTCTATAATGGAAAGGTAAGATTTGAAAAAATCTATCCTTAGTTAGTTTAATAAGATATTCTATTTGGCTTTCTATTCCTATAGTTTCGTTACTAAGACTATTTTCCTTAATTTTAATTTTCAAGTTAATAAAATCCCGAATATTATTATCTATTTGTAAGTGTAATGATTCTAAATCTACACTTTTGTATATTGTCCAATAACTATTCCTCTTCACTGCTACTCCCCGCTTTATCGCTGCTATCCCCGGATTCTGACCGAGGTTTTGGAGGTCCAGCGTGAGTGTTGGCACCACTAGTACCAGAAGTACCAGGCACGATCTGTGGAGGACGTTTTACATTTTTTAAGGCTACTCTAGTTTTCCTTTTCTTTACTTCTACTGGGACTATATTTCTTTCAACTTCACCTATTACTTTCGCTTTTTCATATCGAGGTTTTTCTTTAGCTTTTCTAGTCCTAGTGTCTTTCATGTAAATATTATCGTCTGGTTCGAGTACCGGTGTCGTTTCGCCACCTTTTTTATTAATTATTTTAATTTTATCGGATTCTAATTTTTCTGTTATGAATTCATAGAGTATTTTAAGGCGTTTTCTATGATCTAACAATAATTTCTGAGTTAAGTTCTTCTCTCTATCCACGTTAAATACATTATCGGAATAAGTGTGACCAAATACTAGTTCAAAAGGCGTAAAATCTGTTGCTGAATGTATGGTGTTGTTATAAGCCATGATGGCATAAGTCATAGCTGATGCTGCATCTAAATCGCTTTTATCGTATTTTGCTATACGATAAATCTCAATAATGGTAGAATGAAACCTTTCTACTATTGCCATTGAACTGGGATTATTTGGCGTCCCAATATGAAGTTCAATTTTGTAAAAGCTTAACATTTCTTTAATCAAAGTATTGTTGAATTCTGTACCGGAATCGCAACTAATTTTCCTAGGCAGACCATACATGCTGAAATATTTAATCAATGCCGTTAGGGCATTGGTCGGGTGGGTGTATCTCTGGTGTACTCCTATTCGGTACCTCTATGGCTTGTGCTATCTTACTAAATGCATCCACTATAGTTAAATAATATTTCCCTTCAATATATAATAAATCCATAAAAGCTTCCTGAAAAGGGGCATCCTGGGTTTGTGTTAACTGAATGTGGGGTTTAATCGGCTTTCTATCATATTTCATGCGTTTACATGTTTCGCAAGCATTTATGATTGCCGTGACTGTCTCTTTCATGTTTGCCCACCAATAATGTCTTTTAAGTTTGGTTAAAGTTTCTTTAATACCTCTATGACATGTTTTCCCGTCGTGGTATTTTAAAATAACTTCTTTTTGATCTTCTTCAGATCCTGTCAAATTTATAACTCTTTCTGTACACTCGGTTAACTTAACTGAATCCTTTTTAAATAACTTAATTACCATGTTTGAAAAAGTTTTTCTAAAAGATGGGTGTTCGAAGTATATAAAGTACTTATGTTTTGGATCAATATACTCTTTCAAAAAGTCTTTAACTAATATATCGTTATTTGTCGGTAAGTGAACTTCGAGAATTTTTTGTTTATTATTTGAAATATCTTTTACGTCTAATTTATTTTTAAACCATGAATGAATTAAAATCTGTTTTGGTTTAGTATCGACAGCTTCGTTTAAACTAGGAATGCCTTCGTGTTCTCTATTTGAAACTGAGTTGGCAGTGACCCCATCGTCAGAATCCGAAAGTTCTATCGTTTCTATTGGAGTTTCGAGGTCTTGCAATTCGTTTTCTATAATTTTTTGTATACGTTCCTGCCTATCTCCTATATTTACGAATATTGAATCTAAATCGTCGTCAATTGCATTAATCTTAATCCTAGATAAAGCATCTGCATTCGTGTTTTGAGGGCCTTTCTTATATTTTATTTCGAAATCGTACTCTTCTAACCTTAACCGCCATCGCGTGAGTTTACTATTGGGCTCTTTCAATGAATACAGCCAAGCTAATGGTCTATGGTCTGTAAATATGGTAAACTTATTACCATACAAATACGGTCGAAAGTGCTTAACTGCCCATATTATGGCTAAAAGTTCCTTCTCGATAGTGCTATATTTTACTTCTGTGTCACTCAAGGTTCTACGAGCATAGGCTACAGGCTTATCTGAGCCTATCGTTCCTTGTGACAATACAGCCCCGATCGCAAAATTGGATGCATCCGTGGTTAAAATAAAAGTTTTACTAAAGTCAGGAAATTGTAACAAAGGTGCATTTGTTAAAAGCTTTTTACATGTCTCAAAACATTCTTTATATTCCCCATTAATTACAATTTTGCGACCTTTCTTTAAACAAGCTGTTAATGGTCTAGTTATTTTGGCAAAATCTTTGATAAATTTCCTATAATAACCGATTAGTCCTAAAAAGCTTTTAATCTGTGTAACCGTTTCCGGTATAGGATACCTAAGAATAGCGTCTATTTTATCATTATTTGGTTTCAAACCTTCACTTGTAATAGTATGCCCTAGGTAGAGTACTTCCTTTCTAAGAAAATGAGACTTATCTAATTGAACTTTTAAATTTGTTTGACGGAAGCGGTCAAAAACTGCTCTAAGTTTTTCTACATGTTCAGGCAAGCTTTTAGAAAAAATAATGACGTCATCGAGATATACTAAGCAATGTAAGCCTTGAAGGCCTCGTAAGACGTTATCCATCGCTCGCTGAAAAGTTGCGGGTGCGGTCTTTAACCCAAACGGCATTCTGTTAAATTCATAATGACCTGAAGGTGTGCTAAACGCAGTTTTAGCTCTATCTTTCTCCTGAACCTCTAATTGATGGTACCCGCTAGCTAAGTCGAGAGTTGTAAAGTATGTACTATTACCTAGCATGTCAAATAAATCGTTAATGTTGGGCAAAGGGTATTTATCATCAATTGTGATTTCATTGAGCCGTCTATAGTCAACTACCATCCTCCATTTTTGTTGGCCTGACGCGTCTAATTTTTTCGGCACTAAATGTACGGGAGCACTCCAGGGAGAATGAGATTCCTGGATAATGTTATCCCTTAACATTTTCTCGACTTGACTACTGATCTCTTTTGTTTGAATAGGTGGCAATCTATGTGCCTTAATGTTTATTGGGTCTTCATTTTTTGTTCTTATTCTATGTTTAACCTGATTTGTGAAGGTTAACGGAATATTTTCACAATAAAATATATCTTTGTATTCTTTACAAAGTCCCTCAATAACCGTTCGTTCTTCTGAATTCATATGATCTAACTGTAATTTGTCTAAATTCTTTGTTAGCAAGCTGTCCACTTCTATATTATTATCTATGAAATTAACACTAACAGATGGGTCCTGTATGTATGGTTCCACTTGAAAAGGTCCCGTAACTACTAATTTTCTATTTTCATGGCTATAATTCTGAATAACAGTTGTTGCATAGCCTTCAATACACGTAACTAATGCGGCGGGCATTCGAATCCCTTCCGTAAATTGCTTAAAATCTAACACAGCTTCCCCGTTCAGTAAGTTGACTGGGAGTCTTACTCTAAGTTCACTACGAGATGGTAGATTATATATCTCTCTCATAGGCGGTGAATATATGATAGGAATATCAGTATTTTTTAAATGTAATATCTGATTTTCCATATTAATCTTTGCCTGTAATTGCTTCAGCAAATTGCTACCTATTAACCCATCATACCTATCGTCGACACTATAGACATAAAACTTATGGAACTCTTGACTTCCAAAGGTAACCGGTAATGGAATAATAGCCGTTTCACTATGAACACTCGATGCGTGAGTGCTAACAACTTCGAAGGGTTCATACTGTAAATAATTTTTAAAATATTTATTCGCTATATACGGGCTTATAAACGATCTAACACTCCCCGTATCTATCATAAAAACTGCCTTTAATTCTGGTATAACTATATGTGGTAAATTTAAGCGTTTATTACAATTTATTTTTATTCGTTCTCTAGGGTAGAGGCCGTTATGCAAAAATTTCCCGCCCCGGGTTCTTCAGGAGAAAATTCTTGGCACTCATTGTACGAATAACTTGAACTCTGTTCATTATTATTAGAATTATTTATGTAATTAACACGTCGCGAACTTGCAGTACGCATGGTGACATCAGTATTCGCACCCGACGTAGATGCTTGCGCTGCAAAAGACGGCGTGCTCGGTGCATGTGCCGCGAACTGTTGGTTCGGTTGTGCAATCGGAACAAATGACCTACTTGACTGCGGTGACGCATTATTGTTGTTTGTACGATTAAAATTGTCTTGATTTCTTTGAATATTATTATGTTGTTTATAATGTCTGGGCTGATGCGAATTGTTCGGTGTAGATGTGCTGTTTGTAGCACTATTCGGTACATGTGTACTTGATATGCTATGTGAATCTTTCTTTTGATTATTAGATTCAATTGCATTTTGGTTATTAAGCAAATTGGGTCTGTTATTTCTGCTAAAATTACGTCTGTCGTTTGTTTTCGACTCATAGACTGCCTGGAAGTTTTGTTCTTCTAAAACTATTTTTAATGCATCCTCTAACGTTGTGACGTCGCGCAAACGAACTAATCTAACTAAAAATGGCGGTAAATTAAACAAGAAAACATTCATCGCTCTGTTACTATAAATGATTTGCTTTGCCTTACGTAGAGATTCATCAATGATAGTTTCTGATATTTTAGCAAATAAAACACTTCTCATCCGCTGTATTCTATGGCAAAAATCTAAATAACTTTCACCCTTATTTATTCTACACGATTCTAACTCCATTGCTAAACAATCCTCTGTGCGTGGATCACCGAAGTGTTGGTTTAACAACTTCTTCAGCTCGTCCCACGTACCTATAGCTTCTCTTTCGCCTACCAAACTGGCTGCTTCGCCTGATAACCTACTTGTTACTACATGAAATAAATATTCATTTTGGGCTGCGGTTCCTAAGAACGTAGACAAAATGTATTCACATTTTTTTATAAATAAAGGCAACATTCTAGTGTCGCCGCTGAATATTGGTATGATGTTAACCAATTCCTGTGGGACACGGGTTACGTTTTCCATTGTGAAAAGTTATGAAAGAAACAAACGCGGAGAAAAAAAAATCACACTAATGTGCTACTAAACTATCACTACTCTAAAATATTAGTACAATTAAAATCTATGCAAATATTATTACGGCGTTGTCCAATCCCTAATAATACACAAACACATAGACTATTACAAGGTTGGGATATAGATGGAAGAGCTGAGAGGAAGGTGAAAAAGATTTACTCACAATTCCGCAGCTAGCTCCATGCTCCCTGAATTACTGCTGTGGCTGGTCCTCTTCCGTAACTCGAAGTGGCTTCTTAATGAATTTATTTGTTCGGCGATCTCTGCTAAACCGTAGACACGGACGTCGGCTACTCCACGTAGAATTGTATACACGGCAAACTGACTACAGAGATCCTACCGGCTGCGCCAATTAAGTAAGCGACAACGGAAGTATTTAAAAAATAACTTTATTCCGACAGAGTTACAGCGAAACAGTAATTAATTAAATCTAACAAAATATTGATCTTATATACTAACTTAATTGCTAACGTAGTACATGCACAGCGTGATCAGATTGACGCATGTTCTAGATAATTATAAATGCTGATCGCGCAGTGGGGAAATTGGGAAATAATAATCTAGTAAATACTTATTGTCTGACAAAGCTAATATTGGTAGGTTGGGGTTCCTTAACTAGTGCCTATGGCATAGAATTTTTTTTTTTTTTTTTTTCAATTACTTACAATGAAATTTATTTATCGATAAATACCAAGCATATAAAGTGAAAATTTCATATCAGAACATTAAAAATAGAAATAAAAAATATCTAAATTCAAATCACACGCACTCTACGAAATGCGCGGAAGTTATTAATGAATTTGTAGGTCTCCTTAGCGGCCGAATAGTCGCCGCACTTGCCGTCGGCCTCTTTGACATCCTTTAGCAGGCGCACAAGCCGGTCGCGCATCCCCCCGCGCGCCTGCGTCCCGCGTTTCAGTCACCTGCGATTAGTCACGGGGCGGTGTGATGTCGCGGTGTTTATTTGTGCATCGTCCGCCCGGTGATAGCTATCGTACCTACCCATGTACGAATATTTAAATGAAGAATAAATGAATGAGCAATGGTGCAATTTTAACTAAGTAATTCCATTTAGTGATTTTGTAAGAATTCTATCTAAATAGGTTTGTTTACATTTTTATAAAGGATACCCTAAAGTACCTCGCCACGGATAATCATTGTCTCTGAAAGGTACCTAACATTCAGTACGTGCGGGTGCGCGCGAATACACCTACTTTACTGTTGGCGTCGCGTCGGTAGGTCGCGTGAGTCGCGTCGCTCGCTCGTGAATACCGCTCAGCTGTTCGGCTTTGGCTGTGAACCCGTAGGTGAACTCTCACGCACACAACGAGTTTCCCTGTTTGTGTGTGCGCGGAACGCTACAATTCGTCGTTGCTTAGCAACGGGGCAACCGAACGATTTTCTGTCAACGTTCTCGCTTCCGCATGTATGTACGTCCTATTCATTTTGCTTGAAGTACAGTCGAGTACTTATTATTTTGGGGGCGTCAATCAAACCAATCAAAAATAAAAGTCCATTGGGTATTTGTATTGTAAAATTGTAAGTTTGGGTATTGTGTTGCATTTTATTTGTGGATTTGATTTTTCTTAGTAAGTGGGATATTAATGTTATTGCGTTGATTTTGAATTAAATTTTGAAAACGTTTTAGACACGACTGTACCATGCGAGCGCATAGTACCTACCTAGCGACAGAAATGTGCGTGCGTCTCGCTCGCACGTACAACTTTCATTCATGCGCAATCGTAGCCTACGCCGTTTACTATCTCCTATTTTGGCTATTATTAGTTTTCACACGGGTGGATAGTTTTCATGATTTTTTAAGGATATTTGGGACTTTTGTATCTCAATGGTACTACGCAAATATTCCCGGGTATGGCTTCTGTTCCACTTACACAACTCACCATATTATTCTCGAGACGGTAAAAAATTTCATCCAGTAAGTATATGTAATAAATCAAACCAAAATCATAAATAAAAAAACATTTATTTGTCCAAAACATAAGTATACACACACATGGCATGCAAGATGTTACATTAAATTATATCACAGTCATGTTTTGCCTTAACGGCGTAGAAATATAAAGCAGGTAAGTTATTTTTATTAACTAGGTAGTAGGACATAAACATCAAATAATTATAAATATTTGTCCATTAATTCATTATTCAAAGAAATTATCATGTCAAATAAAAACTTAATCAATCAAATTATAATATAATTATGTACTTACTACAATAGTGGAATGGTGTCATTTTGTGTCTATAGTAACTCCAAGAAATTTGGTTGTGTCAACTTTATCTATTTTATGATCACAATAGTGCACATTAACATTTGGAATGGTTGCTCTTTGGGCAAAATGCATAATGTTTGTTTTTTCAAGATTTTGCTTCAAATTGTTATTTTCTAACCATTTTACCTTGGATTCTATAGAATTGTTAATGTCAGATATGTACGTATGTGTCTCTATTTTTACAAGCGATTGTAATAGTACTACGAGGGCTGCACTAAAACTATCGGGAATGGAATATTTCCACTGTTCCTGTCATATTAAAATCTTTTTAATTGAAAACTCCTTGGTTTTAAAAATCGAATACTTACCATTTATTTATTTTAAAAAAGATTCTCGGTACCGTGACCGTCACAAGGTTTTGTCAAACTTGTTTAGTCGTTGAGAAAATGGAATTGACTCGAGAAAATTCAAGAGCGATGATTTATTATGACTTTCGAAGTGGTTTAACACAAACACAGTGTGTTGACCGGATGATTTCTGCATTTGGTGATGAAGGCCCATCCAAAACCACAATTTATCGCTGGTTTGCTGAATTTCAACGTGGACGTGTCAAGCTCAGTGATGATCCCCGTCAAGGTCGTCCAAAAACTGTAGTCACCCAAGAAAACGTTGATGCTGTGCGTAAGCTGATTGAGGAAGATCGACATGTGACATACCGCGAAATTCAGGCAACTTTAGACATTGGCATGAGTCAAATACAAATAATCTTGCATGAACAATTAGCTGTAAAAAAGTTGTTTTCCCGATGGATACCGCAATCGCTCTGTGAAGAGCAAAAAGCGGCTCGCGTTACTTGGTGCGTCAGAACTCTCGAAAGATTCCACGCAGGATCCTCAAATGCTGTATACAACATTGTATCAGGTGACGAATCCTGGATATACGCGTACGAACCCGAAACAAAAAACCAGTCACGAGTTTGGGTGTTCGAAAATGAGTTAAAGCCAACAAAAATTGTTCGTTCACGGAGTGTTGCAAAAAAAATCCTCTTGAGGGACAAAGAACGCTTAATGCAGAATTGTATGCTAGCATTTGTTTGCCACAGGTCGTTTCTGAACTCCGTAAAGAGAACTGCAACCGCCGCATCATCCTCCATCACGACAATGCGAGTTCTCACACCGCGCACAGAACAAAAGAGTTTTTAGAGCAAGAAAACATAGAATTATTAGACCATCCGCCGTACAGCCCCGACCTAAGCCCTAATGATTTCTATACTTTCCCTAAAATAAAGAATAAATTGCGTGGACAGAGATTTTCATCACCTGAAGAAGCTGTGGACGCCTACAAAACAGCCATTTTGGAGACCCCAACTTCCGAATGGAATGGTTGCTTCAATGATTGGTTCCATCGTATGGAAAAATGTGTCAAATTTCGCGGAGAATACTTCGAAAAGCAATAAATACATTTTTAAATAGTAATGTTGTATCACTTCCTTGATTCCCGAAATTTTCAGTGCCGCCCTCGTATCCTCGGCAAAAAGTGTCATTGGATGGTCGATACTTTTGGGAAAGTCATAAAAAAACAGTGGGCATACGACAATAACTTGCGGTACGCCAAATTTAACATTTAACAACACGCTCTTTTGATTTATAGACTACTTCATATTTATTTATTGCCGAAATTTCTGTAAATTGTCTTCTGTTGCTTAAATAAGATTGAATAAGGCTAGAGACATTACCTCTAATGCCATATGCTTCTAATTTTTCAATCAGTATGTCGTGACGGACATGGTCGGAGGCCTGTGTCATGTCAGAGAAGATTGCACATACAGGTATATTCCCATCTACTTTTGGCATGACATTATGTAAAAAATCATGTATCGCCAAATTTTATTGTTTTACCATTTCTGAATCCATTTTGTTCATTGGCTAGTATATTTTATTTTTCGAGATAAGTACCTATACAATTGTTTATACAACCTTAGTTGTTGTTTACCCTAAACCTCTTAAGGGGTCATCGTACTCATCATTATGAACAACTTTCACTATAGGAAGGACACGCCGAAATCGCGAAAAAAAAATCTGCTAATCCCTACATTTCGATGAGATATACGAACAGAAATGTAGAGCACAGCTGATTTTATTTTCGCGATTTCTGTCCCATAGTGAAAGTTATTCATAATGATGAGTACGATGACCCCTTAAGAGGTTTAGGGTAAACAAAAACTAAGGTTGTATAAATACTTTTCGAATATTTTTGAGATTATACTTATAAGGGATATGGGCCTATAGAATTGCATTAACTCTTTATTTTCCTTTTTAAATAACGGTTTAACAGTTGATATTTTGAGTGCATTATGTCAGGAAAAACACCCGTCTCTATGCAAAGATTAATTAAATGACTGAGATGCGTTGATATTTCTCCAGCTACTGATTTTATAACTTTTGTAGGTAGGCCAGGTGTTAAATTTTGAGTTATTTATTATTTTCCAAGTAGCTTTTGATTTATTATCTGAAGTATTTATACTCGTAGTGTAGTTATTCTGTGCCTTTTGAGTGAGTTTTAAAATTCTTTTAAATTAAGAGTAATGAGTAAGTTTTCTTTTATTAACTTGGTTTGGTTTAAGCCTGTATTGCCATAAAAGTTGTCTTTTCTTTTTACTACATAGTTTAATACCACGTGACACCCATTTCAGTTTTCTAATAGTACACATTCTAACATTCATTCTGGGAAAGCGTAATTTATAAAATAATGATTATTTATGTCAAAAAAGGAATTATAAGCTACATTAGGATCATTGCTTTTGTAAATGTCAGAAAATGATAAATATTATCTAAGCAATCTTTAAATTTTGTCATATTATTTCGTTAAAACCATCTGCGACGATAATTAAGCTCGCGTGGGGCCGCCCAAACCCCGCAGTGCCAGAGCCGTGACAGAAACAATGCTTGCTGCATGTTGCATGCCTGCTTGCTTGCTGCATGATTGCTAGCATGCTGCATGTCTGCTTGCACTCTGCATGCCTGCTTGCATGCTGCATGCTTGCTTGCACGCTGCATGCCTGACAGACATGCAGTACCTATGCAAGAAGGCATGCAACATGCAAGCAGGCATGCAGCATGCAAGCAGCAAGCAGGCATGCAACATGCAGCAAGCACTGTTTCTGTCACGGCTCCGGCGCTGCGGGGTGTGGGCGGCCCCACGCGAGCTTATCTTCGCAGATGGGTTTAACGCTCACCACCGCAGCATCGGCTTGCTGGCCGGCTATACTCAGCCGCGGCGGCGGGCCTTCAAACCACCTGCTCCTCAGCTCGCGGGCCGCCCCACCCCTCCGCGCCTACGCGGGCTCAAATTACACTCTTGGGGTAGGGCAGACAAGACTGCGTGAAGTCGGTTTTGCAGCGATTCGTTTCTGTCACAAATTTTGTAGCACAATGTTTTCTTTTCTGCATTACATTACACCAATTGAATATTCGATAAAATACATGTTATACCACCTGAACACTACATCAAATGAACCTTATGATCAATAGCGCAAATGTTGTTATCGCAAATAAATATTCGATGAAATGAACATTATGTTAATCGATATTATACAAATTGATTATTTTCTTAAACGTTGTTCGAATTAGTGGTTCACCCTTGTTTGATCGAACAACGTTTGATATAATATTACTAAATCGAATTTTAGTTGCAATAAAGTCATTTCGAAGAATTATTCATTTGACCGAATAATTCATTGGTAAATTTTTATTTAGCGTAATTATTTATTTGAACTAATTTCATTTGAACTAATTTCATTTCGCCGAATTTTCAAATGCACTAATTTTATTTAAACTAATGTTTCACTACACTAATTTACAGTAATCTACACTACTTTACAATGTTTTTTTTTCTGCATTACATTACACCAATTGAATATTCGATAAAATACATGGTTATACCATCTGAACATTACATCAAATGAACATTATACCTTTTCAGTTTCAAGCAGATGCAGCGTGCAAGCAGACATGCAGCATGCTAGCAATCATGCAACATGCAAGCAGGCATGCAACATGCAAGCAGGCATGCATCATACAAGCAGGCATGCAGCATGCAAGCAGGCATGCAACATGCAGCAAGCATTGTTTCTGTCACGGCTCCGGCGCTGCGGGGTTTGGGCGGCCCCACGCGAGCTTATCGTCGCAGATGGGTTTAACGCTCACCACCGCAGCTTCGGCTTGCTGGCCGGCTTCGCCGGCCAGCCTCAGCCGCGGCGGCGGGCCTTCAAACCACCTGCTCCTCAGCTCGCGGGCCGCCCCACCCCTCCGCGCCTACGCGGGCTTAAATTACACTCTAGGGGTAGGGCAGACAAGACTGCGTGAAGTCGGTTTTGCAGCGATTCGTTTCTGTCACAAAATTTTGTAGCATAATGTTTTTTTTTCTGCATTACATTACACCAATTGAATATTCGATAAAATACATGGTTATACCATCTGAACATTACATCAAATGAACATTATACCTTTTGATCATTAGCGCAAACGTTGTTATAGCAAATAAATATTCGATGAACTGAAAATTCTGTCAAATGATATTATACAAAGTGATGATTTTCTTAAACGTTGTTCGATTTAGTAATATTATATCAAACGTTGTTCGATCAAACAAGGGTGAACCCGAATTAGTAACATTACATCAAAAGTTGTTATACCAAACAAGGGTGAACCCTTTTTAGAATGTCTATAATGAAATTCCCTGCAGTGACAATATTTTGATAGCATTTCTTAGTTAGCTGTTTTAGGAGAATTTGTAATTTATCCATACATACATTTAGGTAAGTTAACCGGGGAACTCTATACACACAAGCTAGGACAGTGTTATACTTAGGTAACTCTATCGCGCAACACTCAAATACTCCAGGGTCTCCAGGTTCTGATATGTAGGCTATCTTCTTTACTAAGATGCATGCTCCACATCTCTTGGTTTCTTTCCTGCAGTACGACGCCGCTAGTTGATAATTTGGTATAGTTAAATAAGATTCATATCCTGCCATAATGAAGTGTTCGGTTACGCACAATATATCCACCCTTAAACCCTTTCAGGACTATAAGGTTGTGAGAGATAAAGTATTTATTTTAACTCTTTAGAATGATCCATTGAGCGTCTAAAAAACAAAATTCTCATACGCTCTCCGCGAAATAAAAAAGACAACCAATTTACAAACTGCCCTCACCACCTATTATGCGTATGCCAATGCATGGCTTAGCTACGGCGTAACTCTCTGGGGAAATAGTACAGATGCACTAACACTCTTTACCCTACAAAATAAATTAATTAGAATCTTGGTAAACATTGATCAAACGGACAGCTGTAAACCCTATTTTCTAAAACACAATATTCTAACCGTTCCCAGTATATATATTCTAGAAATATGTAAATTTGTCCGTAAGCATCAAGAGTTCTACACAAATCGCGAAGACATCCAATCACAGTACACACTTAGACACCGATCTAGGCTAAACATACATCCAAGCTAAAAATGCATTCTACAAGCCCCTACGTAATGTCTATTAAAGTATACAACAAACTACCTGCCATGCTATTCTGTAAACATCTCACCGTGAAAACTTGGGTGAAGTGAGCTGTCAATAGTGTCAATAACTGTGGAATGACAGCTCACTCCACGCTCACTTCACCCAAGTTTTCACGGTGAGATGGTTACAGAATAGCACTGCTGTTATAATAAAGAAAGAAGAAAAGTTAAATATATTATAAATAAACTTAAAAAACTAAGTAGGTACTGATAAACAAATGCTACTACTCCTTAGATGAATATTTAAATGATAAACAATAAAATGATAATCACGGAGTTTATATGTATCGTTTAAAATATATCAATGATACGGTAATATAATTAATGCATAATTTTTAATAGTAATCATTAATCAATATTATAATAAAAATAAAATAGCAATAATAATAAATTAAACAGTATGTATAGTAATAATTAAAAAAAAAAAAAAAAAGGTGGTAACTGTATAATTTTGATCATTATGGATCCTGTAGGGCACAGCAAAAGGGTAGGAGAGAGGAAGCTCTGTTATACTACTTAATAGTAGTATAACCCTTTTGCTGTGCCCTACAGGGTCCATAATGATCAAAATTATACAGTTACCACCTTTTTTTTTTTTTCTTTTTTTTTTGAGGATGGGAAATCCTAGAGCGGGGGGGCGTGTCAGACTTTTACTGACTAAAACCCACCCGTGTTCCTTCCGTTGCCTGTGTGCCGGGGTCGCGATATCCCTTTCAGACAAACCCGCAACCCCGGCAGGCATTGGCCCTTCCGGACCCCGTCAGTTGGTGCTGACGTCTCTTTGACGCCCGGGGCGTCTCCTGCGGCGACTAGGGGCGCGAGGGCGCGCATTTTGCCTCTCCCATACAGTTACCACCTAAGTACACATTATGGCTAAAGCAATAAAGATATTGGTGCCGATTCTCTTGTACACCGAACTAAACTAACTAAACTATCACTAAAATTTCTTACTTTTGGCTATGAGAATTTTAACGCTATTCTGCAAATAAAATTCTCTAAATTAATAAATAATTTTGACACGACTAAAACGAATTTGACAATCGCGAATCCACGTGGTACCCGATTTTTTTTAGAGCCGGAGGCGCGCAGTTGGTGCAGCCTCGACGTATTTTATATGGAATATTTCACTTTTTGTATGGAAAATATGAAAAAAATATTACCAACATGGTGAGTTCTAGGGGTTTAAGGGTTTCATAAAGGGGGTCGAAATTTTCATTATTTTTGCGATAGGACGCACCATTTTCGAGATATAAGCAAAAGAAAAAATAAATACAGTACTGGTTTTTGCAGGTTTTTGAAGTCGAGATGTTGGTGTGAATTTTAGTTCATGACAACTTATTTTACCCCACACCTTTTTAATCGCGATTAAAAATTGTTAGGTTTAGTCTGTTTTGGTCTTTTACAATCAAAATTTTAGGTGAAAAACGTCAAATTCAGAATAGCAAAATTGCCATTTTCACTAAACTAAAAACTCAGTACTATCTTAGTGCTGTCAAACTAAAATATAGTTAAGTTGTGTCACTTTAGTCTATTTCAGAATGGGAAATCGTCGTTTGACAGGATTAAACTAAATTTTAGTGATTTTTAGTTTAGTTTAGAGGCATTTGTGACAAGAGAATCGGCACCATTGAGTATTGAAAACATATTTTGAATACAAAATATTGTACTAAAAACAATAATGGGTTTTTGTTTTTTTGTGGGACATAGTGTGGTCCCTGTGGTCGTAAAAAGTTACGTTCGGTTAAAAACTTATCTTTACGTTTTGGTGATTTATTTATTAGTTAGATTTTTTACAAAAATTAAACACGCTTGTTATTATTTAGTAATGAAATATCAAGCTTATTTATATGAAAACTATTATTATTAAGTAGCTATGGTACCTAGTCAGCAAAACAATTCCTTTCATTAGTGTAACAGAGATGAACTTTACATACAACTAGGGTTGCCAACCATACTTTATATTAACGTATCCTACTTTATTTTGCTCCAATATACGTTATACTTTTGAATAAAAAAAAAGTATTGAAAATACGTTATTTTGACATAAGCGTCGAATGGAATGGAACGGATCATTCTTGATACTGAGATTTCAGAACTAATGCGCGTTATGATTTAATTGTTTAAGGCTCGGATTACATTAACATAACATTTTCATTTTTATTATTCACAGTTACCTTTTGTGAGTGGGCAATATGTACGAGCTACCTACGCTGTACATTGACCTTTGTAGTAGTTTGTACGTCATACTCAATAATGCACATCGATATTGTTAAGCTGTGCATTTCTCTAACATAGCATTGTGGAATTATATTCAGTAGCAATAAATCCATCAAGGGAACTTCGTCTACTCATTTACATAACATAACATAACAAGTACATAACATTTTCACTGTTGGGCATTACAACCCCAACAAGTACGACGAGTAAATCCCAAAAATATTGGCACAGACTAAGTAGTACTAATATTGCAAAGAAAATCGAATGTAACCAGTAGGTTGCCTTCGCTTTAAATTGCTATCTCGATACCGATTTCTCGTTGATTTGAAACAAATTTTCAGCAGTCAAAATGGTTACGTAATTCGTAGCCTTTTTAGACGATTATCGTTCACTCTTTAGCGTCTAAAGCGAGTGCAGTTGATATCACAGATTTAAGAGTAACGTAATTCGAAAGTTGTAAAATGAAACCAATTCTAGTCAAATCGAAAAGCAATTTGACTCAAATGGTTAACGAAAATGTGTTGCGTAATTAGATAGCTGGTTCAGTTTGATTTCATCTCCCTTATAGGTAATATCTATCCCTATTAGCCGTTTAGGTGTACCTAGGTCTTTTAACTCAAATTTCGTATCTTTTATTTCTTGGAGCTTTTTAGGACACGAACAGGCAATTAACAAATCATCGACATACATAGATAATTATTATGATTTTAACTCCTCTTTTCTCTAGTAAGTATAGACATGGGTCAGCTTCCGATGCTTTGAAACCTATGTTTCTTTGATTCTGTGTTCGAGTTTCTTGTACCATTGCCTCCCTGCCTGTTTGAATCCATATAAAGCTTTTATGAGATGACATACTTTCCGTTTGGGGTTGTTTTTATGTCTTTTAGCATACTCATTGTTTTGTTCTACTAAGTTAAATTTTCTTGTTTACTTTTTTAGGCGCGATAAGGCGCCCGTTATATGAAAATCGATCCAGTTGTAATAGACGTGTATTTATATCACACATCACAGTATCCAAGCGACAGCGGAAGATTACATATACGAAGACAGGTTACTAAACTTGTTAATCACACGTTACACAGAGCCTCGTAATAGTATTGAGCTAATCTCTTTCTACATTCAGATTCAAACATCCTCTCGTCTTTTATAAACCATAGACTAACTGCCCTAGACAAAATAGTGTTGTCAGGTTATATCTAACAGTGGGAACCATAGATAATTAGTTGGTTCGCCACACTTTCTTCAACCATGATTTCATTCAGATATTTTTCTAAAAAGTCAGGATACTTCATTACTATCTTTCTTCTAGTTCACCATTCAGGTACGCCGTTGTAACGTCCATCTGGTTCAATGTGTCCTTTCTTTGATATTGTTCGTCGAATCGTTGAGCTCCTTAAATTCTGAGTTGAGCTGCACGGTCACTGACAAATGCGTGCACTGACTGGACAGGTTCACTCAATCTGTGTGGTTCTTTCCTCAAAAGACCATTTTTAGACACCAATCTACATGATCTTCACATGATCTGACCAAGATTATTGTCTGGACTTTAAAAGAGACTGTGACCTCGTGAGTTTGTTTCGGTCTTTCTTCTCGGAGTAGTCAGATAGGAAACGCCGACCTCATCTAGTTTAAAAACAATATGTTTGACGTGTAAAAGTGTTTTGTACAACCTATTTACAAAAATAAAAATCATTTATATAAGGTCTGGCTTTTCAACATTTGCAAAAAATGTAAACAACAATGGCCGCTCGAAATTGTCTATGATTAGAGATGCGGTCGTATAACTTTTAAGTTTTGGTGCTATCGATGTTACGATTTTTTAAAATGTTCCATCAGTATATTTTATATTGAGTAACTTTCAAATCAAAATCAATTTTTATTGTAATTCCATTGAAATATGTCCATAATTTAAACCGTGAAAACGAACAAAGTTATAATAAATATACAATCATATTTATATATTATATATATTATTAGCGTAAAAACGTTATTTTAAAACTACCGTGCGGTGGTGCCTATAAAAGCGAGGTGCGGCCAGTGCCCGCCCCGAACACACATTCTACGCTCGGCACCGGTTGCGGACGGTCGTGCGTTGCTGCTGTGTGTGGTTCGTGGAAGCTGCCTCCTCCTGTCAAGATTTCGTCGCCCCTGCCGACGAGCTCCGTAGTCGCCCCGACTACCTCCGACCTATTAGTTGCCTGTCTTTTTCAAGACACAACTAATAAATATTTCAAAAACAGTCTTAGTGTCAAAACGTAATCGTCGCGTCTTTCTGGCCCCTTCTGGGTAAATCCACAGTTTCGTGGTCCTCGGTGGAAACCTATACGGTGCCAACGAAACCGAGTGTGGTGTTGTCCCAATCACACCAGCCGAACCCCTTCAGGGCTAGGCAGTCAATTGGACGGGTCCCAGTGTTCGGCCTTGGGGGATCTCCTAGTCGGCATTGGTGACAGTTTTCCTTTTACAGCGACACACCTAGTGTTGGTCGGGTGTGTCTACACCCGGCGCACTAGACTGGTTAGGACCCCGTTGCACAATAAGATAGGCAACGGGCCAAAGCAAGCTTAGGGCTCACCCTTAGGTACTCAACCTCCCTGTCTATACCCGACAGGGAGGGTTTTACACATCCCCGGCCAATCCGCCCGGGGAAGTAGAGTTAGGAATTGTTAGGAGAATTAGGGACCATTTCCCCCTTAATTTCTTAATTTCCCCCCGATTATGGAGGACCTTCGACTCTCGAAGTTCCTCGACTTCTTCCAGGGCGTCTTAGAAGACGACCCTCGACTTAAGGCCAAATGGCAAGTCAAGTTCGATGCGCTACAAAGCGCTTTACTAGGTCCCTCAGACAATAACGTCGCTGAGTTCAGCGACGCGCTGGAGAGTTCGCTCCCAGCTGTAGAGTTAGCCAGTCCGCTCAGTCCGCCAGAGCAAATGGACACTACCCCCGCGATGGCCGCTTCTTCAAAGCGCCCCGCATCCCCCTACACTCAGTCCGACTTAGAGGCAATCCTCGCAGGTTCCTCCGCTTCGTCCCACTCCGACGACGATGGATTCGTCCCCGTCGCTGGAAAAGGGAAAAAGCGGAAGAACAAAAGGCAGCTCTCCACCCAGGCCAACAAGGTCGTCGCGGTGGAGGACTCGCTCTCTCTCTCCCCGCTACCCCTTACCCCATCCGCTACTTGCACCCCTGTAGCCCCCCCCTCCCCCTCCCCCTCCCCGATCGCTTCAACCTCTTCGCAGGTTACTCCCGTCCCTCATGTTTATGGCCCTAAGAAGGCCGCTCCGCCACCTCCCATGTTCATTCAGGACAAGGAGAAGTGGACGGACATTTCCAAATGGTGTTGCGAACGTAAGATCGCATACACCAATGCCCGTAACACCCAGCAGGGTATCAAAGTCCAAACCCCGACCTCCCACGACTTTAGGGAATTAACTAAACTCCTGAGAGAGCGTAACGTGTCATTCCACACGTACACTCTCTCTGAAGAGCGTCAGATCCGAGTGGTGATCAAACGGATCCCCAAGGAAATCACTCCCTCAGAGATTTTAGCCGACCTTCAGTCACAAAACGTCCCGGTTGACGAAGTGCACCGCATGCACCGCGCTAAGCAAGGAGAAGCATACAACATGGTCCTCGTCGTATGCACTCCCGTAGAGGGGCATCACCCCATCTTTCAATTAAAGTCCCTCTGTCATCTCACGGGCTTTATAATCGAAAAGCCATGGAAAAATGGCGTCATAGGGCAATGCCACAATTGCCAGTTATACGGGCACTCGCAGAGGAACTGCCACGCGAAACCCAGGTGCGTCAAGTGCCTGGGCGAGCATGGCACCTCTGTGTGCACCCGACCCAAAGATAGGAATCTCTGTCCCGACCCGCCTAGTTGCGTTTTATGCGGGCAAGTAGGTCGCCCGGCTAACTACCGCGGCTGCCCGAAAGCCCCCAAGTCCTCTTCTCCCAAACTGGCGAAGCGTTTCGACTCCCGCCAGCAACGGGAAGCCCCCAATAGCTACCAAAGAATCCCCTCATCTCAAATGCCCGAAAGGCTTAGCCCCCAGAGTGGAACCACCTCCACCACCAGCAGGCTTTCCCAGCCTATGGCCAGTACGCAACTCCTCCACCCCCCCCCCACCCACCAAACCCCTCCCCCCCCCCCCCCCTAATGGACCCCGTATATACCACGTACCCGCGCCACTAGATAGGCCCGCACCTGCTCCTCAAGCACCGCGCCCCCAACCCCAACGCCAGCCCATAAGCGCGCCCCTAGTCCCCATTGACCAGTCCTTTGAGGTCATCGCAACTGCTTATCAGTTGTTCTTCACCCCTCGCGCAAATCAAATGGCATGCGAACTAGCAGCCGCACAGAAAGCCGGATCTCTAGCAAGAATCCTGGCCATTCACAGAGCGTATCCCGAGATCACGCAAGCCCTGTTGACCCTCTCCACCCCTCAAACCAATCATGTCTAACACCGTAATAGCTAGGTTCAAACCCCGATCCCTCAAGTTAGGTTTTTTCAATGCCAATGGCATCCAAGGTCAACGAGATGAGACCGCGACTTTCCTCCGCGACCATCAAATAGACATTCTCCTCATTCAGGAATCATTTTTAAAACCCTGTAACCGTAACCCTGGCATTGCAAACTACCGCGTGGTTCGCAATGACAGGGTTCACTGTCACAAGGGTGGCACGCTAATTTATTATAAAAAGGATCTGTACTGCATCCCTATGGACCCTCCTCCCCTAGCATACCTAGAAGTCTCAATCTGCCGCTTAGGCATGACAGGCCATCAGCCGATTCAGATAGTGTCAGCCTACGTACCTCCCTCTAGAGGCACGGAGGACTTTCAACCTTTCACCAACGATCTCTCTATTTTATTAAATATGAGCGACTCCGTTATCATAGCGGGCGACCTCAATTCCAAACATCCCTCCTGGAATAGCACTAGGGCCTCGATGAGAGGGCGACACCTGTTCGACCTCTCAAACTCCCTCAATATAGATATCATCGCCCCGATGAATCCCACTCACTATCCCCATAACGTTAATCATACCCCCGACGTATTAGACTTGGCGATCCTTAAGAACGTCAACCTACGACTAGACTCGATAGAGACGGTAGACGAGCTTCACTCTGACCACCGCCCGGTAATCCTAAAACTGGACCCCCGCATAGGTCTCCCCGACCCCAATCGCCCCTCAGCTACCAAAAAGGTAACGGACTGGAGGAAAGTAGGCACCCAGCTGAAATCCAACACGTCCCCCCATTTAGACTATCCCCGACCAATTCGACTCTATCGCAGCAACAACGGCCGCGATCGACTCACTCACAGATCACGTACAATCCGTCGTGAGCGACTGCTCGAAGGAGGTTCCAGTGGGGGAAGACCCCTGCTGGAAACTACCTGACGAAGTGCGTGATCTGCTGACTGAGAAGAACGCAGCTGTTCGTGCATACAGTAACTTTCCCTGCTCCGCTAACAAGGCTCACATGCGCTATTTACAGAGATCTGTAAAGACACGCATGCAGGAGCTGCGTGACGCGGGCTGGGACAAGATGCTGAGCGATCTTGAGCCGACCCACCTAGCCTTCTGGGAACTTCAGAGGAAACTCAGGTCCCAGCAGGTAGCCTCCACACCTCCCCTAATCCGTCCCGATAAGACCATAGCTTTCGACGACATCGACAAGGCGGAATGCCTAGCCGACAGTCTAGAGGCAGAATGCTCGCCCAGCTCTTAACCAGTAGACCAAGCTCACCTCCAAGAGGTCGACGCCGAAGTCGAACGTAGAGCCTCTCTCCCTCCCGTCGAAGACCCTGAGAGTCCTCTGCCTCCCGTCACTCCGGACGAAGTGCAAGACATCATCAAAGGTCTCAAAGTCCGAAAGGCCCCCGGCTCAGATGGTATCACCAATAGGGTGGTCCAACTTTTCCCAGCCCACTTGATAATGCTTCTGACCACCATCTTCAATGGTGCGCTAAGCAATAACTTCTTCCCCCAAGCATGGAAAGACGCCACCGTTATCGGTATCCCAAAGCCCGGCAAGCCCAAATCCGAGCCGTCTAGTTACCGCCCCATCAGTCTGCTCAAGGTCCTCGGCAAGGTCTATGAGAGGCTTATTTATAAGCGCCTCAGAGACTACGCTGAGACTAAGGGCCTCATCCCCAACGAACAGTTTGGGTTCAGAACCCAGCACTCTAGCGTGCATCAGGCTCACCGGATCGTCGAACACATAAGCGTTGGCTTCTGGAAGCCAACGCTTATGTGTTCGACGATCGGTGCAGTATTCTTCGACGTAGCGAAAGCGTTCGACAAAGTCTGGCACAACGGCTTGATATACAAGCTATACAAACTCGGTGTGCCAGATCGTCTCGTGCTCATCTTGCGAGACTTTTTGTTGAACCGCACCTTTCGCTATCGCATCGAGGGAGCACTTTCCTCTCCCCGCCCCATCCGGGCCGGAGTCCCTCAGGGCTCCGTACTCGCCCCGCTCATTTTCACCCTGTTCACCAGCGATATCCCGAAGAGTAGAAAGGCGCAGTTGGCACTGTTTGCAGACGATACGGCCATCTACTACAAGGGCGCTGGCCCCGACTCGATAGCCCGCACTCTCCAGACCGCAGTCGACAAGCTCTGCGCGTGGTTTAGAAAGTGGCGGATCGAAGTCAACCCGGATAAGAGTCAAGCGGTCTTATTCTCAAAGCAGAAAAGACGCTTTAGACCACCGCCCCCTCGACCCATCACCATGCTCGGCAAGCCGATCCCTTGGGGGAGGCGAGCCAAGTATCTTGGTGTCATCTTAGATGAAAATCTCTCCTTCACAGAGCACATAAAGCAGGCCCGCGCGCGGGCCGCTTTCACTCTCAGTAGACTCCACTCCATACTAAATGTACGTAGCAAATTGTCACTCAGGTGCAAATTGCGAATCTACACAACGTGCATTCGCCCTATCATGAGCTATGCGGGCGTCGTGTTCGCACAGTCTAAACCCCGACAAATTCATAGAATGCAAGTGATGCAGAACAGATTCCTTCGTAAAGCCACCGGAGCCCCTTGGTTCTGTAGGAACGAAACCCTCCACGTAGATTTTAAACTCCCCACAATCCACCAGTTTCTCAAACGCAATTCCAAGCGTTTCTTTGACTCAGCCCTCACTCACCGCAACCCTCTGGTTGTCGAGGCCGCCAGTTATGTCCCAAGTCAGATGAGTAGAACCCGCCGTCCGAGGCAAATCCTTCTCGACCCCGATGACCCTATAACACTCCTCCAGGAGAGCAATAGGGAAACCAGTACAGCTCGCATACACACACTCCGACACACTTTCCGACCTCGCCGCAGAGGTCCGCGATCGCGACCCGCCCGAGTAAACGATACTCCCCCCCGACCCTTGCTCGACGATGCGCCAGCCCGCGTCGCAGCTGAGCCTGTAGCTTTAAATTCCCCGATTAATAATCATGATATATCCTTGATCCAGCCTGTCCCTCTTGCTGTCCTCCCCCCAGCGAACGCCCTAAGCCGAGGTTCGTACCCCACAGGGGGTGCCCTTAGCGAGCGTTCGCCTAGTTTTAATTAGCATAGTTTTGCCCCTGGCCGTAGGCTTTTAGTGTAGAAGCTTAAAGCAGCCACAGGATTGACCGGTTAAGTAGTCATGACCTCAGAGGTCAGCTACGAGATGCCATACCTAAAAAAAAAAAAAAAGTGCCCGCCCCTTACTCCGTCTCTAGCAGCCGTCGTGATAACATCGTATTATAATATTATGTAAAGTCGTTATTTAAATCAGGAAGTATATTTTTATGTTTAAAACTGTATTTAAAATTGTATTTGTTTTAAATTGATTAAAGACTAGTCTCTAGTCATTTCGTTCGTTTTTTTTTTAATAAAATTTATATCAACCGCCATTAATATATATATTTTATTTTTTATTTATTTTTATTTATCATTTATCAATTTCAAGCCTTCTTCTATGGCTATTTCAAAAACAGATCTCATTGAACTCAGTTTAGACACAGGAGGGTATGTTTCGTTGTAGTCAACGCCTGGTCGCTGAGTGAAACCCCGTGCTACAAGTCTGGCTTTCTTAGAACCATTTTATGGTCCACGTCTTTCATGTCTTTGTTCTTCTTTTCTATTTTCCAGGTTCCATTCTTAACATGTGCTCTAATCTCAACTTTAATAGCATCATGCAAGTATTTATCATCTTCATTCTCATCAGACATGTAGGATATCTCCGAGACTAGATGACTTTCTTCAATCTGCTACAGTATACAATCTCTGGTCCACGTGAGCGGACGCTTCTCTCTTTGCGGCCTCCCATTTTCAGGTACTTCTACAAGATCTGATGCGTCATCGTAAGACTCTATTTCTTCTACCCAAGAAATTTCATCTTCTTGCTCGTTGAAATTTTGTAACGTATTTTCCTTTTCATTCTCTGTTATTTCAATTTCTATTGGTTGTACCCTTTTATTTTCCTTATCACTGTTTTCTTTTTCAGATATCTGAGAGTGTTCTTTTTCGTTAATAAGTTCAATGTTCAAATGAATACGCCTTCTTTGGCATTCTGGGTCAGTTTACCTCGATCTTTACGTGCCATACACATAAAGATAATGTCCACATGGTATTCGGCCTAGCCATTTATTGAACGGTGTTTCGCCATTCAGTGCTTTGGAAGGGCTACGATTTATAAGGTACTTTGCGGTTGCTACCGCTTCCGCCCGGAGTTTCTTTTGGCGCCTTGGCCTCGATTAATAGACATCTGGCTTTGTCTACCAAGGATCTGTTCTTCCTCTCGGTAATCCCATTTTGTTGAGGGGAAGGGGAGTAACTGTGGTGGAGAAAGTCATCAAATTCATTGTTGCGGTATTCTGTGCCATTGTCGGTCTGCAGGGTTTTTATCTTCTTGCTATGGAACGTCTCAACTTCATTTTTATATTCTTTTAAAATGTTGAATACCTACGTCACTTTTTCTTTTGATAAAATAGACGTGACAATAGCGACTATAGTCGTCTGTGAGAGCAACATGGTACTTTGATCCTGCTAGTGTATCGCATTCAAAAGGTTCACAAACGTCGCTATGGATTATTTCCAGGTTATCGATTGTATTGAGATCATTATGTCTTATAAACGGTAATCTAAATAATTTACCTTTGACGCAGGTCTCACATGTTTACAGATATATCGAGAACATACACTACAGGGTGTCATTGAAATTGTTACCGTGTTTATCGGTGCTGATTGTAACTCTTCCTATGCCTTGAATTTGACTAGTATATTTGTCTGGCGTCAACTTTAGGGTGCCTTTTTCAAGGGTCATGGTAGAAAACATCGATTCGTCACCACACATGTGAGAGGAGCAGCCACTATCTAGACACCAGACATTTTTATCGGAATCTGAATTTATGGTGCTCAGACAAGCGTTATAATTGTATTTGCTTCCGTTGTGTTTTTCATTTGCGTTTTTCTTCTTGCCCCAACATGTTTCCATAGTGTGGCCTTTCTTTTTACAGCTCTTGCAGTATAACCTTTGCCTGTTTTCTTGATATGTTATGCTTCTGAGCTTTCAGGCTGTTCATTTCCGCTCCTTGCTTGGTATTCTTCCAAAAATCTTTACTTTTAAATCTTCAGGATTAGGCAGGGTGTCTCGAGATTCATGGCTACTCTAAAGTTCTGAAAGTTGTCGGCAAACTGTAGAGAAGCATTATGCTAAGCAGTTCTAGAGGTACCTTTATATCCATATCTGCGAGTTTGTCCACAATGTCCATGAAGTTATTTATGTGGTCACATATATCTTCTCCTGTGGTCATTCGCTTTAGAACCAACTGTTTTAATAGGGTAGCTTTCCTCGCAGGTCCAGTGCTCTGGTATGTAGCTTTCAACTTGTCCCATACAGCTTTAGATGTTGCGCAGACTTTAATTTGTTTTAATTCAGACGGTGACAATAAAAGTAGGATTTCAGCCCTTGCCTTCAAGTCCTCTTTGTTGAACGCCGATCACGCCGCCGCATCCGTAGGTGGTGGTAACGTTTTCTCGCCACTTACGATATCCCAAAATTCATTTCTAATCAGGACCGCTTGTGCTTGCAAAGATCACCGTATCATAGCTTGACTTGGTCAAAGGTTCTATGTTACGATAACTCGTAGTTGATGCCATTTTTCATACTTGCAAAGAACCACGCGCATTTGTGAGGGATTTATCTATTAAAAACAACTCATGAATAAAGATATCGCTTTTTATTTGACACAGCTGTTTATCGTATCCAGATTGTATCTAAGGTAAAAAGACAAACGACATACGGTGTCAGTTGGTACTGGATGGCCAGTAGGTACTCACAGCATTTCAATGGAAGTTATCGTTCGACGCTGTCGATTCGTTTCATGGAAACGAATGATGATGACATTTTCTAGCTAATTTCTATTCGTTGATCTATAATCACGTGAAATTTCGATAGCTTAAGTCAACCGCATACATTTTTGACTTTTCTACTGGCGTTATCGCTAATCGAATATTACTTTGTCTAGGCCCTTGATGTGTAGTTCACATATAGCGATATAGATATTGCCACAGCCCTAAGCGCTAAGCGTGTGGAGCCGACTTTATAGAAGAGCAAAATTAAATTCGAGACTGGTTTTTGGGAAGTGGCAACATTGGAGTGCTGATTCCTTCGCTGTGCGCCATAGCGGCCATTTTCCTTTTTCCACCATTGTTCTACTAGTGTGCAATCAAAGAAGTCGCATCGATTTTCTGTAATTTAGTTTAGAGACCGTGCCTGAGCTGTATGTCCATCAAATTGTCTACTCTGTTTTAATACGGTGTGATTTAATTAAGTCACCATGCGGCGACAATTCGTTTTGCCTCTGGCTCTGCTATTTATAGCGCTCGGAGTTCCCTCAAACGCACAAAGTAAGTAAAATTTGTATTGCAACTAATTGTTATGTACGACACGACTTCGAAATTACTGTTAAAAAATAGCCTCATGATGGCTAAGATAAGAATTAGATGAAGTTGGCTTGGTGGCGGGTTGTGGGTCGCGCAACTTATCCTGGCACTGGCGCCGTGCACAACGCAGGTAGTCGATACCGTTGCAGATGTTGGGCGACGGCTGCTTGCATGATGTCACTGGATGAGTAATTAGTTCTTTCGACCTAATTACGTTTAATTAAAACAATAAAATAATGTGCAGCATTGCGGGCGCAGTGCGACAGTACGCACGACGTGTTCTTCAAATATTATTTGTACAAGGACCAAGGACAGTCTTAATAGACAAGTACTGCTTGGATCAGTGACTTCATTACAGTTCCTAATTACAGTAAGATATTCGTAGTTGGATCGTCGTAGCGGAATGCGCTCGTTCTCCACTTGGCTAGAAGAGTACCTACTCTGAGTTAGGCCTCCATGAAGTAACTTAGTTTTATGAAAAATTATGTTCATTCACTTTCATCTAGTAGTACGCTTTGAAAGGCCGCAGCATAGGTAACAGATATAAAAAAATATATTTTAGGAACATAATAGTGTGATAGAACTTTATTTGAGTGTAACAGGCACATCATGTCATTAGATAAGAAGCACATTTCATTTAAAAGTCCTAATCATAATGAATGTTAAAATGTTGAGTACGCATAACAGTGCTATTAACTGTAGATAACAGTTTCCCTGGTCTTTGTGTTATTTATTTCTCATCTTAACTTTATCAGTTAAATTGAACAAACACACATATAACCTTACTGTTTATTAAATGTTAAAGCAATTTACATGTTGTTCATTTAGTATACTTTGTAAAGTGCAAAGCTAATAACTAGAAGGTCATGAATAGCAGTGCTCACAGATCACTTAGATAGGTCCAACACAGCATGCAGGTACTACAGCCCACATTCTCCTGCATGTAGATAGTAGTGCTCACAGATCACGTAGCTGGGTTACGTGCATTTTACAGCGGCTACAGCCTACACACTCGCATGTAGATAGCAATGCTCACATAGCTAGGTTCCGTGCAGCATACAGCTGCTACAACCCACACACCTGCATGTAGATAGGGTAACATGAGGCTTGTAGTGGTAGCTAAACCATATCTAAACAACAACTAATTATTAGTTTAGTACCAGTTTTACTGTTTTCAATGACGGAAAAGATTTATATTTATTTTATTTATTTATTTATTTTATTATTTATGTACACACAGTAAAATACATAGAGTTACGACATAATTATAATTTGAGTACAAAGGTACTCACTTATATTGTGAATAAGTTACAAAAAGATATTATATACATATCATTTAAAATAATTCAATAACATAAACTATCAGTGTTGCATTTCCCAAAGAAAAATATAACTGTATTGTTGTACCTGCTGAGATTTATGAAATAGCACCTACCAGTAGTCCTTTTAAGTAATAGTCAAATATAGACTAGTATGTACTAAATCAAAAATATTTTGATTTTGTAATTTTTGTTGGGGAGATTTATAAAATCATGTAAACAGTATTTTTTTGTTGATATTTCTCTATTCTATAATGTACTTACGCAGGCGAAACAAAACATTCAAAGTAAACAAATATACAAAGTGTTAGGTTAATGAAGGGACACATAGGGGAGTCTAATACTCATGAAAAGATAAACTTTTAGGTATAGGACCAACATAGAAATATGGAAAAAACAATTGCTATCCTATAAATTTTCATTACTTATGTTTTACACTCTAGGGAAAAAAAGATTTTTACTTTCTTTCATATTTCTAGATATCACTAAAAGTAATTATTGTCTGATTTTTTCTCATTTAGGTAAAAGTTGTATTAATTTATTAATTCACTGGATAAAAATTAAAGGTTCTATATAGTGTGTTCCAAAAGTATCTGATGAAAATGTATAGACAAAGGGATCAGAAAACATACTGTTACTTGTGAATGCCAATTTGTATTGCCACTTACAAATTGAGTCCTTGATTTGATTATTGGAATACTTAAATCATTTTTTTTATTTTTTGAAATTGTTTTTCATCTCTCGGATTGATTTTTTTTTAAACTGAAATTTTTAGTAAATGATTTTTTAATTACAATTGAATAATATTATTAAAGAAAATAAAAAATAAGCAACAACAATTATTCAAACAAACTTTTTGGAATAATGAATGTATGTCTATTTCACTAAGGGCGAATGCGACTAAACTTCTATACCTAGTATAAGTCTAATCTAGCCATTAAATATTAAATTTTTGACAGATTTTCTATACAAAAACTGTCAGACGTAGATTTTATACCATGGATAAAAGATATCTGTCTTTGATTAAATCGGCCCTTAGTGCGTCATTGCGTAAGAATTTAATCTGAACAGGGTTTGCTTACACTTTCATCAGATCCTTTTGGAACAATAGCTATTTTACTAGCTATTTTATTTTATGCCCATGTTACACAAGCAGCTTTACATTTTGGTGTTGCATATTTTTTGTGAAAACGAGCATTAGTCTTTCATTAGGATACATTTATTTAACATGATATAAATCAATCAAATTAATTCATCAACCACATTATCAAAATAAATTATTAAACAATGTGACAGCATGATTGTGTCAGTTTTTTCCATTGAATAAAATAAAATATACAAATAAAATTACACCTTTCAAAAAGTTTTTAAAGCATTTATTTCAATTAAACCATTTACAGACACTTTTGAATTGTTAAGGGGGATGCGCTAAGGTAGCCCGCGATATTCAAATTTTCTTGAGTTTTTTCCATTTTGCAGGTTAGTGTCAGGTTGTATGTTGATTAAAATATGATTCGCGACCGTAACAAATATGGCTTTACATAATTATAAAATCATTACAATCAGCAATACAACTCCATAAGTTAGCATAATTGTCAAATGTCATGATTTCATGAAAATTAAATAGTCATTCAATGGGGTTACATGAACTTAGAGAGTTGTATTGATAATTTTTATGATTATAATTCTATAATTAATCATTTGATACGGCCGCGAATCATAATAAGATCAACATAGAACATGATATTGACCTGCAAATTGCAAAAAACGTAAGAAAATTTGAATTTCGCGGGATACCTTGCCGCTTTCGCCTTAAGGAGTCAGTCAGACAGAAATATAAAGCTAGTTAAAAAAAATACAATCAATTAACTATGAAGCTAGTTGCCCATTCCTTAGCGTAGTAGGAACCTATGGATTAGTTAGGTACGATTATTAAGATTTTCTCACTTCCAATGGCTGGCCTATGTTTTCAATGAAATCAATATGATTCACATGAACTGTATTGTTAAATTTTTTAAACGTGCAGTGCATACATGCGGTTGATAATCAAATCTATTCACGTAGAATATTATAGATAGAAAGCCCTTACTATAGTTAGGTCAAACACGACTCGACTCGAGGCTCCCCGGCATCCGTGTTACTATGACGGTAATGGAGAGCGAGGCGACATTCGCTCGCATATAGGAGTCGCGTAGTGACGCGTGGCGTGCGCAGACGCAGACGTGACGGTGGAGGAGGGCGCTCCGCTCACGGTGGAGTGCGCGCTGCGCGTGGAGGAGCGCGCCGAGTGGCGGCTGGACGGCGCCGCGCCGCCCGCTGACCTGCGGCCCGCCGGAGAGGCCGCGGCCGCTGGCCGGCTCACGGCGCGCCTGCACGCGCCCGCCGCGCGCCCGCAGCACGCCGGCGTGTACACGTGCGCGCGACAGCCCGCCCAGCGCGTGCGCGTGCACGTGCGCGCCGCCGCCGCTGCCCCTTCCGCCGCGCCCGGTACTGCACGTAGTGCTCGCATGCCGCTCGACGACCCGCTCCAAACGCCGTATCCGCTGCGGCCGCTCTAATGCTGGGGCCGCACCAACGGGAAACGCCGTTGATTATCGCGATGATGAACGTTAACCGTAGGTGTAGCCACAACATATCGCGAGAATTTGACAACGGCATTCACATTGGCGTTTGAAGTTATGCGATAACTCTGGTGGTGACAAATGAGCATTGACGTTGAAAGTTCACGTGTGGCCACTCAATTTATCGCTATAATTATCGGAAAAATTACCGCGTTGTTTACGGCGATGATGGGCATTGACGTTGACCGTTAGTGTGGCCCCAGCAAAAGGCCGTGCCCGCGCTAATACGCGATCGTAATGTTAAATTTGTTCGGCAACCCCGAACACGTAGTCGTGCTGACATAGGGCACATTCGGGTCTTCCGAACAAATGAGTCACAAAATATGAACGCAACGATCGCGTATTCGTACGACCATCGCTTATATTAGGACACAGCCGGATGCTCCGCACTCCCGTATCGGCAGTAACACTCCTGTTAGCAAGCGCTGCGTCCGACACGGCGATGCCGAGGCGCTGAACGTGGTTGCTTTCAGTTTAGTAATTTAGGAAATCAACTCTACGTAGTTCCAAATTAAAAATTTATTGATGTTTCATACAAATTAAGTCGTTTTATATCGAAACATGAAGAACAGCCAGGCTAAAACTTCATAGTCAGTAACTACTAACAGAATTACTCCTTTACGTCCAATACGTATAACTAGGTTACTGAGACCAGAGCAAACGTATAGTATAGTAAGCAGATGTTCGGAGAAGCCGAATTCCGCCCAAGCTCAGATGGTTGGATGGCGTAGACCAAGGATTCCCAAATGGTGGGGCGCCCCCCCCTGCTCGGGGGGCGTAGGTACTGAAAATGAAATTCAACTTTTCTGTATAAATCGATAAAATAAAATTTCCTACTTCTGTATGAATGGACTAAAGAAAACGAACCTATCCGACGCGGCGTGCTACAATTTTCGAGCTCACATTGCTCGTCATTCTTTTGTGACACATACATAATCGTCGCCGTCAACAATCATAATTATTTCGATCAACAAACAATTTGTTTGGTCTGTAAATTGATAAAAACGTAAGAAAATTTGATTTTGGCGGGGCTACCTTAGTGCTTGTCCCATAATGGAAGCCCATATCATAAGTGCAATCATCAAAACAAAATCAAAAGCCTTTCATTAAAATTAGGCTTTCGCTTTTTGAACGTTACATAGACAGTCCCTCCCGAAACTTGTTCACCCACCACTTCCTAGTGCTTCAGCTGGCTAGCTATTTTTAAAAGACGGTAAAAGTTAATACGGTCGTTCGGGAGGAAATTGTTTTTAAATGTTTTTGTATGCTTCGGTAATAGACTCTGTAGTTACTGACTATCTTATTATGGAGCTGGCCTTGTTCCTTTATTGACGTCGTCGGTTACGTTCAAAAAGCAAAGCACTCACGCACCGGGCCCGCTAATATCAGTGTCGCAATCGCAATGCAATTCTTGTGTTCTTTATTATACAAAGTGTGTTGCTACGTCGGACTGGTGCGACGGACGCACGCCACCGACATGCGACACCTAACATCTCGGCTTGGCTGTTCTGCGAAGTTCCTAGTAAATCGACTTAATAAATTATGTCTTTTTCCATACTTTGAAAACAAAAACAAAAACGTTGCGTATTGTAGATCAATATCTGATACCTACATACAATTCTTGATCGGCGGGTCGTCTGGCGGTAGTGGGTTCGCACGTAATTTTTCGTTAGCATTTGTTGTTGACGCCGGAGCGGGGCAGCTTACAGGAGTGCTGCGCTCGGCAGAGATCGGGGGCTGTGCGGCATCTATAGCAGCACTACGATTAGCTATGGACTCCTTCAGAACTACAGTATTTATTGCTAATAATTGCCCATAAATGCGTATCAAGTTTCTAAGGAATACATTATATGTATAGATACGCACCGCGCAGTACCTATAGAGCGCGTGGATACTATGAAGGAGTCCACAGCCGCTGTTGGGCCGCTGGCTGGGCACTGGCAGCAGTAACAGTGACAGTGAGGCCGCCTCGCTCTGGCACGGAGACTCAGCGGCCACGCTAACTAGCTTTGCTCTACGTACACGTCCGTAGTTTGAATTATACGTTTAATTACATGAAGCTATTGATTCTTCTTCCAACAGTAACATTTTTATGTGTATGTGTCGTTAGCGTTACGTTTAGATATTACAGTAGTTATAACAAAAAGATATTGGCTTATAAGTGGCATATGAACTAATCACATTCAGTACACTATCAACATGTAACTTGCAAACATGCGTATAAACGCATTTACGTTCAAAGTTGATAATAATTAAAGTTGCTGGCGACTTGCGGGCGCGGGCGATGCTCAGGTGAATGGTTCGCGGGTGTATTTTTCAGATATGTTTGAAATATATCTAAAAAATGAGTACCTAATTGTACCACTTGTTAAATAATTAGTACCTCGTGGGATCGCAAGTTATTGCAATAGTTACATGCACCTACCATTCAGACGTCAGCTTGGCGGGTGTATTTTTGTGTAGTCAAGATTACTGAGAAGTTAGATATAAAACATACATGGATATTTAGTACCTAATGGTACCTCTCTATACATTCCAATGATAATTATGTCATTCCACCTGATGCTAAGTATGCCTATAGTCAAGTATCCTCGGTTTCCTCTGTGGCGGCATCTACATCGCCACATGCGAACTACGCATCAAATAACTGAAATCACACAAATCCTGCATCGCGCAATTAGAGTTTACCGCGCGAACAGCATAAATATATAACTTCCTCGACATCAATTGTTGGGCAGTTGCCCGCCAGACACGACACCCTGGACGGAGAATACTCCCTTTTTCTATAGTGGATGAGTGAATTTTACACCCTGTTCCTCATGTACCTAAAACTCTACTGGTACGAGAGCCCATGACCAAAATGTTTACCTCATCGTTTTATGACCAAAACCGTATAAAATCGATAGATTTGGTTATTCTGAATCCAAAATCCCTATTTTCAGACATCTTCGCGTCTCTTCTGACCTGACCGCATTTTCAAATGCGTATATATGTCAAAAATAAATACCGAACTGAATCATAGCAGTATGCCTGATTTTTAGAATAACGTTGATTGATAGATTTTAGATACCGAAAACACAATTTCTAGACACCAGTAGCATCACATGTACAGAGGAGACCATATTTGGCCTAAACCCATAGTAAACAGTCTGAAAATCTTGTTTTCAAGTGAACATTGGTCAGTTTATGCGAATAAATCATTTTTCACAAGAAAGTTTGAGCAGCTTATGTGTTGAATCCGTCTTGAACGTATGGATTTTTTTCCGATCGGTAACATAGCATTCTGTCTAAAAACTGTTGGGCATGATGAAAAATGTTACTAAACCTGAAATATCTCTAGACGTTGTTGATGTGTGTATTTAGTAACCCATTTCGTTTAACTATTCCTAAAGAGTCGTAAAAAACCCTGTAAATCGACACGTTTCACCTCAACGAGGCATCCTCAGGATGACGATTGACTAGGATTGATTGAATAGGTTACTATACTAAATATATCTACGTCTATTGTATTTTCTAACCTAACATTTTTCTGGATTGTGTAGGTATATTTTTCTCCGTGGGCCAATTTTATGGTGCCCATAGTAGTGTGTCACGTTACAAATCAGACAACTTTTCCATAATCGTATATCGTACGTACATACGCCGATTTACGTACTTACGATTAATAAAAAGCTTACCCTGAACCATCGAACTGATATTGAAGGACTTTTTTTTAATAAATTGGACAAAAGGAAACGGGGACAACGTTTGAAAAATGGCTGTTTATTGACAAAAAAATCATCGTTTTTAATCATTATTCGACTCGATCATCGATTTATCGTTGACGTGAGGGATAGGAGCATAACAAGCACAGCGCGTTTGCCGGGCGACTTTTCGAGACGTTCTGTTTGGAATTAAAGGTGAAATTTAAAATGTCTGAAAACAGGTTTTTGGTAACACCGGCAGCCAAACAAAAGGTTTTTTTTTTTTCCAGTTTGCTATGAGACTGGTCGGTAATTTTTTTTGTTCATTTTTGACAATTCGCTCAGGCCACATGTGACGCGCACAATGTTCTGAAAACAATCGTAATAATCTCACATCAAAAATATCGTAATAAAATGACGAAACCAATATACATTTTTAATGTCAGACATTATGATTGTGATAAAACCTTCTCCCTACTTTTTTTGCCATAGCAGTAATGGGCCCCCACAAAACTACGACGTTTCTGACCAGTACTGCCCACCGAGTCGGTTTCAGAACCGTCTAAACAGACGATTTTATACGGTTTTGGCCGTAAAACGATGCGACATGGTTTTGGTCGTGGGCTGTGTCAAACACATAAGTAATACCCTGCATAAAGGAATGGCTGCTGATAAAATTGGGTAATTTTACAATTTCTGTCGAATTCTGACGCGATTTCACTGACTTAACGTATGTTTAGGGAGGTACCAAAAATCCATGCATTTTCTATAATTATCTAACTTCTCAGTAATCTTGGCTACACAAAAAAACACTCGCCAAGCTGTCGTCAGAATGGCGGGTGTATGATACTATTTCCATAACTTGCGATCCCACGACGTACTAATTATTTAAAAAGTGTTGCAATTTGGTACTAATTAGGTACCTACGAACTTTTTAGATATTGTTCGACCATTTTTGAAAAATACGCTCGCGCACCGGACATTGACCATGCTCAACAGTGGCCACTCAGTGGGAACAGTACCGCCACAATAGTATCACACTTGGCGCTTCCACTCCACGTTATCTGTTTTATTTTTACCGAAATCTAGCTAATGACGTATTGCAGATTCTGTATAAGCCTGTAGTTAAGCCTTAGTATCTATGTAGGTGTTATTAATTGTAGTATGCCGTTGATTTATCGCCAGTAGAATTTACCTACTTTATTTAATTAGATAAGGTTGTAGTTACGTTATCTGTGTAGAGATAAGTACCTTCGATTTAAATAGCATAATGAAGTGTAAGAAACAAAACGAGATAAAGAAACCGTGTGCGAATCAAGGATACCTAACTAACGTCCTCAACTATTGGTCATATGATTGATAGGATGCTTTTCTCCTTTCATTTGATGATTAGATTCCAACTATTCCAAGTACAACCAGTTCCGTGGTAGCGGTAGCAGGCCAGCTTCCCCAGAAACAAAGCTAAACCTATTGTCGATCATTTATTTCAATTCCAACCAAACCGTACAATGTACATTTTTCTCCCGTCGCATATACATACTTATTACGAGGAGCCGCATGCGCGTGCAGGCACACTTTTTTTTTTGTTAGCCTTTATTGTCCCACTGCTGGGCAAAGGCCTCTGCTCTTTTCCCACCTCTCTCTGTCCACAGCTGAGTACCAATTTTTATTAAAGGAGTCCGTATTCCCCGCGCTCTCCTCCCGTGTTGAGACGCGACGTTGACGCCCTTAGCGCATAGGGTGAAATACTCTTGTGGTAAAACGTAGACATTCTTAAAAAAAAAAAAATGTTATTTTCCATTGATTTTACGTTCTATAAATGAAACCAAACCACTGGTTTCAAGGATAACAGTGTTAACCTTATACCCTGTACACATTATAATGTAGTATAAAATAATAAATACAAAATATGCATCTATGACGAAGTGGAAAGATAGTATTCTTTCACTCTTCTTTTAAAAACTGCAACAGTTTGACAGTCCCTAATGTCAGGCGGAAGTGAATTCCACAACCGAACCGCGTCTTAGAAATCTCTAAGATGCGACCTGCAAGGTGCATCAGAAAAAGCGGCGTAGGAAAAGCGTTCCCGCAGATAGGATGGCGTTTTAGGGTTGTGAAGGATGTTAAATAGGGAGCCACTTGAGTATCTTGCGAAAGTTAGAAACGTGGTCATACTTTTAAAGTTAAAAACAAAACGAATTCAGATGTATTGCAAACGTTCAAGTAGTATATTATTATTGAGTTCGAAATTTTGCACAGAAGATGACCAAGTAAGGTACAAACTCACTTGGCCATCCTCTCCACAAAATGCCTCAAAATGGTAGAATAAAACTGTGAAACTGTTTCCAGAATGCTGTTGCTACTGGTCCGTGTCCTAGTTACTAATGATGCGACTTTTTTTCGAATGATGGCATGAAAGCCGTCAATTCGATTATATGCAAACATTTCCGACGCATTACAAAAACGGGACAGTCACAAAAGCATTATGAAAATGCGCAAGACATCTAGCGACCTTTTGGTGTAGCTGGTCCATACACCTCCGTGTACAGACACTGATAATATGCCTTGAATAGTGTTATTTTGACCTGCAGCCTAATTGCGAAATACATTTTATTTCTGAATGCGATTCTGAAACGAAAGCCTCCTAGTCCTCTCGGGATCGGTAACCATAATTGAAATTCTAGTCGGTATAGCGGGAGAATCGTTTTGTACTTCGTAGCACGACCACCAATGAATACAAATGTTTAGGCATGCTCCCGTTTCATCCACTTCTATGCCAGCTGGAAATTTAGCGTGGTCGTGCTGGGAAGAAATCTTGCCAGCACGACCTGTATATCTGCGATATTTGAGAGGTATAAAATTTCTAATTAGTGGTATCAAATAGTACAAATTAAAAGGATTTTATTACCATCTAAAGTTATAATGAATGCGTTCATGGTCGTGCTACGAAGAACAACACGGAGAATCTACGTGCCACCATATTACCTCGGACCGCCAATCCCCTACGCTCCCTTTCAAGGTCGTGGGTATGTGCCTCAGATATTTAAATGTATTCACTCTTTATCTGCACTAGCCAGTTAGGGTAAGATTAGGGCATAGTCTGCATTTACCGGCGACCGTAAAGATCATGTACCTACTCACATTTTTTTTTACATTGTACACGAGCCCATTTGCAGCAGCATAGTTCTCGCATACTTTCAACATCTCTGCAATGGAACCTGCAGTCGGGCCCAGCAGCAGCATGTGGTCTGCATAGCTGATTTATTTATTTATTTATTGGTAAGGCACCTCAACGACTTACTCACTAAAACATACATATACAGTTTTAGGTATTGTGAATTCGTCACTTACAGAAGTGCACAGCAGTAGCAGAGAACTTAATGATTAAAGGACGATTTAGTTACGTTAGTTGATTTAGTTACAGAATAAAAAGATAAAAACTGAGATAATGGTGCCGATTCTCTTGTACACCGAACTAAACTATCACTAAAATTTCTTACTTTTGGCTATGAGAATCTTAAAGCTATTCTGCAAATAAAATTCTCAAAACTAAAAAATAATTTTGACACGACTAAAATCGAATTTGACAATTTTTTTCACTTTTTGTATGGAAAATATGAAAAAATAATACCAACATGTTGAGGTTTAAAAGGGGGTCGAAATTTTCATTATTTTTGCGCTAGGACGCACCATTTTCGAGATATAAGCAAAAGAAAAAATAAATACGGTACTGCACATGAAATCGAGATGTTGGTGTGAATTTTAGTCCATGACAACTTATTTTACCCCACATCTTTTTAATCGCGATTAAAAATTGTTAGGTTTAGTCTGGTTTGGTTTTTTACAATCAAAATTTTAGGTGAAAAACGTCAAATTCAGAATAGCAAACTTGCCATTTTCACTAAACTAAAAACTCAGTACTATCTTAGTGCTGTCAAACTAAAATATAGTTAAGTTGTGTCACTTTAGTCTATTTCAGAATGGGAAATCGTCGTTTGACAGGATTAAACTAAATTTTAGTGATTTTTAGTCTAGTTTAGAGGCATTTGTGACAAGAGAATCGGCACCAATATGTTCACAAATACGATGGAAAGTATAGAAATATTTAATTAAATAACAAAAAAGACCTAATAAGAAGGTTATACTGATACTGTTAATATAGAGATTTCAATGATATATGCAAGGAATATGAGTTTGATATCACAATTAGTGTGAGTTCGGCCAAAAGGTGCTTAACCCTAAAATTTTTCAAGTAGCGGTAGGTTATATTATTTGTTGTTTTTTATTATTTTATTATATTCTCTATTATGTACTTCAGTCATAATTTTGCAAACCAAGTTTTTATTTTGCTTCTTACTCTAATCAAGGCGATGTGTTTTTTGGTTTTGTTTTTGTGCACACCATAAATAATTATTATTAATAGGTCTTTACCTATGAAATTGCCGTTTTGTATGAAAAAATTTAAACGAATTTTTTTCATGTATTTTTTATTTGTATTAATCGAAGTAATCACCCACGCAATCAATGCATCTTTGCCAACGCAGTGTCAGTTTATTGATGCCCTTCTTAAAGAAATCAGCTGGACGGGAGGCAACAAATTCTTCAAAGGCATTTTGTACTGCCTCTCAGGTATTGAATTTTTTTCCCGCCAAGAAGTTATCCAAATTCTGGAAAAAGTAGTAGTCTGTAGGCGCAAGGTCTGGTGAGTAGGGCGGATGACGGAGAGTTTCCAACCCCAGTTCTTGCAACTTGGAGACCGTCTGCTGTGCAGTATGAGGTCGCGCGTTGTCGTGCAGTAGCAGCGGAGACGAGCGATTGACCAATGCTGGTTGGAGATGTGCCAGCTTCTCCATCATTGTGTTCAGTTCTTCATAGTACACATCTGCAGTAATGCTCACCCCGTTTGTTAAGAAGCTGTGATGAATCACACCGGCGCTAGACCACCAAACAGTGACCATCACTTTTCTAGGGGTAAGTTTTCGTTTAGGGCATTGTTTAGGTGCTGAACCAGGATCCAACCAACTTGCTGAGCGCTTGCGGTTATCACACAGAATCCATTTTTCATCGCAGGTAACAATGCGGTTCAAAATTCCTTCATTTGTGTGTCTGTTGAGCAGTGCAAGGCACGTCTCGACGCGTACTTTGCGCTGGCGATCATTGAGTTCGTGGGGCACCCATTTGTCAAGCTTTTTTACCTTGCCAATTTGACGCAAATGGACCAATATTGTTTTGCCGCTAACGTCGAAAGCTGCTGCTAATTCAGCCGTAGATTGTGTATCATCAGCTTCCACAATCGCCTTTAATTCGTCATTGTCGACCAGTCTTCGGACGACCGCGAGGTTCATTTTTCAGGTCGAAATTTCCAGAACGGAAGCGAGCAAACCAATAACAGGTGGTGCGTTTGTTTGTAGTGTTAGCTCCGTAAACGTCGTTGATGTTGCGTGCCGCTTGTGCCGCGTTGCTGCCACGACGGTACTCATATTCCATAATTACTCGAATTTTTAACGTATCCATGATGACGAAAAAGATTGAAATGCGATGAAAATGTAACACTAATCAATAAACAAATGATTACTTTTGGAAAAAAAAAACATGTTTTTAAAATAAAATTAATTTGAAATTAGAATTCTTAGCCAAACAAAAATTATTTTTATTTGAAATGGCCAGTACTGCAGAACGGCAATTTCATAGGTAAAGACCTAATATAAGTTTACGTGAGGATTTGTAATTGGCTTTCTGGTGACTATGGTTTCCTTTTTTTTGTCTGTTTTTATTAGCTGTAAGTCCTCCATGTACTAAATAAATGAGTATATATTAACACCATCAACCCAACTATCGACACGCATGCTGCATGCTGCCGAGCTCGACTATGAGGTCATTAAAATAAAGGTTGAAGAGCCCAGGAGATGTCAACCCCCCTGTCTCACACCGCACTCTAGCCAGAGAGTGTTGGACCACTTAACATTGTTAGTTTGGTTCGCGTACCAATACTGCAAGATTTTACGAACTTCAGCCGGTACATTCCTGTCCCCCAACTTCTTCCAGAGCACATCGTATGACTCTGGAAAGATCCAGGAAACAGGCATATACGTTTTACGATCAGTGTAATATTGGACAGTATTCTTGAGGCTTAGGATTGCACTTCCCGTTGAAACTTTAGGTTGAAACCCAAATTGTGCATCGTGCAAGCATAGATGATTTTTTAAGCACGAAGCAAGCATACTGTCCAATAGAATTGGTTCCGCCATTGTGACGTTTACAATATTTTAGCAATGGTCGTCGCAGGACATTGGCCGGTAGTTTCCCGTATCCGAGATATCTCCTGTCCCGTTTTTGACTATCGGTATTACAATAATTTTCATTAGTTCAGCTGCACGCTTAGCAACAATAGACAAAATGTCAGATAAACAATCACAATTTGTAATTTTTCTGTTGACAAAACCCGTAGAAAACCTGTTTCTAAACAATGACAGGACCCTTGGCAGATGAACACCTGCATACTTAAAATGCTCGAATATTGATGGCAGTTTTTTAGGGTTCCGTAGTAAACAAAGAACCCTTATAGTTTTGCCATGTCCGTCTGTCTGTCTGTCTGTCCGACCGCGGCTTAGCTCAAAGACGGTGAGTACTAGAAAGCTGTAATAATTTGGCGTGGCATATTAATCACGCCGCTTTTTTTTTGGGTACCTTCCCTACACGTAAAGTGGGGATGTTTTTTTATCAAGTGCCCGCCCCCCCTCCTGCCAGCTAAATGGTTGGTTTTAGATAAAAAATTCACGGCAGTAGTATATATATCGAAATTAAAAGGAAAACTATCACAGCTAAGTAGGCTTTACAAGTTAACGAGTAATAATCGACCAACTTAAATTTGCGGTTGCAAAAACATGTTCAGGTTAAGTTTGTTCTTGCGATAAATTCATCCCAACTACGGAACCCTTCATTGTGCGTGGTCCGACACGAACTGGGCCGGTTTTTTTTAAATCAAGTTAGATGGAGTATTTCACTCTGAAGCCCCATCTAGAAAATGTCTAATTAATGTTATTTATGCATTAAGATTTTTAGCGTACGGTTGTCTGCCTGTATAACGACGAAGAAGAAAATAAGAAGTTGTATGAATAACTTGTTTTGCTTTCGGTACTACGTAACACGGAACAGTAAATGCGCAAGTAATATTGTCTGTGGTGTTGGGTGTATCAGTATAGTGCACGTGTGTGGTTGCAGGCGAGGCGCCGAGCACGCAGGCGGCGGGCGCGGGCGGCGCCGACGTGGCGCAGACGCTCACTTACTACGACGTCGGCCGCTTCTTCTCGTTCAACTGCACCGTGCCGCGCACCGCGGAAGCCAGCAGCTATGTCTGGTCAGTCGCCACATTATCAACTACACACTATCGATTAAATTCCTTGCATAATAAACGAGATTATTGCTATCAAAGAGTCTGTAAATCGAAATGTTTCACAAGACAGCTATCTAGATAATGAAGATAGACATAAATTCAGACCTTCTGTCCGATTATTACTGCATTACGTTGAACCGAACTAAACACGGCTGCTGCCTAACTTAAAACTGAGGCAAACTTAAATCGGTCGAGTAGTTCCTGCACCCTAATTACGTAACACACGATCAATCACTATCTGTTTCATTTTAACAGTTCAACAACATTCATTGTGTTATTTACGTTGTTGAACAGACTATAATTTTTCGAACATGTAATGGATTAGCAATATCCTTCAAAATGATTCAAATTATGATTGATAGTGTGTTACAAAATTAGGGTGCAGAGTTACAACTTAACGTTAAGTGACTGCAATGAGTGGTGTGTGTCACAGGAGAAAGAACGGTACGTTGGTGGAGGAGCTGTGGGACCTGCGCGACCGCTACAAGGTGGAGGAGTCGGTGTTCCGCATGACGGTGCGCACCAACGAAGACGACTTCGGCAACTACTCGTGCGCGCTCGGCGGCGCCGCGCCCGCGCTCGCTTGGGAGCTGCGCGGCCGCCCGCATGCCAAGCTGCCGCCCAACACCAACGTCGTCGAGGGCCAGAAACTCAAGCTGGTGTGCAAGGTACGAGGCGGCAGCGCCGCGCTTGCCCCCCCCCTCCCCTGCGCCTTCTCTCACCGCTCGCTCTGTCCCGCAGGTGGTAGGCAAGCCGTACCCTGACGTCAAGTGGCTGGTGTCCAACTCGTCGGACGAGGGCAACCTGACGGACGTGACTGCGGCGCTCGGTGCCCGCGCGCAGCTGTCGCGCTCGGAGCAGGGCGTGGACAACGGCGAGCTGGTGCTGGAGTCGGCCGTGCGTGCCGACGCGGGCGTATACACGTGCGCGCCCAACGAGGGCCAGTCCGCGCCCACCGTGCTGCGCGTCAAGGACATGTATGCGGCGCTGTGGCCCTTCTTGGGCATCTGCGCCGAGGTGTTCGTGCTGTGCGCCATCATCCTGGTGTACGAGAAGCGCCGCACCAAGCCCGAGCTGGAAGACTCGGACACCGACAACCACGAGCAGTGAGTGCGTCCGGCCCGCCCCCCCTCCCCCGCCGCCCCGTAGCGCACCGCTGGACGCTCACGCGCTCTGCTTGTGTGTTGCAGGAAGAAGTCGTAAGCGCCGTCGCGCGCGGCGGGTAGCGGGCCGCAGCCAGCCGCCTTGTTGACTTTGTGATCGTTGTTATGTTTCGTTCGCAATAGATTTATATGTATCTCCCATCTCCCCACGCTGACGACGGCGTCGTTCTGCCCGGCCGGCCGCTCGCACGATGTCTCGCTCGCTGCTCCCTTCGAGTCAGTTCGTTGAGCGCCTGCTGCGCCTGCCGGTCGTCGCTGAACGAGCCGCTAACTTAAAAATAAATGTATTATTAATTAATCCGAGAGAAAGAACAATAACGAAAGGCACCCTCCACAGCGTTAATTCTTGTCTAAACAATGCATTGCAATGACTAAACTCTAATGATACTGTTTGTACCATAGCTTTGTAATATATTTGCGCCGACTTCCTGTACTTATAATTTTATAATTTTGTAGATATTGTTATTAATCGGTTATAATAATGCTCCTCACTGCTATTTTAAAGCCGAGCGGCGATTATATTAATTGAGATAAATAAGCGGGCCGGCTGGACTGTGATAGTTAAAAAAAAAAAAACGATACATAAGTGCATTCGGGCCAGAAGACAGTATAGCATGTAAAAGTCCTACAAGTCGTAAACAATATACATGTCGCACTCCCTCACCTGTTCTCTTAATAATATTCATGCAGCCCCGCTCGACGCAGACCATAATTATGTATTTGAAAACCAAAATAGTAGATTATATTATTATAATAAATTATTATGTTGATACTACTGTTTCATTTTAGATAAATTACATTCTTGACGACCTTCCTTTTCAGCACAGTGGCGGATTGGTTACAAAATATATTATAAGTTGGCGGATATAACGTGAATGTATAGGATCGCGGGTGTATTTCTTCGAAATGATCGAAATTTATCAAAAAAAATTGGGTAGGGACCTACCTAATTAGTACCAAATTGTATCATTTGTTAAATAAATAGTACCTCCCTCGTGGGATCGCAAGTCATTGCAATAGTTTCATACAGGTGCGTGTTACGATAGCTCGGCCAAGTTCGTCAAATTAGAAATAAAGAAGTTGGCCGCGCGAACGTAACGTGGAGGATTGCGTGGCCATGGAGATCTCGGCAACTAGTTGGGTTAGAGATCTCATTGTTTTTGTCAATTGGACCGATTTAACCAAAAATGATCTAATCCACATAAACCTCATTTCGAGATAATTGACTCAGCTAAAACCCCACTGAATCCATATGTAACAGCAAACGATTCCTTTGTAACAATTATCTGCCATCTGTGCATCTGTGAGCCCTAGCAGGAACCCTCAAGCTACTCTCGCATCGTCAACAATAAACAACCAACGCCATCTAGCGGTATAGAAAGCAACTAGTATAACAACCGCCATGAAGATCCACTGTTGCAATCTACATAACAGACTTACTAGCGCTGTCTATCAACTCATAGAGACACTAAATGTTGTGGTCATTTTAAATATTAATATCTTGACTGTATTTATTTGAAGACCGTAGTATATCTTTTACAATATTTGATACACTAGGTACTTACTAATTAAATGAACTAACTAACTATACAAATATAAGAAGGGGTGGGGGAACTATCATAGGGCATCAAAAAATTTGTCCGCATCGCTGTCAACAGGAAAAGTGCCCAAAAGGCTGGCAGCGTTGCCACGTTGTATGGCAATGCTGATTCCCTGGCCGAAGAATAGGTCAGCCTTCTGGTCACATGAAGAGTCGACCAACCGCTTTGCGTTGTCTTGAAAAACTAAGTGGGCACTCGGACCCCATGGCCCTAGTGTTTCAACCCCAAACGGCTCAAACATAATAAGTAAGTCCAAAGTCATAAGTCCCAATAAGATTGGAGTATTTGCGCCATTTGAGGTGTTCCGCACCTGCAGCAGCAGCCCCAGCACAGCCCGCCGTGCTAGGAAGATGGGATGGCGCAAGGGTGTCGACACACGTTGCATCCCACACCAAAGGTCTACCTAACTTCCACGGCATTATGGTCATTCCGTCTGGTCTCTTCCCATCGTCGCGTGCCAAGCCGTTGGGTCTAGAACAGCTGGCACACCGGCGGTGACAAGAGCACGACGGATGATGTCATTGATGCTGGCGTGCCGTGCTCTCCGGCCTGCGCTCTTACTGCAGGATAGACCATGGTGTCCGAGGCAGTCGACTGCTTCAACGCATTGGCAGCTATGCGGGGCCACACAAGGAGCGCCTAGACGCAGACAAGTAGCGAGCCGGAAAGTAGTGTCACCCAGCATAGTGCCTATATTGGGTGACGGTAAAAGTCAAATTCAAAATTCAAAAGTCATTTATTCAAACTAGGCTGAGAATCAGCACTTTTCGAACGTCAAAATTACATAAGACAGTCCCCCAAAACGCCCACCCTTCACCACTTCCTAGTGCGTTAGCTGGGAAGAAGAAGTGGCGCAACAAATTCCCCAGCAGCACAGCTGTCTGTTCAGTTAGAAAGAAAAATAATGATTCTATATAATGGTATTCAACATAATTAACCTAATTTAAATTATTATCCATATGTTAGCTAGCACACGCCAATGTACCAAACAAATGCATCGAGAACTATACCCGGCAGAAATCAAAACTAAACGTCAACAGAACTTAATAAAAGCCTCCAGGCATAAAGGGCGTGCCCGCTTACATAAAGCTGTAACTGGAAGTTATAAATGATAAACTAGGACCATCAAGGTAAAATAAATAAACAGTTAATTACTAATAACAATAAATAATATGATCAATTGTCGAGGTCACTAGTTAACCACATATTGCAATACAACTCATTAAAAAAAAAAAAAAAATAGTTTAAAAAAACACTAAAAAACACGCTTTTACGTGCACCTATAGGTGCACGTAAAAGTCAAAAATAAATTACGGATCGTTCAAGTTGTCTCTCTTTCTGGGCTGAAGTGTAAAGTATGTGCTTTTAATTATAATATTTGATTGTAAAAGCGTGGGGCGCTGGAGCAGGAAAGACTTTCTTGTAAACAAATACACGAACAAGAACTCTACATTTTGCCACAGTTGTAGAGCCTCCTACTAGTCGTGCTGCAACTCTAGTTAGAGCGCCGATCTCTGTAACCTGATAGTTTACACTTCAGCCCAGAAATAGAGACAACTTGAACGATCCGTAATTTATTTTTGACTTTTACGTGCACCTATAGGTGCACGTAAAAGCGTGTTTTTTAAACTATTAATTTATTTTATACTTTTTAGTCTTTGCTAATGGCATATTTTAAATAGACGAATGAGCCCGCATCCTCTCCATCTCCATTCAAGACGAGCCGCACGTTCTGCTTCAATCTGCGATGTTCTCATCTGAGATTCGTACTGTCCTGAACTTTCTAAACGTTTATTTCGTTGTTCTGGTGTCTCTCTAGCTCTATATTGTTGCATATACGTTTTGGATTTTTGTTTTTGTAGAGATTTTTCGTTTTCACTGAGTTTTTGTTTTTTTTGGTCGCGTTTTTCCTTTTCTTTTTGTAGTCTTCGTTTTATTTGTGTTTTTACCATAGTGTTCCCACGAGTATAGGACAATTATACGGTCAACCCCCCCAGAGGTCCGAGTAGAGGAGCAAGGCTACTTACAACAGGGTTTCGCCCGGTTCCCTGAGGTGACGCTAGCGACATGACATTTGTAACCACCCTCATGCCATTCAGCCCTCGGCACGTTTCTCACCTGGCTTGGGTGGGATCTTTAACAAGCTACTACCCCATTTACACGTCAATATACATCGTATGCTAATATCCATCATGAAGTTCCAGTTCAAATCTTCCGGCTCCATCATCAGATCAGCTCGATAGTACCATATTATTGTATTCAGACCTTGAAACCTAATCGTGGTCAAAGTTCATATCGTGGTCAAAGTTCATTACAAGACCTTTCTAACAAGTCCAAACACGGCTATAATACGATCATCCATCATGAAGTTCCAGTTCATATCTTCCGGCTCCATCATCAGATCAGCTCGACAGTACCATATTATTGTATTCAGACCTTGAAACCTAATCGTGGTCAAAGTTCATTACAAGACCTTTTTAACAAGTCCAAATACGGCTATGATACGATATTTCATCATAGAATGCTAGTGCCTATCTTCCGGCTTCATCATCAGACCTTGAAACCTAATCATGGTCAACGTTTATTACAAGACCTTTCTAACAAGTCCAAACACGGCTATGATACGATCATCCATCATGAAGTTCCAGTTCATATCTTCCGGCTCCATCATCAGATCAGCTCGACAGTACCATGTTATTGTATTGTCATCAAAATCACATACAACTGCTAATTTTCATAACGCTACGATCTTTAGAAGATGGTTAAATTAGTTTTCTTAGATTTGATTACATAGTTACATACATACAGGTCGACCTAATAAAAGCGTGTTAAAAATAAGTGCTCACTAAATTTCGTTTATGGAGGTACATTTCCCTTTTTTTCACACACAGCATTTAGACAATGCTGTGTCCCGTACGTGAGCGAGCCGCACGCCGCGCCGGCTCTTGAGTAATAATGTTTTGTGATCGGGATGCATAAGCAGGCAACAGCTTCGATGTTCGGAATTAAAGTGTAACTAGTACTAATTTTTTTTTAGGTTGACGCAGTTTAAATCATTTAGCACGACATACATACTCACACACACATACGAAGAAGTTCCGAAAATAACTAAATCAAGACAGAAAATCAGGAAGTACACTAGCACCCATAAGAAAGCAAGTTTAAAACTCTTCGGCGCATAAATTAATGAAATAGCAGAAAGCAAAACTCACTTAATAATGAGTTGTGCTGTGCTTCCTAATAATTGTCGGTACCGATGGCGCAGTGACTGAGCGATAGGCTGCTGCATTACGTGTCGCGAATTCGATTCCCGCACAGAAAGATGCAGGTGAGAGTTTGTAAAGGTCTCTGCACACAGCGGGAGCGGCGCGCGGCGGGGCGGGACGGGACGGCGCGGCGGCGACGCGACACTGAGCAGTTGTAATGTAGATATTACGGACGACGCCACACAGAGCCGTCCCGCTCGACGCGACGGTAAGGGTGCGTTTCCACTGAAGCGGAGACGAGCGAAGCTGAGCGGAGACGTGCAATCACAATGGTTGAAATCTTCATCGCGTCTCTCGTCTCGTCTGTGATTGGACGATTCCTGCACGTCTGCGCTCAGCTCCGTACGTCTCCGCTTCAGTGGAAACGCACCCTAAGGGTGCGTTTCCACTGAAGCGGAGCCGAGCGGAGACGTGCAGAATCGACCAATCACAGCGGTTGAAATCCTCATCGCGTCTCTCGTCTCGTCTGTGATTGGACGTCTCGGCTCAGCTCCGCTCGTCTCCGCTTCAGTGGAAACGCACCCTAACCGTCGCGCCACGCCGCCGCCCCGCGCCGAGCGGGAATACAAGTCAGAAGCGGCGGGGACGGGCGCGGCGGGACGCGAGCGCAGCGCCCTCAGGACGCCGACGCTTTGTGTTGTTTGGTTTACGTATGTAGTAGTCACACTGCCGGCGGGGCGTGAGCACGTCGCGTCGGACGGTACGGAGCGTGAATGTGATTTTGTATCGTTTTACAAAAATGGATGTCGAAAAATTAGTCGAATGTGTTCGTGCTCACGTATGTTTGTAAGATTTGGGCCATAGGCAGTATAAAAACACTGTTCTTAAAAATGAACTTCGGCGTGAATTGGCGCGGCGGGACGGAACGTGATCGCGCCCGCAGTGTGACCGATGCCGCCGCGCCAGCGCAGCGTCGCCGCCCCGCCACGCCGCGCCCCGCCGGCTGTGTGCAGAGACCTTAATCGCACCGACATTAGCTACAAAAATAATTAAGTACTAGCGGGGGGAACGTTTTAAAAAAGAATGAAGAAGAAAATGGATAATCTTTGGTGAATTGTTCGAAACAAAAGTTAATAAAAAACAAATTCTAATAACAGTTTCAAACTAGGTACATGTAACGATTGTAATATCATACTACTTATTTTTTCAGTAGACAGTATTTTTTTGTCAGTTAAAGTGTGCACTAAAGTCAGTTAAAGTGTGGAAAATTATTATCCCAAATAATAATAATATCTCAATTGAATTTGCTGGTAAAACTTTGACTTTTAAAATGCCCAATGAATGACGAGTCTGTTAATCCTTGAAATTATGCCCTGCTGGCTGCCTGGCTGATACGCCTTCGTAGTGACCGCACGATGGCGGAGCACGGGGCGACAACCGACACCGGCGCATCGGTTCCTTTGAGTGCGCAGCCGCGGGCGAAGCGCGCGTGTCTTTAGATGTTTAGTAGAGTACCTAAACTGCGATGGCCGCGCGTGAACTTTGTCGAAACAGCTGATTGATTGATTAATTGAATTCACATAGCAGTTTAGTTTCATGTTGCCGGTGGAACTTCGTGGAGCACTTCCGACTTTTGGCTCCCAAACTGCAGAGGGCTGGAGCTGCTTTGAAGCGGCTTCTGCCCAATCTAGGGGGTCCAAACGCCTCCTGCCGGAGGCTCTACGCGGGGATCGTGCGGTCCATGGCCCTTTACGAGGCACCGGTGTGGGCGCGTTCATTGAGGCTGCGACCGGCCCAGCGGTTGAACGCGTCCCAAAGGGTCATGGCCATCAGGTTGGTACGAGGATACCGCAAGGTCTCCCGTGAGGCGGCGAGCCTCCTTGCCGGACTACCGACATGGGATCTGGAGGCGAAAGTCCTCGCGCACATGTGGGAGTTGCGCGAGGAGGCGAAACGCCGGGGCGTAACTCCGCTGCCGCGAGAAATCGCGGCACAGCGGACAGAGCTCCGGCGGGATCTCATGGCGGCATGGAGAGTGCGATAGTCGCAACCCAGCGCTGGGCACGCCACAATTGTGGCGATAAGTCCCCTCTTTGAGGAGTGGCAAGTGGTTGCCTGACGCAGGTCCTCACCGGACATGGTTGTTTCGGGAGGTTCCTGTTCAGGATAAAGCGGGAGGAAACGCCCGGGTGTCACCACTGTGTGGATCGCCCGGAGGACACGGTGGAGCATACGGTGGAGGTCTGCCCAGCTTGGGCGGAGCACCGCCGTGTGCTCACGGAGGTGATCGGCGGCGGCGATCTCTCGCGTCCGGCCCTGGTTCAGGCCATGGTCCGGCGCGAGAGTGCATGGGAGGCCGTCACCTCCTTCTGCGAAGCAGTAATGCTCGCGAAGGAGGAGGCGGAGCGCGCGAGGGAGAGGCAAGAGTCGCGCCCTCGCGCCCCTAGTCGCCGCAGGAGACGCCCCGGGCGTCGGGAGTCGCGAGTCGACTTCCGGCCACCGTAGGCGCGGGCTTGCGGACGGTGAGCAATGGGTAGCTCGCCGTCCGATAGGGACCAGGCCCGGGTCGACGGCGCGTTGTGATCCACGCGCGCCTCAAAGAGATGTCAGCACCAACTGACAGGGTCCGGAAGGGCCAATGCCGGGGTTGCAGGTTTGTCCGAAAGGGATATCGCGACCCCGGCACACAGGCAACGGAAGGAACACGGGTGGGTTTTAGTCAGTAAAAGTCTGACACGCCCTCTCGCTCCGAGAAGTTATTTGATAATTTCCCACCCTCAAAAAAAAAAAAAAAAGTTTAGTTTCATGTTAAAATTAATTACTTACTAGTTTAAAATTTTATTTACAGTCATTTTAAATCGTAACTATGGCACAATAAAATATTTTTATTAAATAAATAACAATATCAAGTAGTTAGTTTAAAACTTTTAACATAATTTTGGCGAATTTAAATGTTGTTAGGATAATTAATCGTTTAATTATCCGGATCTGCTGTTTGTGTGTGTGAGATTTGAGTTTGAAACCTAGTAGAGCAACGTTTAAATTAAACTTGTAGGTAATTGCCCTACGTAACCTTGTACTTGAGGTGCTCGAAGTGTTCACCTCCTCTCTGTACACACTTTCGCGCGCCGCGCCGCAACAACTTTGAGACGCGAGCGCGCCGCAGTGTTTGTATTGTAGGGAGTAATGATAATCCCGACATTTTTAACTTTGTATAATTTGTGTTTTTTCAAAAACTAATGACGTTTTTTTATTATTGGATGCTGTAGAATGGTTGTTGACCATGGTCTGAACAACGTTTGTTCTAGCAAAACTGTGATTCAAATGTCACGGTGTATAAGATGTTGGCGAAAATGGATTGAGATGCTACTGTGAGGATATATATGATGGATATCTTTGAAAAAATCTCTCAGAGAAACTCTGGCGCCTAGCTGGTAAATAGCTCGAACAGCTCGTTTTTGAAGGACAAATATATTTTGAATATCAGCAGCTTTGCCCCACAGCAGAAGACCGGAGGACATAACGCTATGAAAATAACTAAAATAGACTAATCGAGCTGTATCGACGTCAGTGTATTGTCTTACTTTCCTGACGGCGTAGGCGGCCGAACTGAGCCTTCCCGCTAGGCTCGATATATGTGGGCCCCACTGAAGTTTGGCATCTACTTTTATGCCCAGAAAAACTGCCGAATTTCCAGATTCAAGCACCTCTTTATTTAAGACGATGTTGGGTCCTAGAATTCTAACATTTGGTAGGGCGAACTTTATACATTTTGTTTTCTTGGCATTGAGAACTAGGTTATTTGTCGTAAACCAATCCGTAACCATTGAGAGTGCACTGTTTACATCGTCCTAATCTGGTCTATTCCTGTCTACTTTAAAAATAAGAGAGGTGTGGTCTGCAAACAGTACAACTTCACAGATACCCTTTAAATAGAATGGTAAGTCATTGATATACACTAAGAACAAGAATGGACCCAGTATTGAGCCTTGAGGTACACCTAACTGAACTGGTAGCCCGGAAGATTTCACACCATTAACATTTACACATTGGGACCTATTATGTAATTAAGAATGTATAACGTTGAGAGCTTCGTTTTGCACACCGTAATGACGCAGTTTACGCAAAAGCGTGTCATGGTGCACGCAATCAAAGGCTTTGGAGAGATCACAGAAAACCCCAATAGCATTTTGCGAGTTCTCCCATGCGTTAAATATGTGTTTCAGCAGAGAAACACCCGCATCTGTAGTCGAACGACCTTTTGTAAAGCCATATTGTTCATTATGAAGGAGGCTATTTAAAGGGAGCTATTTATTTTTGGCATCACAATCACTAAATATCAAGACAAGTTGAAGAAGATGCCGTGTTCATAGTAGGTTCAAAAAACAAGTTAAATAAATTATAAGACCTAAACAGATTAAGAAGTAGTAAGTAACAGTAGGTACTTACAGGGAAATTTTAATCCGCAGTAGATACGGGGAAACTGTTTTAGGAAAGGTTCTTTTTTCTTTTCATGAAATTAATTTAGCATACTTTCTAAAAGTTTCTTATTCTGGTCTGCTCAATTATGAAGCAAGGAGAATTTCACTGTATCGGAAGAAAAAAGTCCGGACAGCAAAAGTGGGTTAATTAAGGTCAGGTTTTCCGGGCCTGTAGGCCTTTGAAACGCTACCTCCGCCTCCCCCAAATGCAGAGCGACGTATTTATTTACTATGCGCCGCCGAACATTTCGCGGAAAATCCATGCCACCACACAATCCAAAATATTTTAAGTTGATCAACTAAACTAGTTTGTCTTAGGTTCCATTTTTCCCATAACTTTACATTTTATGGAACCTAATGGGCGTTCTCACATTAATAACAGATAACGACACCAACCCGATACCAATATGTCGGTACGGACGTGTTTGTTTACGCTTTTACGGACATATTTAATTACCTATTATTATTATTTTTTTATTAGGTTCACCAACAATTGATTACACTGATACAAACACATAATACATTTAAAAAGTAAAATAACAGTGCATCAGTTACTTATAGGTAAACACCACATGCATAAAACAATAAATCGGACAATTATGCTAACTTACTAAGTAATAAGCGCTAATATAGAAAATTTGGTAACATCGGTAAAAAGTATTTTTTTTATAAAATAATAATATATAAATATTAACAAAGTTGAAATATTATAGAATTGGTAAAACTAAAATTGGCATTCTTCGACATTGGTAAAACTAATTAAAATTGCACAAAAATAAAATGGTAGAAATTTATATAAATTGATAAAATTTGATTAAAATTGATAACAAATAAATAAATTCATACATTAATAGCAATAAGTGAATTCATAGAAAAATATTAATATTGGCACACAGAGATAAAATTCAGATAAATGAATATGGTTAAAATTGATCATTTTGTTTTTTTTTTTTTTAATTGATTGAATTGAATTGAATTAAATAAAATTGATAACATTGGTAAATATAAATATAAAGATAAAGAAAAAATTTATAAGACTATAATAGTGGTAAAATTTACACAATTCATAATAATAATACTTGATTAGGATTAGGGGTTGCCCGGTATACGATCAAGAATGGCTTTCTGTTTAGCAAGAGAGTCAAAGTGAAGATCAATAACATCACTGTAGCCATTCACTGCCTTACACATTCTTGCAAAGGGCGAATATGCTCCCAAAATAGTTCTTCTAAAAGGTGGACAAAGTGGCGTGATGGCACTACGCGGGATCCACCACGCGGGTAGTGCCATCACGCCAACTGAAAAGGGCAAGCAAGCTGGGACTGTCTATTTTATGCTTAATAATTTTATAAGCAAACATTACATCAATTGAGTGTCTACGTTTTTCCAGAGAAGTCATGTTAAAATGCTTAAGTCTCTTCACTCACTGTAAGAACGTATTTTTTTGGCAACACCATTGGAAAATGCTAGGTGCCAAGTGAAGCGTTTCTGGACACGTTCAAGACGCAATGAATGCGTTGCATAGTGAAGACGCCAAACTACACTATTATATTCCAGGATGCTGCGAATGAGACAATTATACAGTAGAATTTTCGTTCTAATATGACGAAAGGTTTTATAATTTCTTAGGACGAACCCTAACATTTTCGAAGCTCTTTTTATAATACTATCGAGATGTGGCGTGAAAGTTAACTTCCTGTCAAACAGCACACCAAGGTCCTTAATAGTTTCCACTTCCTTAATGTTTTCACCATATATATGATAACTGCTTCCTATTGGGATGTTCCTTCTTGTGAATTTAATATGGTAACATTTTTTGGTATTCAGTTCCATTCCATTACTGTCGCACCATAGAACGAGACGCTTGAGGTCACTTTGGAGTAGTAATGAATCTTCCTCAGCCTTATATACCTAGCTTATATACTGACAGGTTATATGAGTTCATATAGGTAATTGTTTAGTTTATTTTATTTGACTGTTTAAGTCAATTTATTTTAATTTTATTTTCATTTATTATTGACATAAGTAATCTACTAATTACAGTTTTGTTTAATGAATTGTATTGCCTTGAAAATTGATCATATTATTCTAGCCTGAGCAACCGGCAGCAAGTTCGTCATGCTCCTTTAGATGTCACAGCTTGCGGCCGTCGGGGGTCGGGTTGCCTCCTTCCCTCTCAAACCAGTTTTATATACATATTGACATTGTTGAAAATTATATTCAAACTGCACACGATTACTTTGTAAAGTATTATATTATTTTAATTATTGTGAATGTGAGGACTATGTGGATATTTTATTTTTATTTTTTCTCTTTCATTTATTTTTTCTTTCTCATTTAGTTTTAATGATGGTCTGGCAGTTTGAGTAGTTGATGCGGCCTAGACAAATATCCTTTCTTTGGTATTGTTCGTCGAGTTGAGCTCCTTCAGTTTTGAGTTGAGCTCCACGATTACTGACAAATGCTTGCACTGACTGGACAGGTCCACTCAAATCTGTGTGGTTCTTTCCTCAAAAGACCATTTCAGACTCTGATCCACATGGTCCTCATATGACTTGACCAAGATTATGTCTGGACTTTAAAAGAGACTACTTACGACCTCTGAGTTTGTTTCGGCCTTTCTTCTCAGAGTAGTCAGATAGGAAACACCGACCTCATCTAGCTTATTTTTAATATTTTTTTATATGACGTGTAAAAGTGATTCCGATATCCTATTTACAAAATAAACAATTTCATTTCATTTCATTTCCTCAAATATAGCGAGAGGTTAATGGCTGATCTTTGCGTTATGATCGTGAACGGGTGCTGCTTGTAGTGACTGGTCCTCTTGCTGACCATGGTTTTGTTATTGTTATAAGTAAATAACTGTTTATTTATATTATTTATTTTTACTTCGATGGTCCTAGTTTATCATTTTTGACTTCGAGTTACTTAATAGGTTTAATAGCTATATATATGTAAAAGGGCACGCCGTTTATGCCTGGAGGCTTTCATTCGGGTATTAACTTCTGTTTACTTTTTATTTTCGCTTTAGAATCATCGAAATTAATACGATGATTTTTTTGGTATATTGGCGTGTACTAGCTGACATATAGCAAATAATTGAATAATGTTTAGTGTTGCGTAATGTACATTATTTTGGGTAAGTACTATTGTATAGAATCACGTTTTTCTAGTTAAACAGACAGCTGTGCTGCTGGGAAGTTTGATGCGCCACTTTTTCTTCCCAGCTAGAGCACTAGGAAGTGGTGAAGGGCGGGCGTTTTTGGGGGACTGTCTTATGTAATTTTGACGTTCGAAAAGTGTTGATTCTCAGCCTAGTTTGAATAAATGACTTTTGAATTTTGATTTTGATTAAGAGACAATCAAAATGGGTATACTGAATTTTGTAAGGAAGTCAAGAAGCTAAAACTTTTCGAACGTCAAAATTACATAAGGTAGCGACCTTATGTAATTTTGACGTTCGAAAAGTGCTGATTCTCAGCCTATTTTGAATAAATGACTTTTGTTTATTTTTTTTAACAATAAAAAAACATTTTAAGGTGAGCATAATTCAAATAGCGGGCAGGATGCACTGGTTGAAAATCTTAGTCTTAAAACATTGCGTTATATATAGCATGGGTGAAGAGAAATGACCTGACGAAGTTTTACATCGTTATGGCAGAGTAGCTGGAACAGTTAAAAACCAGATACTGCACAGCCTATGGATGAAATGAAGTCTCTGGGCTGGTAGGCCTCGGCGTAAATTTAGACAAAACTCATGAATTTAAACAGAAATCGACAGATTTTTATTAATTTTGTTCATTCGTTGTGAGACAAGGAAACATAATTTATAGAAAACTACTTGTGATTTGAAAAATCGAGTTCTTTGTTTTGCATTTGTGAAAATTACAAATATTCGCAACAAGTTTTCCGAAAAATTACGCGAGACTGACGTTTGATCACTTTTTTACAGGACTACTTTGATTTTAAACATTTAAAAATATCATCAACATCGTTATATGGTCTACTTATATGTGGCTGACCCTCTTTTTACAACTTCGATACAAAATATAGCAGAAAAATAATGTTGTTTTTTTTTTTTTTTAAACCCTTTTGTTATGTACTTAATGTATTTTTTCTATTATTTGGCAAACTATATCAATAAATTTAAAAATCACACATTAGTCTTCAGCTATCCTTGAAATAAAATCAAAATTTTATTTTATGATAATACAATATCTTCATTAAGTAAATCAAAGGCGAAATAAATCATATTTTCGAGGGCGGCACCCGGCAAAATGGCGAATTTCCAAACTTTCATCCCCTATTTAACCCCTTTAGTGGCAGAATGTTCAAATATCATATAATAATAAAAGATTTTTAGTAAGAAGAATGGGCTAAAAATGGTCTTACTATTTGCTTTGAATTCTTCTAAAACATTAAATTGACTAAAGATCCAGAATGTTCATCTACTCATATCTATCTATACCTATTAGGATCAGCCGCATGCAGATATCAGGTTAATATAAATTGTATCTATGTTAACTAACTGAGCGTTTGCACTGGCGAAACATCTCAACAAAACATGTTGAAATCTCTAGTTCCTGTCTAAAATTGTATGGAATATTGACAGAAAATTGAGATTCCAACATGTTTTGTTGTGAATGTTTTGCCAGTGCAAACGCACAGTAAAGCTAACAGAATCATGTTGCTAAGACAATGTAGCGCAACTTTTGTGTAACATGAATGGGGCTTTAGGAAAATACAACCATAACAAAATAATCTACTTATTTATTATAACTAACTAAATATTATTGTGAACTTACATTCGAAGTAGGTTCGCTAAATTGTTCACGCAAGACGGGCGACTTCAGCGGCTCGTCCGCCACGTGCGCGCTTGCACCGAACACAACCGCGGTGAAGTGACGTGCGGCAGAACAGAGCTCACACAACACTGCACGGCGCTACACGCGGTACAGGTGCAAGTCCACGCCCCAGCCCGTGCCCGCCACCCAGTCCGGCAGCGCGCGCATCAAGGCCGCGTGCGCCGGCGCCTGCGCCTGCGCGCCGAACAGCGCGTGTCCGCCCAGCGACACGTCCGCCCAGTGCGGCGGCGCCAGCCCCGCCGCGTGCGTCAGCAGCAGTGACACGCGCCACGAGCCGCCGCCCGCGCGCGCGTCGTGCAGCGCTACGAAGTACGTGCGGCGCGCGCCCCACGCCGCGCCTTCCAGCGGCGCCGCCAGAGCGCTGCTCCACGCCACGCGCGCGCCCGCCGCCGGCGCCACCAGCAGCACCACGTGCGGCGGCCCGGCCAGCTCCACCGTGAGCTCCAGCGCCGTGGCGTTGAGGCGCGCCAGGCTCAGCGCGGCCGTGAGGCGCGCCAGCGGCGCGGCGGGCGCGGGCGCGGCGTGCGAGCGCGCGATGAGCGACAGCACGGGCAAGTAGTAGGGCGCGCCGCAGTATAGTAGGCGCGCGCACTCCGCGCCGCTCACGGGCCGCGCGCGGCGCATCTCCGGCACTGCGGGACAAAGACCGAGGTAGACGGTGATCGCTCCTCGAAATAATGGACAGGAGCTGGCCCATATAAATAATTTGTATAAATATTAGGGATTAGGAAATTGAATTACAAAAATCGTCTAATTCCGAGTGCGCCGTCCGTAAGCGCGGGCGCAGCGACGTGAGTTAGTGTCACAATCAATTTTCATTTGACGTCGATTTGTGGTGTACCTAGATGGTGTAGGCTAGTTGACAATAATCATTGGCGTATGAGCACGCACTAGCACAGTACGCATTTGGCTCAATAAATAGATCGTCAACCTTTTTACGATTATCTTAATTTGCGTTTATTATATTTTCAATTATAACTATTTTGTTAGTGATGAAGTCGTGTGCAAATTGCAATAGTCAGTTCAACGATGGGGTGCAATGTGCAAGTTGCAAAAAGCTTTTGGACTTTTCTTGTGCGGGTGTGTTTGAGGCGAGTTGGAGGAAACTGGGCGCAGATCGAAGAGGACAGTGGAAATGTTCTGCGTGCAAATCGTCGCCGACTCTGCTTTCACCGCAACAACGAAATGAAGCAGCAGCTGCTGAATTTGCCAACATTAGTAAATGACATAAGATCCATCAAAGAGGAGCTGATTGAGGTCAAAAAGAGCTGCGATTTCTTTAGTGGCAGACTCGACGACTTCGACACCAGACTTGTTGAGCTAGAGGCTAAAGCCTCCGAGTTTGAAAAGCTCCAAGCCACCGTCTCTTCGCTTCAAGCAGAATTGGCCTCAACAAAACTCGAGCTCTCTTCCAGTGACCAGCGTTCCCGGCTTAATAATGTTGAAATAAAAGGTGTACCTCTAAAGAAGGATGAAAATTTGTTCACTATCGTAGACGCCATCTGCCGTAGAACAAATTACACTTGTGCTAAGACCCAAATTAACTATATTTCAAGGGTTCCCATACACAATTCAAAGGAGAAACTGGTGATAGTGAGCTTCCTTAATAGATATGTAAAGGAAGACTTTATAGCAGCTGCGCGCGCTGTTAAGGACCTATCCACTTCTGACATAGGTTTCCAGGGGGCACCTTAACGTATCTATGTTAACGACCATCTAAGTGTAGAATCCAAGAAATTATTGAACAAAGTGAAAGTTATAGCCAAAGAGAAACATTAGGAATTTGTATGGGTGAAACTCGGTAAAATTCACGTGCGGAAAGACATTAACTGCAAAACGTTTATAGTGCGAAAAGACTTGGATTTAAACAAAATATTGTAAACAGTTTTTATTTTCACTTAGTATATTTTTACTTATTTAAATTTAAAATGTGTCGAATTTTGCATGGTAACCGTTATTTGATTTATTTTTGCAAAAGGTTTAGCACCTCTGTATCGCTAATGATCCACTATTGTATTCCTTATCGCGCTGTTTGTCTTCGAGTTGTAATTATTCGCTATAGATATTTATGTATCTCGCTTACGCATACGCTCGTGATATATTGTTGCTTGCTTGCTCGCACGCGCCGATCATCGGATGAGTTGCACAATTCTATTGAACTAACTTATTTTTACCCACTTTTAGATTATATTATATATTTTTTCTATGCGCAATCGTTATTTGTTTCGAATTTAATTGGCTGTTAATTTTATGTTTTAATGTTATTGATGCTTATTCAATCATTGCTTATGCTATTAGTAATGGCTAATAACAGTAATGAACGTCTGACTGTGTTCTATCAGAACGTACGGGGATTGCGAACAAAAACAGACTCGTTTTATCGTCAGGTACTCATTAATTCATACGATATGATTGTTTTAACAGAGACGTGGTTATTAGATGGTGTGTTAAACTCAGAGTTGTTCGATGACCGATACTTGGTGTGGCGTCGCGACCGGGACTACACAATGACTGGTCAAACCAGGGGTGGTGGAGTACTCATTGCGACGCGTAAGGAGTTGCCTGTCACTCCGCAACCGCTACTTCACTCCACGGCGGAGGACATATGGATCAAATTACGGCTTAAAAAAATTAAGTCACGTGAACACATGAACATATACAGGGTGATTGGAAGATGGGTGCAAAGCTTTAAGGCGAAGATAGTACAGACAATTTAGAACCATTTAAGCCATGGTTGTCTTAGACGAAGTCTTACCAAATATTTTTAACCAAATTAATAAGTTTTTTTTCGGAAATTCTCAAAATTTAATGTAAACTGCATAATTATGGCCAAATTGAATGATAAATGAATTCATTTTTTATTTATTTATTTAAAGTAATGTGTAAGCAATCAAGCAAAACATGTTTTAGGCTTCTGTGTCATTAAACATTTTTTTTACAGACATTTAAAGCTCAGAAAAAATAAAAAAATTGTACAATACGTCTTTTAAACCTTACGCGAAACTCAATACTCTACACAAAATACTAAAACTAACACAAAAAAAAGCAGTGATACACTCATTTTTAGGGTTCCGTAGTAAACAAGGAACCCTATAGTTTCGCCATGTCTGTCTGTCTGTCCGCGGCTTAGTTCAGAGACGGTTAGTACTAGACATCTGTACTTTGGCATGGGTTCGTGCGGCGCGATGATACTCCGCTCCGAACGTATTAAATGAGGTGCGAAATCATTTCATTACTGTCACATTCTTGTCCGTGATTTCGTCCGCGTGTAATTATCAACAATTGTCAAAATCCCGTCACTCCCGTTGTTAAAGACTTTTGAAAAATACGTTGTTGATTCTTTATTCAAAGAATTTTTCGACGGCTCGTTCTCGTATGTGGAATTGGCGGAAAAAATTTAAAATGCTACTGATGTTAGAACTTTTTTGTGATATATGTCTTTTTATTCTGACAGATGTCCCCTTCCGTCCGTTCAAGACTTTGTACGACTGTGTTTATTTAGTTTATATAATAAATCCCATAGTAATCTCTATAGACCTTTCTTTTTCTGCCCAAATATTCAATATGGTAGCAGACCGTCGTTGATTACACTCTAAAACGCTCGTATTTTGGACAGATTGAGAAAAAAAAATCGGTAACTTTAAGTAGTAGTCACCGAAGAAAAAATTGTATAATGGCTTTTTCATCATTAAACAAGAATTCCATTGAGAAACTCACGGGGTCAGAAAATTATTCAACTTGGAAGTTCTCGATGCTAATGCTGTTAATCTCACACACTAACTTATTAATTGTAAAATTTTAAGAAAATCGTCTACTTTTACAATGTTTGTAAATATGTGAGAACCATGTATCACATATGTAATTAATTTATCTTTCGTTGCTTCATTTTTATTAATTCTTCTTTTTACCTATTGTGGTAACGTATTTTTTTTTTAGGTGCATCGTCTTTACATATAATTATGTAACTAATGTACCTACATATACAAAATATTGTAACACTTTTTAAAAGAGTAACGGTGGAGTTTCTTGCCCATTCTTCTCCATACGAAAACTACCTTTTGGAAGGGGCGACTAGAATCAATTTAATTTTTTGTAAACTTTGACGTTCAAAAGTGCCTTACAAGGGCCTATTTGAAATAAATGATTTGACTTTGACATGAAGAACTATGAAAATTTGTTGAGAATGGCGTGAACGATGATAAACAAAAGAAGGCGGAAAAGGCGTTGGCACGAATTGCCCTATCAGTTCAACCAGCAGTAATTCCATACATTCGCTCGGCAAAAACTACGAAGCATGGAATAACCTGAAGAAGGCGTACGAAGGTCACGGATTGTGTAGAAGACTAGGTCTTCTCAGAAGTTTGTTTGGCACAAAATGATGTGATACCAGCTCGATGGAGGATTACATCAACAAAATTAAGGAAGCCTCACATCAGATTCACATTCTTTGCCCTGGCGGCCGAACGTTCAAGTTTACGTATGTTATTGCTCTTTGCTAAAATACTAAAATAATTCAAATCTGGACTCATTTCGCAAACAAAAGTGCACAAAGTGATTGACTATTCTACTTACAAGTGTAATTTTGGCTAAAAGTTGTAATACGTGCTAATTTGGAACGATTTTTCTGGTGTGATCCAGTGTGAACCGTTTCAAATTTTAAATCTGGGACTAGTCAAACGGCGAGTGAGTGACAAGACATTTTACGCACAGTGCATGCGACCGTCGCGGTTACGCGGACCGCATAAGTGTCATATCTGCGCGCGGCTACGCCCAGTGGACGTATGCGAGCGCTCGCACCAAAGACTAAGTAACGAAGACGGCGCATTACTTCCTACCTAATTCAGACTGCCTCAGAGAGGAAGATTTTTTAATTTTTCTGACGGTTTCGCTCTATTTATTTTTCGCCTGCTTTTACATTATTAATCTCCTGTTCTGTACAACATAAATTGCCCTCGCTCACTTGATTCACGCGTGACTTGGATATGCCTAAGTTGCATCGTACACCGCCTACATCCCCGAAAATGGGGGGACCAGGACAATCTCAATCTGTTCCTGACATAGCATCGGCTTCTAGTTGCAAGGAGCCTGATGATAATGTTACATTCAGGGGCAAGCGGCCACGCATCGACGACTCGCCAAATAACCCCCCTATCCACAACTCATGTGCATGTTGTGAATTGAATAGTGAAATACTGGAAATGTTGGCTTCCTGGAAGGCCGACTTCGATCTTAAGTTGTCGGCATGGAAAACTGAGCAGGCCGAAATGCTATCCGCCCTGATTAAGGATGTCTCTGAAATTAAAAACCAATGTGTGACAATCCGAAAATCCACAACGAAGCTCGGGGCTAAAACTAGCATAGCTACTCCCCAAATGAAAACGAGTGGGACAGATGCGATTAAACATGGGCAACAAAAATATCCCCGCTCGTACACTAAAGTTACTCAACGTCGGACGGCTACACCAAAAGTAGGCAGAAAGGTCACCAATCCCTTGGAGATCGTGTCTAAAGGGGCGGAGGATGTTGATCGGGAAAATCCCGAGGCAAGTCTGCGGGATTGTTCGAAAACCCGTGTTGTCATGCCGGTGGCTGCCGCTGTTGTTGATATCTCGATGGACGACACAGAAAAAGTTGGTTGGACGGAAGTTCGACACAGACGCTCCCAACGTTCATTCAGTAATGTGTTGCGTGGAACAGCAGCGCCCGGCACCACCAATCTAGAAGCCTCTGAAAGATGGAGATACCTGCACCTCTTCTACGTTAAGCAGGGCACATCTGATAGTCAGGTACGTGATAACTAACTACCATTTGTGGAACAGATGTTTGCACGGTAGAAGTCCTCAAATCCCGTGGTAAATACGCATCCTTTAAGCTGGGTGTGTTGGCTCGGGAGGGCGCTGCTGTAAACTGTGAGTATATCCGGGGTACGGAACTGGTTCCGATTGATCTGTATCACCCTCCGTTAGATATTGCTGTTACCATCCTAAGGCATAAGGTACATGAAAAACTTGACCCTAGCAATATTGACCGTAGTAAGGATTGGAACTTTTGTAAAGGTCATCACACACACACACATCATTGTTCGATCTTGTTCGCTCTGCTCCATAGCAAGACGTTTTTCGCTGCAATGACGCGTCCACCGCTGCTTGTAAGTTTTATAATTTAATGTACGATATTTTTGATTCCTCTATTCCAAAGAAGACGAGAAGGACCACTGGTAATAAGCGGTACCCAGTCTGGTTTACTAGAGATATCGTAAGCAACACTCGACGTAAATCAAAACTCCATATTAAATGGAAACAATCCAGATGTGATGCTACATATGCTCAGTTTAGCGCACTGCGGTCGGAATTAAAAGTGAGAACCGAGGAGGCATATAGACTGCATTGTTCTAATGTGGAAAACTGCCTAGGCAAAAATCCAAAAATGTTCTGGCAGCACATTTCAAGCCTGCGATCTAAGGGTGGGTTTGAGCCAGACGTTGTGCTTGATGGCAAGGTCTATTCAGGTGTCAAAGCGGCTGAGGCATTTGCTGAGTATTTTTCCAGCGTATTTCTGCCAGACACACCAGAATTGGACCCGAAATCAATCACGGTGAATAGTGAGGGAGGTAATTTTCCCCTACCCGTTTTAGTCCCTCCGGACGTGGTTAGGGGTATTTCCAAACTCAAACCCTGCAGTTCGATTGGCCCAGATAACATCCCTGCATATATCGTTAAAGGATGTAGCAGTATATTAGCAGCCCCTTTATGTCATGTTTTTAATCGAGCTCTTCAGTCGGGCGTGTATCCGGAGCCGTGGAAGACTTCACGTGTTACTCCCATCCCTAAAACCAGTGACAAGACATATGTCGAGGAACACAGACCCATCGCTATTTTATCAACCATTGCAAAGGTCTTTGAACATATACTTCACACTGTTATCTGTAAACAAACCAATATGTATCTTTCTGATGCTCAACATGGTTTTCGACCTGGTCGCTCCGTGAACTCAAATCTGCTGATTCATGTTGACTTCATCTCCAGTAGCCTGGAATCCGGTAGGCAGGTCGACACTCTCTATTTTGATTTCCGGAAGGCGTTCGACAAAGTGGACAACGATGTGCTTTTGGCAAAGTTAGGGGCTACGGGCTTCTCATCCGGCCTTCTTAACTTCTTCGCCGACTACCTACGGGATCGCAAACAGTTCGTCCGCCATGGCTGCTTTGAGTCGAAGTCTTATTACACTCACTCGGGCGTGAGTCAGGGATCCGTGTTGGGGCCGCCTCTGTTTCTGATCATGATCAACGACCTAATTTGTAAGATTCGATTCGCAAAATGTCTACTATATGCCGACGATCTAAAACTAGCTGCGCAAATCAGAACAGAGGTGGATTGCGAACTCCTACAAAAAGATATCGATACCGTCTATGAGTGGAGCATGGCGAACAAGTTGTTGTTTAATATTAGTAAATGCAGCGTTATGACTTATGGTCGTGGGTTGAGACCAATAAAATATGATTATAGTTTGGGGGGTATAGTGATCACTCGTGTCACCAGCGTTAAGGACTTAGGAGTGACTTTCGACCGCAGTCTGACATTTAGAGACCACGTGTCTGCCCTTGCAAAGGAATCTTTCAGGCGTCTGGGATTTGTCTTGAGGAACGCTCGTGACTTTCGCAATCCGAGTATTATTAAATTTCTTAACACCACTTTGGTTCGGAGTAAACTCGAGTCCAGCGCCTGTGTCTGGCATCCGCATACTGCGTCTCAGACACTGATGCTTGAGAAAGTTCAGAAGACCTTCCTGAGATTTTTGTATCAAAGGCTGTACCATTACTTCCCATTCATGTACCCAACGAATTATCTTCTAGGGGTGTTGGGTTTAAATTCGTTGGAGGTAAGAAGGGGCTTTGATCAGCTCACGATTGCCTGTAAATCCTAAGCGGTCGTATTGACTGCCCAGAGCTCCACAGACTTTTCTGTCGCCTATTTGTGCCCGACAAATACCTTGGGCACCGTCAAAGCCGCCGTCATAACCTGTTCGCACTACCGCTATCTAGATCTGTTGCTAGAGCCGAATCCCCAGTTTGTCGAACCCTAAGGATGCTAAACGCCCTCCTGACTGCCGACCCTGAATGTGATGTGTTTGCCGATGAATGGAAGAAAATAATGCGTGCTTCTCTGGTGTTTTGTGAGGGACAATATGAGAGGGTGTCCACTGTTGCATGTTAGTTTATTGATGTAGGTATCTAATTTATTGAACCATTTACTCAAATAATTATTAATAATTTTATCCACGAATTATATATCCTTGAATTTAATTTTTTGTATTGTATGTTATTTGAATGCTTATTTTATCTTAATTTTTATAATTCTATGTTAATTAATGTAATTGGACCTGTGCCGTTTTAATTAACTATAAATAAATCAATAAATAAATCAGTTGAGTGAAATTGAGTCACCACTAGATGATAAATTCGTACCAGTTATAATGTTGAGTGGCCTAATTGAAGACCGCTGATCCGTTGATTATTGCCATTGAAAATGCTGGTACAAAATTATGTTTGTCTCGGTCAAACTATTGGAAGAGACACGGAGACGAGAGGACAAGCAGTATAGTATAACCGCACTGATCACTCGGAAGCAACCCAAATGTTTCAAGTGCAAGCGTATTGGCCATTTCTTGAAGAATTGTCCCAATAAACAAACTACAGGACAACCTGCAGCAGAAAAGGAGACACAGAGTCACAGTCATGGTCGAGATAGGAACAAGCCGAAGACTAAACCACAGGACAAGGCTCTTGTCGCTGCTCTTTCTGTCAAGGTGAATACTGATGTGTGGTATATAGACTCCGGAGCCACAAACCATATGTGCAATAATGAAAAACTAATAGTAAACAACAGTTCTAATAAAACTGTTGAAGTGAGTATCACAAATGGAGAAAAATTATTGAATGCTGGTATAGGACAAGTTAAAGTTCATTAAAAAAAAGGTGTAACGACAATAAGTGATGCATATTATGTACCTAATTTCAGCACAAATTTATTATCACAGCACTATGACCAAAAAGGATTATAAAGTTACTTTGATAGTAGTTCATGCACTTTTTATGACGGTTCTTATATTTTAGCTAGTGATACTCAAATCAATGGTGTGTATCAACTCGACACTATGTCAGATAATAGCTGTGCTAAGAAAAAGAAAAATACGTCAGGGGCAGCAGCAGCGGTAGTGGGCTCGACATCCCAAGACACGTGGCACAAACGTCTAGGACACCTCAACTCAAGGAGTATGAAGCTTCTACAGTCAGGTATGGCAACTGGTATTAATTATATTGCGTCTGAATATAAACAGTGCATACCATGATTGAAGGAAAGCAATCTAGATTGCCTTACCCCAAAAAATCGTATACTACTAGAGCTACAAATGTGTTGGGTTTAGTGCATACAGACCTATGTGGCCCTATTCAAACTCCATCTCTAAGTGGTGCTAAGTATGTGTTGAGTTTAATTGATGACTATACAAGAAAAAAAAATGCTTATTTTCTGAAAACCAAAGATGTGACCTTTAGGTATTTTCAGCAATTTAAGCTTTAGGTTAGAACATGAAACTGGAAACAAGTTAAAAATACTTAGAAGTGATAGAGGATGAGAATATATGAGTTCAAAATTTCAGTATTTCCTCACGTTAATGAAATTAAACACAGAAAACTATACCTGATTCTCCACAATAAAATGGTGTTGCTGAAAACTCTAACAGAACTATCATGGAAAAGGTCAGGTGTATGTTGCGAGATGCTGGACTCGGTATGGAATTCTGGACTGAGGCAGTAAATACTGCTGTGTATCTGAAAAACCGGAGTCCAACTAAGGCAGTTTCCTGGTACAACTCCAGAAGAAATATGGAGCGGAGTAAAGGTAAAACTTGACCATTTAAGAATTATTGGTTGTATTGCTTTTGTCATGGTGAAATATAGAAAGAACCTTGGTGTAAAAAGTAAACCATACATATTTGTGGGATTAATGAAGAATCTAAAGGTCATAGACTCATTAATCCAGATAATCCTAGGAATTGTGTCGATTCTCGTGATGGTCTCGTTTTCATAGAAAATAAATTTTATAAGAAAGAAATGTCACATGATGAAAAAGGTGATCAACAGCTGTTTGCTGATATTAATTTTAATCAAAATGCAATTCAACCATCGGAATCGCCCATTGTGAGTTCTGACATATCTGATGACATAAGAATCCAACTTACCTTCCAGGAGTAGATTCTGAGACAGTCTCCAGAAGACTGCAGCTATGATGATGCTTCTGAGTCTCATCTCATGACCAACTTCGTGAATATAATAGAATACAATGATCCTGATGAATTTCAAACTGCAGCCGAGGTATTAAATGGACCAGTACAGATAGTTGGCGTAAGGCGATGACTGATGAGTATAATTCTTTTATTAAAAATAAAGTTTGGACTCTGACAGAACGAGAACAGCATCATCTCTCAGTACAATAATGCGTTCAGGATGTTGTTGGGTCTGCCATAGCGGTACAGCGCGTCTGGGATGTTTGCTGAAGCACGCACTAATGGTTTCGAAGCCATCATGCGCAATAAAGCAGCTTCCTTGCTGGCCCGTATACGGGGTAGCAATAACGGCATTCTGAACGCAATAGCTGTACGTTTTGACTTTTGACTGTCCTTTTCAGAATCAGTGGGCCATGTCTTGTGTAGGTGTGGCGAATCATGCCAAATTAAGGTTTCTATAGGTCTATGCCACCCGAAATAAAGTTTTTATAATAATAATAAGCCTGTGTCGTGCAAGAGGATTATAAGAAAAAAAATGGAGTAAATGGTGAGTTGTTGAAATATAAAGCTCGTTTACTAGCCACGGGTTACACCCAAAAATATGGTGTTGATTATCTAGAAACGTTTTCCCCTTTCGCGAGATACTCCACACTAAGGTTACTGATCGCTCTAGCAGCAGAATATGACATGAGTATTGAGCACTTGGATGTTTAAACGGCATTTCTGAATGCAGTCCTGGAAGAAATGGTATTCATGCAGCAACCACAGGGTTTTGAAGTTAAGGTGAGTGAGAATATGGTATGCAAGCTCAACAAAGCCGTTTATGGTCTTAGAGAAGCATCAAAATCTTGGTATGATAAAATTAAGAAGACATACGATAAGTTGAACTTCTGTCGATTAACTTCTGAACCATGTGTTAACTATAAGGTCTGAAAACCAATCGATGATACACATAGCGCTTTATGTCGATGATTTGGTCATATTTTTTTCACCGACATTCTAAGGAAAATAAACAATTAAAGCGAAATTGCAGCAAGAATTTGATATCACAGATCTAGGGCCAGCCCCACAGATTATTGGTATAAACCTGTCTAGAAAGGGTAATGAAATCTCGCTTAATCAGTCGAACTATATTCTAATTTGAAAACTTTTTTCCCATTAAAACTACTCAAGCTTTAAATTCCTCACCCGCGCTTTCTGCTGCCTTACTTAGATAGAATGTGAAGGCATGCCCTTTGGAGTTTAGGTTTCAGCATACAAACCCCCAGGCTGTTATAAAAGCTTATAAACATCTTAAAATTAAATCAACAGAGGATCTCTGGGGAATGTCTGTAAAAGTCTAGATCTATTATCGAAACCATTGCGCTCATATTATTTAGCTTTCATATGGACCAAGGAGTCTTTCTGGATTTCATGAAACACAGTAAAGTAGTTCCATGGTTCAAATCCGTTGATAGTAAAGAACCCAACAATTATAGGCCTGTGTCAATTCTACCAGTTCTCAGTACTTACTGAGAACTGGTAGAATTGACACAGGCCATCAACTTTTCAAACTCCTTAGTTTGAAAAGTTGATGCGAAGGCGTTCGATTGCGTAGACCATGAGACACTTCCGCTGAAACTGGAACACTATGGGATTAGGGATACAGCTCCTGATTTAGTAAAATCATACCTGAAAAATAGAAAAGTTAAAGTTCAAGTAAACGGCGTAAACTCATTAGGGTCTGAAATGGCAATGAGCGTTCCTCAAGGTTCGATATTGGGTCCATTCCTCTTTTAAGTTTACATTAATGATTTACCCCAATTACTTCAAAATCAACCGAAGGTGGTATTATTTGCAGATGTGTCATCTGCAAATAACACCATCTTCGGTTGATTTTTCGTCATTAATCTTTAAAATCAACCGACGGTCACAAAATCTTGACGACGTGAATAGCTCTATTTTTCAGGTCCAAGATTGGTTTACGGTAAATAATTTGGTACTAAATAAAAAATAAACAAATGCACTACATTTAAATTACCTAATGTTAGAAGTGAAGATATTTACATCTATAAACAACTTATGAGTGTCATCAGAGAACAAAACCTAATAGGTCACACTTTTAATCGAAAAGATGGAAAGAACCCTAGACTGGTTATCAAATACCTACACCACAACCCCACATCAAGCTATTAAGGAGGTATTCGAAAATACCGGAAATGTAGTATGAGGCGAAATCATAAACTAGGTATGGACCTGATAAAGTACCCACATCCACTTTCTTCGTTAATTTGCAATCAGGACCAAACAACAAAGCAGCAAAACAGGTGAAAGTTATTTATCACCAAGTAGTCGCTATAGAAAATCCTAAGAAAAGGACAGGCCCGGTACAATGCCAAAGATGTCAGCAGTACGGACATTCTAAAAATTACTGCATGAGACCTTACCGCTGTCTAAAATGCGCAGAATCACACAACACCAAGGAATGCCCTAAGACTGATCGTAATTCCCCAGTCACGTGTGACTTATGCCTAGGCCCACATCCTGCAAACTACAAGGGGTGTGAGGTTTACAAAGAGATCCTGGCCAGAAAAACCCGAAAGCCAAACTTCACTAGAAGCAAAACAACACAAAACACACAGATCAGCAATAACACCGAAGAACACAACTCACAGGCCAAAAAGAATGATACCAGAAATAAACGTAAACAATACGCAGATATAGTTGAGGCAATACCGCATGAAAGGAGCGCAACTCAAACAACATATGAACAAACCATACAACACATCACCAGCAAACTGGAAGAGATGTTCCTTAAACAAAGTGAAAATATTGAAGTTATCTTACAACAGATGAGCACCCTCTTAGGACTCATAACCCTGTGTGGTCTCTGGTGCGCAGGGTGCGCGGCAGCCCCAACAGCGTGCTGATGATGATAGCGGACAGGCTCGACTGTCCATACATGAGACACTGCAGTGACTTGCACGTCACCTACAGTCGTCGGTAATATATACCGCTGCTGCAGATATACCGTAGGTTATTTTAAAAAAAATGCTGTTTCATAGAAAAGTACAATACCTACGCGATCAAAATGTATGGAACAGCTGTTTTTTTTTTTAATAACCGACGATAAATTTAAACTTCAGAATCATGTACTGAATCCATGGCTTCGCGTCGATGTCCCTGCCACCCTGTATGAATACGGTGGAGGTCTGCCCAGCTTGGGCGGAGCACCGCCGTGTCCTCACGGAGGCGATCGGCGGCGGCGATCTCTCGCGTCCGGCCCTGGTTCAGGCCATGGTCCGGAGCGAGAGTGCATGGGAGGCCGTCACCTCCTTCTGCGAAGCAGTAATGCTCGCGAAGGAGGAGGCGGAGCGCGCGAGGGAGAGGCAAAATGCGCCCCCTCGCGCCCCTAGTCGCCGCAGGAGACGCCTCGGGCGTCGGGAGTCGCGAGCCGACTTCCGGCCACCGTAGGCGCGGGCTTGCGGACGGTGAGCAATGGGTAGCTCGCCGTCCGATAAGGACCAGGCCCGGGTCGACGGCGCGTTCTGTTCCACGCGCGCCTCAAAGAGATGTCAGCACAACGGAAGGGGTCCGCTAGGACCGATGCCTGCCGGGGTCGCGGGAAAGTCCGAAAGGGATACCGTGGCCCGTGGCAACGTACAGGCAACTGAAGGAACACGGGTGGGTTTTAGTCAGTAAGAGTCTGACACGCCCTCCCGCTCCGCCCAGAGCGGAGAGTTATTTGATAATTTCCCACCCTCAAAAAACAAAAAAAAGGGTTTCATATTCATGTACTGAATACATGGTAACAGTTTTCGCGTCGATGTCCCTGCCACCCTGTATTGTAATACATATGTATATATTTTTTTAATTATTATGTTTAAACTTAAACTACAATAGTTAGATAAATGTTTTATTATGTGCAGATCTTATCATTATTCTTAATAGACGTAGACATTTCACTCTCACTGTCATTAAATGGAGCTTTCTGAGGCTTCACATTACTACACAAATCGCCACGTTCACACGCGCAAAATTATTTACAAGGACGAACTGCATGGGTACAACTGCACCTTGCTGTTGAATATGGCTTCTCATTTGAACAGCTACATCTTAAAATCTTCAGCAATTCAGGTGGCGCAAATCCCTCCAGAAAGCTCAATTTAATCACAGTGAGAGAGAACTGCAAAAAAGCGGTTCCACATTTGATTCTGCCTGAAATCAAATGTTGGTAAAACATATTTATTTAAGAAGATGTTTTAGCAACTTGTTATTTCTATGTACTAAATACAAATATTTGATTTGGGTGAACCGATTTCCCTTAATCTACACTAATATTATAAAGAGAAAAGATTTGTGTTTTTGTTTTTAATGAATAAACTCAAAATCTACTTTAAAAAATAAAAATTCTTTCACCAGTAGTCTTAAGTATATAACACTGGCGTAGCCTTATGAACACTTCCCCCCTGTAAAAGTACAAGAACAAATATTCTAGTACTTTCATAAAAACTAATTTCAAAATAAAACATTTCGATTCCGCCATGATTCAACATAAAACAAGACATAAATCGAGTATTTTCTCACATTGCTACTGTGACGTCACCGAGTCTCGCTACATTTCGTTTTTATGTTCATTTAAAGATCGAAATACTTTTCTTTTGTATTACGAAAATATACGTCAAATCAGCAAAATTTACATGCACTTAACATGCGATTATGTCCTTTAGTAAAATGATATCGAGTCTACCGTAGGGTTGAGGTCAGGTTTGAAACCAAAATGGACGTGTCGATAATTTCTTAATAGGAATTACTTAGTAATATAATTATGTCCATTGAAACGGTTTTTTTTTATTTTTATTTTATTATTGAGATTATTACATATTTAGTTACGTTTTTGATTTATATATTTTTTTTAATGCAACAGCTGTATTATTTCATTGATTCAAGCAAAATTCCGAATGAATATCGATAAAAAAAATTGATGGTGCGTACTTCCTTTTCCGAGCGAGCGGCTTTTGTTTATTTTGTAGTAGCTACCGCGTCCCACGCCAAAAGTGACAGACTTTTATGTTCGGAATATTGCGCATAAGTAGAATGCTATATTATAAGCTATAATTTAAAAAGATATCACGCGGGCGAAGCCGCTAGCGGCAGCTAGTTCGCGATAAAATGGGCGGTTCAGTTTTTTTCATCCTCGTGACCTTTGACCTTCGATAGTTTAAACTGCCCGAGGGTGCTACTCTGGCACCCCACAGATTATAGTTAAATATATAAAACAATACTAGAATCAATCAAGAAATATAAATTGTACCCTCTTTCAAGGTTACATGGCTCGGCGACCCGACTAATAGGTTATCTTAACTATTTAGCTCAAAGTACTAGGCCCGATATCGCGCACACCGTTAGTGTTTTGTCACAATTTATGTTACGATGAATAACATTTTAAATGAGCTAAACGGGTGCTTAGGTATTTAAAGGGGACGTCGAACTTTGGACTAACGTTTAAGAAAACGGGTGATCTAAAATAAAATGACTACGTAGGCGCGGACTGGGTTGGGTCATATCATAAGAAACCTTGTACAGGTAAATTTTTAGACTAGGAGATAATATAGCATAGCGAAAGTCGTAAGCAAGGGTGCGTGGCACGATCCCCCACAGAGGCAGAATATATAGGCCGCAGTCAAGCATCGAAAGAAGCTATATATTTAAGAAATTTGTTAAATAGTTTAACAAAGGGTACTTGTAACAAACTGGAAGTAATTTACAGCGACAACGAATCAGCACATAAAAAAGCGAGAAATAATATGAAGCATAAGGGTTTTAATAAAGAAATTATATAATATCATATTATATCAATAACCTTTATAATATTGTAATTGAACTGTACTTCTTTTAGTTATAGTTATTATCATTAATTAAATAAAAGCTTGTCTTTATTATGATAACTTTTTGGTGTAAATCAATTTTTTTTTTTACATAATTATATTTTTATTATTTCCGAGTGACTTTTTTATTTTTGAAAAAATAAAAATGTTATAGTGATTATGTAGAGTTAATTTAAAATTATTTTGTTGATTGTATTTTTAAGAAAATTACTTACGCAAAACCAAAGATTCTTTCATTTTTAGACGATTTTTCCAAATCTCCACTCATCTTAAAAAGTGCTCCTTTTGCGAAGTGCACCAATTGAGAAGTGCACCAGTTACGAAGTGTGCCATATGAGAAGTGCACCAGTTGCTAAGTTCACCATTTGAGCATGGTGTACAAGTTGAAAAGTGCACCAAATGCGTCAAACCCAAATATATGCCTTCACAAGAAATGGTAGCAGATATGTTAACAAAATCTTTACCGCGCCCAAAATTATAAAGCAAATTTTTGAAAAATTATATATTAAGGTGGCGAGCAATGTGTGATGTTAGCTAATATTGTCTTTGATGTGATTTTGTTTTGAGTTCATATGATTCGTAATAGATAATTTTATTTTGTTTGTGTTTAGTATTTTTGTAATTGAGCTGTGTTAAGAACAGACGTATGCAATATAGGTAGATTGTATATCAATGAACTATAGCTTTTTTTTTTTTTGAAGGTGGGAAATTTTCAAATAACTTCTCCTCTTGCCTCTCCCTGGCGCGCTCCGCCTCCTCCTTCGCGAGCATTACTGCTTCGCAGAAGGAGGTGACGGCCTCCCATGCACTCCTGCTCCGGACCATGGCCTGTACCAGGGCCGGACGCAAGAGATCGCCGCCAGCGATCGCCTTCGTGAGGACACGGCGGTGCCCCGCCCAAGCTGGGCAGACCTCCACCGTATGCTCCACCGTGTCCTCCGGGCGATCCACACAGTGGTGACACCCGGGCGTTTCCTCCCGCTTTATCCTGAATAGGAACCTCCCGAAACAACCATGTCCGGTGAGGACCTGTGTCAGGCGGAAGGTGAGGACGCCGAGGCGCCTCTCTAGTCACTCCTCAAAGAGGGGACTTATCGCCACAATTGTGGCGTGCCCAAATGAACGATAGCTGGAGCTATCTGGAGCTTGAACTACTCAGTGTATGTACACTGAATAATTTAGGGTGCGTGCGTGCACATGCACGTAACTGTTAGGTAGGTATCTGGTGTAATCTTGCACATGCATCATGCTATAGATTAAGGGTAGTATACCTACATGAGAGTGTTTTAAAGATTCGAGTAAAATTGTTTATAATGTGTCACTATAAAACTGTTTCGTGAACGAGAAAAAACTCGTTCTGTATTATAGGTATTAATTGTGGTGTTAATAAATGTGTTCCATCCTTATAGCCTCTTGATTTCAATAAAAACCATAAAACTTGTGATGTGATTGCTGTTGCAATCCAACATTGTGCTTTGCAGTGCCCTGACAGGGTTCATGTACAAAAACCGACGGTAATATATTGAAAAACGTGTGATGTGCATGAGAGCAAATAAATAAAACTATCTAAATAAATCAGTTTTATAAACACATTGATATTGTTAAGAATCTTCTATATACCTATAAAAGAAAGAACTGACTGACTGACTGACATATCAACGCAGAGCCCAAACTACTGCGACTAGGAACGTGACATTTTGCACACAGCTTCCTTTTATAATGTAGGATAGCACTAAGAAGGGGTTTTTGAAAATTCCACCTTTAAGGGGGCAAAAAGGGGGGATTACATTTGTATGAAAAATCTTATTCCTTGAGTAAAGGCAGACAGATAGTTAACCTGGATTAACACATAGGATACTTTTTATCCCGGTAGTAGGTCTCCATGGGAGAATTTCCGACTTCCACGCGAGCGAAGCTGCGGGAAAAAGCTAGGTATACAAAATGACATGATTACTTTATAAAGTATTATATTATTTTAATTATTGTGAATGTAAGAAGTTGAGGACGTTGTGGACCTTTTGAATTGATTCTAGTCGCCCCTTCCAAAAGGTAGAATGTATAGTCAGTAAAAATAAAATAAAAATGAATTAAAAAAAACAATATACAATTTTCAATAAGAATGGAAGGTGTAGTAGATAGAGAATAAAATAGTTCTAAGAATTAATATTGTAACATGACCCTAATATGAGATGATTCCATATATGGTAACCCAGGTTATAACAGTATCTTATTGTAAACATCCTGAACCTGAAGCCTGCCCTACATACCGTAGCGGGCATTAACACGTGACACGCCGCCTCCACGCACGGCTGCGCTTACGCGTCTTTGCAAATTCAAATTCAGATTCAAACCTTCTTTCTCTTAATATACATACTTTCATGTTATACAGTCCACTAGCGTTTCATTTAACTTCATCACGACCTATCGTCGCGATCATCATCCATGTACTAGACCCTATTACTATAAATAAGGTCATTCTATTTAATTAAAGTTAGTCATGTAACAACTTTCGTGTGTTTAATTGCTCGTCCCACTTACTACTATCACAGCATGATTTGTAGTTGGGAAAAGGCCACGATGACGTCACAATATGTATTGTATTACATACTTACCGTATTTATCAATGGAGTGCGGCGTGTTGCCGTCAAGTTCCGGCACCCAGTAGAAGTGGTCCACGCGGTCCGTCGGCACCAGCGGCGCGTGCAGCGTGCGGCGCGTGTGGAACACCATCAGGCGCTGCGGCCGCGACGGGCTGTACGGCGCGCCCAGCGGGCCGCCCAGCACCAGCAGCAGCGTCGCCGCGCACAGCAGCCCGGCCGCGCGCGGCGCCGCGCGCATGCCGCGCGCTGCCAGCACCAGCGGTAGCAGCCAGCCGCAGCTGGCCTGCACCAGCAGCGCCACCAGCGCCGCCATCGATACGTCGGCCGGGAGCGCGCCCGCGCCCGCGCGTCCCATGATGGGCACGAACATGTGCAGCGAGCCCAGCGATAGGTACCACGTCTGCGCCGCCGGCAGCGCCGCGCCCAGCGCCCACAGAGCCGCGCGCGTCCCGCCGCCCGCGCCCCGCGTCCCTCCGCCCGCCTCCAGAGTCCCCGCCAGCAGGTCCGCGCACGCCGCCAGCAGCGCCCACAGCAGCGGCAGGAAGCCCGAGCGCAGCCCAAGCACCATGCACAGCAGCAGCAGCGCCGCCCAGCACAGCGCGCCCGCGTCATGCCACGCGCGCGCGCTCCACCAGCCGCGCAGCAGGCCCGGCGCGCCCCACAGCCACGCCGCCGCCGCCCATGTGCCCGCCAGCGCTATACACACACACACACACATACAGTTACACAGCGCCTCACAGCCGCAGAGCAGGCCCGGCGCGCCCCACAGCCACGCCGCCGCCGCCCATGTGCCCGCCAGCGCTATACACACACACACACACATACAGTTACACAGCGCCTCACAGCCGCAGAGCAGGCCCGGCGCGCCCCACAGCCACGCCGCCGCCGCCCATGTGCCCGCCAGCGCTATACACACACACACACATACAGTTACACAGCGCCTCACAGCCGCAGAGCAGGCCCGGCGCGCCCCACAGCCACGCCGCCGCCGCCGCCGCCCACGTGTGTCCGCCAGCGCTACAAACAAACAGTTACACCGGGACTACTACTAACAGCAATAGACTGACCGGGCAGCGCGTACAGCGGCGCCAGCAGCGCGCCGCGCGAGTAGAAGGACAGGCGCGCGCCGCACGCGTGCAGCAGTAGCGCCGGCGCCACGGCCGCCAGCACGCCGACCGCGTGCGCGCCCGCGCCCGCAAGCGCCGCGCGGCCCACGGCGCGCCACCAGGCGGCGCGCGGCAGCCACAGCGCGCGCTGCGCGGCGCCGGCGCTAGCGTGCACCTTCAGCAGAGTCAGCGCCAGCGTGGCCGTCGCCAGCAGAAGCGCGGCCGGCGCGCGCACCGCCACCACGGCCAGCCCCAGCACGTCGAAGAACACCGGCTGACGCGACGTCGCGTCCGGCTCCGACTCCAGGCTCTCGCCCGCCAGCAGCCCTGCGGTAAAGCACAGTGAGAGCGAGCGGGCGCGCCGGGCCGTCACGTACTGCGCGGCGGGGCCGACACGTCCCGCGCGCCGGGTCGCGCCCGCCCGACACGTACCTTGCGCCAGTGCCAGCACGTTGTCGCCGGTGCGCTGCAGCGCGGCGGGCGGTACGCGCTCGGCCGTGTCGAGCCGCGTGTGGTACACGTAGCCGTTGGAACTCCACGCCAGGTCCACGCCTGCAACACGCGCGAGCGGTCAGCGCGGCCCTCCTCGCCGCGGCGAGGAGGGCGGGGGCGGCGCTACCTACCGGACAGCTTGCCGAAGTCGCGGAAGATGCGGAAGTCGGTGTCGGCGGGGATGAGGCCGCTCTCGAACAGCTCCTGCGCCAGCGACGACGCGTACGGGTGCGGCACGGCCCCCGCGTACATCTGCACCCCACACATTACGTCACCAAAATGACATGATTTCTTCGTCATTGAACGTCTACGTTCAATGACGAAGAAATCATGCGACATGCAAAATTAAAAACGTCAAATCGGACCTATTAGATTGTCGTGCGGCTAGTGTGTAGACAAACGTAAAGACGTCTGTGGAACCTTCGTCACACATCGACGCGACTGATCGATATCACTTCCTTGTCGATAGCTGAACGAGTCTGCTCGTAGACGACTAGGCGGCACATACCTCGATGATCCAGGGGTCGTGCGGGCCCGCCTGGAACAGCACCTCGCGGCCGCCCGCGCCGCACGCCTCGATGTTGATGAAGGCGCGCACGTCCTTCGCCCACCTGCAGGCAGCGCCGCGCTCGTTACTAGCTCGGGTGTCACGTGTGTGTGTATCCGTTCATCGAGTAAGGATTAACACTACGCAATAACTGATTGGTTTGAAGGGGCTTCCCGTTCCCAATGTGTGATTAAGTTGAGATAAGCAGCTGACATATCGTAAGAATTAAAAAAAAACCATTACAGAAACCCTATCGATAACCCTTTATCCCGTAAAAAGTGCGGTGTGTTGTGTATGTGAGGCGGTGTACTTGTGTTGCGTGATGAAGGCGTGCGAGGCCTGCAGGATGTTCTCCTCGGCGCCGTTGAACAGAAACACGGCGTCGTGGCGCAGCGCGCCGCCGGCCGCGAGCGCGCGCAGTGTGTCTAGCAGCACGGCGCAGCCGGCGCCGTCGTCGCTGGCGCCTGCGACCACAGCAACCACAAGCGTACAACGAGCGTTTTAATCCTAGTTACTAACTCTGCCGTCGAGTTTTCTGAGATGGATTCAGACATAAATATTATTTTTTAATTTTCATAGCGTAGAACATTCAGATTCTATCTATCGAAATTCTTTATGGGGATTGTATTGTACAATACCTATTTTGATGGGTGGAGAGGGAGAGAAAGAATGAAAACGTGTTGCGACGAGCCGAAGTAACATGGGACGAGTGCAGGAGTACGATGTGTGTTGTATCGATGATCCATGGATCGTCGAGGAAACGTCCTTCAAAGTATTCATAGTATCAAACCTGCGAGCAGATAGAGGATGAGGTAGCTGTCTACTTCTACAAACCTCTCTTTTAGGCTTCCGTGCCTCAATAGCTGCGATTAAAAAGATAAACTTGCAGCTGGAGCACCGACCGTGATGTACCTAGACCGATATATGGTAGAACATTTCCGGTAGTCCAATTCGACTTGCCTTTTCGTTAGGTTAGTAAAACAAGGTTCGGTGATTACCATAAGAACGTTTACGTCTAGCGCGGGAAGTCAAGTTTAGGTAAATTCTTTGCAAAAATAACACACAGAAGCACGCGTACATGTGTGCGTAGAGTTGGCAACTTGGCACGTTCACTCTGCTTATAGGCAGACTAACCCACTTTGATGCGTGCAATTTAGAGCAATAATTGTTATAGTAAGTATTTAATTGGAATTTAAATCCAACTTCAATACTTATGATTTATAGATATAAAAAAAAAACTAATTAGATAAATAATTTTATAATATTTAAATGAAAGAGTTTATTTATCTTACTATTTTTCTCGTGTTTATTTTCAGGGCTGGCATAAAACAAACAAGTTGTTTTAAAACACGGATTTTAAACAAAACAGTTTGAAATAAAATAATGTTATTTGTTAATTGTTTAAAATCGCAGTATAAAACAAGTTGAAAATAATGTTTTAAACATTAAAAAAAAACATGGTAGCATTATTTCTACCTCTAATCTCTACATACCCCCATACCCCCCTTTACGGGAGGGAGGTATGTAGGGACTACAGGTCGGGTGTACTTGTACACCCGAATTTCATTTACTCTCCTTCTTCAACCACGATACTCATAAAGTCCCAACAACCCGCAATAATTTTGGGGACTTCCCCATATTTAAATATACTTTCAGGTAAGGTACTATAACAGCCAGAAGTCGACTTACAATCTAACAAAACTATGGCATAGGCATATTAGTTGTTAATTATGACCTTCTTCTTTAAGAACGTTTGACAACACTACACATTGGCAACTTGTTGCCCGCTTATGATTGTTATTACAAATTTCAATTAGTTGAGTAAGCGTTACGGTGGCTAAAGTGGTTAGCACTGTGCCGCTCGCATGGCGAACGTTCAGGTTCGAGTCTCACATCAAACATGAAAAATATTTTTTAAGTATTACATGTGAAATAAGAATGCTAAGTTGATAACAAATATGTTAAATATTCCACAGCTAAACGAAGATTCTTTCGTTTTACAATTATTTTCAAACTTAGCGTCGTTATTAAAATATGAGGGTAGATTTGAAACAAAGTGATGATTTCACTTTGTAAATCTACCCTCATATTTTAACTACTTTACTAGTTTACATAAATTATTCCACTATTTGCTGTTGTTGGTTGGTGAACATAGTTACGAGCGTTTGTGTTATCTTGTTGTTGCTATTTTAGTATTCTTCTGAATTCAATATGCAGGCTAATATTAGTATTGAAGCCAAGGCAAATATTGTGACCCTATATTCGAATGGCCTTAAATCTCAAATATCGAATGAAACCGGCTTATGTGTAAGTTTTTTTTTAAATTTTAATGATGATACCTTCAAAATATAATGGTAGATAAATCGCTTGTTGCAAGTGTGTAATATAGTTTTTTTTTTTTAGAGAGAGACTGTTAGTCGTTGGTTGAAGAGATTTGAGGAAGAAGGTGGCCTGAAGAGTCGTGAGAGGAGCGGAAGACCACCTCATATTAGCCAGCCTCAGCGACGTTATATGGTAGCTGAATATGAGACGAATGGTTTCATCCCAACAAGGCGCTTTGCCGATGAGTTCGACACATCAGTACGCACCGTTCGCCGCATACTCCATGCCGAAGGTCTTCATCACCGAACGCCAGCTAAAAAACCGTTTTTAACGCAACGGCATAAAGAGGCGAGGTTAAGTTTTGCCCGGGAATATTTGGACTTTGATTGGGAGACGACAATATTCACCGACGAAAAAATTTTTAAGGCGCTGTGAATAGACATCGTTTATGTATTTGAGGGGGTGAAGCGGACGAAGTGGGAGACGAGTAGTCCCGCCCACTGCGGGGTGCACCGCGCGAATCTCGCCGATACGCAACGTCCATTATATCGGGTGTAAAAAGACACTTTCCGAAGCCGAAAGCCACATATTCTACTCATTATTTGCATAATTTTTTTCCACTAGACCATACCTGGGAATCCACTGGTTCTGGAGATATTGAAGGTCAAAGTCGCATTTTTTTTTTTACTTTTTCACGAAAATGAATTCTATGCAATAATACGAAACTTTTTTCCGAACAAACATTACCTGAATTTTAGATTTATCTTAACAGATTACGCATTTGAAGTTACAAAAACGCAATGAACAACAAGTACCTACCTACGTAGCGTAGGGGCGGAGCTTAACTAACACTGAATCCGTTCATTCAAGCGTGGGTTCGCGTTACATTGCGCGCAATAAAAACTTGTTTTTTTTTTATTAAAAAAAAAAAAATACGGTTCCCAGCAATAATTTTTGCGCAAAGCTACTTAGCTATACGTACAGTATGCGTAGTTTACGGCTTTGTGATGTGTCTTTTTACACCCTGTATAAAGAAGCGTAATTTCGCAACTTATATTAATGTACGATTGGCCCAGCGCCCCGCTATCCGGCTTCGCACAGCGCTTCCGCGGTGATCACTAGGTTCGAATCTCAATAGCCGCACATTTTTGTTTTCTTATTTTTAAAATTATGGATTCTACATTTTATTTTCAAAATATATGTACATATTTTTGTTTTCTTTTTTTTAATATTTTGGAAATAAAAACTCATTATTATTCCTATAAAATATTTTTCTTCAGAATCAAGAGTAAAATAATAAAAATAAGATAAAAACGTCCACCAAGCTTGAAGGTTGATTCTGGAGAAAAATAAGATACCCAAAAGAGTGTAGTAATACCAAAGGAGGTCATTGTACTCATTATTATGAACAACTTTTACTAAGGAGCCAGACATCACAAAAATAAGCAGTTTCATACATTTTTCACGAGTGAATAACCTTTTTGTATAAAACAGCAGGTTTGTTTTGGACAACGCAACTGGTGTTTACACGGATGCGTGGAGAGACGAATGAAAGGGTGGACATAAGGACGGCGTAGATGGATGGATGTATTGGAACAGGTGAATGAACAGGAATAATATTCAAACAAGCTAATAAATTAAATTTTATCACTTTTGACGTATTTACGCATACGGAGCGAAATCTAGAGACATAAGTAGTATATAAGTCACAATTCTTCAAAATTTAGTGTTCTACTACAACAAGGGTGGTTTTCTTTGTTGTCGTCAGTTGATGTGACTCCTAATGACGATTCTTTTTCTCGCAGTGGCATCCCCCGCGCTCGCCGTGAATCCACAATTTCAGGCAAAAGCCAGTTCATAAAAAACGACACCAGCTTTTCCTTCATCTTTTTTTCCCAAAAATCGTCATCTTTTTCTATAATTTCTGTTTTTAGTGGCTTGTTTTCACCACACCACACAGCAAACAAGCACTTTTCTCTACGTGTTACATGGAGCTGCCCTTGAATCTGATGGTACCAATTACTATTTTTGTTCACTTCAATCAGACCACTTTTTTTATTATATTTCCACATCTGTACCTTGTTTTCTTTTAAACATTCTTCTAGCCCCTTTTTGAATGCCACTAAAGGACATTTCACTTCTACGATTGTGTCTTGGCCTATCAAACCATCGGGCGTTGCTCCAACAAAGGGAAGATCATGGTCCACGAACAACCCGCACGGCTCAATGGCGACATTTTCTTGGATGGCAAGTTGCTGTAGAGCTAGATGCTCATTTTCGACGCCATGTGCGATGGCCGCTATATTACCGAGATTATATTTATATAAAATATTTTCCACTAACTTGGCTTTGCTGTTATTTTCTCTTCTTTTCACTACTAATCCGAAATTTGATGCTGTTATCATATTTTTTCTTAGTTCTACCCAGTCATCGCTATCTCTCTGATTTATAGTAGATACTTGTATTTTTTGCTTGTCGGAAGTTAGTTGCTTTAGATTTTGAAGGAATGATTCTTTAGCGGCATTTAATTCATCCGGTGTCAAATCTGGAGTAGTACTCTGAGCCCCATAATCGTGTTGAATAGCACTGTCTTTCTTTAACATTCGATTTTTTTTATGTGGTTTTGCTTTGTTTAATTTTCTTTTCAACAGTCTTCGTTCTTCAAATTTTTTCAGGATGCTTCTGGGACTTTTCCCTAAAAATTTTTTATGAAGTAGATGTCTCGGGTAGGGGTTATTAAAAGAAACGACTGCAGCATTGCAACGCGCGCGGTAACCCCGACGAAGAGAGAAATTAATTCTCTTTCCCCCCACAACCTTTGCAATCACACTGTTGAAGCGCTCTACTGCATTGGTATCCACGTCTTCAAGCATGCTTCCTGTTTTTGAAAGTACTGACTGGAGTCTTGTCTGTATCCTAAACCAAAATGTAGTGTTTTTTATTTCCATATTACTCTGTTGTGTTTTTTCTTTGGAGCAGTAATAGTTCTTACAATTTTCATGATTACCGAAAGCATGTAGAATAGAATTTTGAATTTCGTTCCTAAAACCTGCTACTGCTTCCGTTTTGTCTTTTTCTAGCTTGTACTCTTTTATTGATGCAATAACAACCTTTCGGATACTCAGAATTTTTGATTCAGTCAGCATTTTTCTGTGCACCAAGGCATATTTTGTGTCTTTGGCTACAGCCCTCAACTTATTGCACATATTGCGCAGCACATGGTTTCGGCATTCAACTTTTTGAACGGTATGATCCTGATATGGATTACGCGCCAAAATTTTGGCATATGTAGCCGAGTCGCCGTCAGCAATTAACCTGCTATAAATAACATTGTACATCAATACAGATGTTTCAAATCCTTGGCAAATTATTTCGGACTCCATTCCACTAGATGAGCCCGTGTAATTTTTGAAGCAAACGTGTTCTGGTGCAGCAATTTGTTTTTTCTCTGCACGAGCACATACAAGGCAGTATTTGTTTTTAATGCCTAAAAACAATACTTCACCATATCTGCGACCTACGATTGCTGCAGCGCCGGACAATGCCTTATAATTATTGCCGTAGGATCGCGAAGACCAACAGGCGTCGGCATAAACGTCTATTAGAGGTATGCCATCTTTGCTCAATGTTCCTTCAGCTATAGCTGCATCACGCTCACGCATATCTGCTGTTGCCATGGATTCGACAGATGTTGACTCCCATTTTTCATAAACTAAGTTTTGAACTTGAGATGGGTACGTCCATACATGCTGTAATTTCTTCAAATTGCGAAAAACCGATACCAGCTGAAGTAATTCCTGTAACGGCACCCACGTTAGCGTTGACATTATGTGTACTTGATAAATCTTCGGTTGTGACAATAAAGTCGTCTTTACACATATTGCATCTGAACTTGAATCTGGAAACCAAGCCAATCCTTTTTTCTCCTATGAGTGACATTTGTGAGAAATTGCAATTGAACAAAGAACTATGGCCGGATATAGTTTGCAGCTGCTGGATAAAATGCATTATGTCAACGACTCTTCGACCATGAACTGGTGGGTATATATTATTTTCTTGAGATTCGGTCGGCGCGGCGGTTCAACGAATAAGACATCGTCAGTGATTTCTCTGTAATAAAAAAAACACGTATTTTTTATGGCGCTTCCATGACCAAATAACCTTGAGCATTCGTGGCACACTAACTCTGCGCAAGAGCGAGTACGCTCAGATTTTAGAATAAAATCTTTATAAAATCAAATTTTCGTGTTTTGAAAAAAAATTAACTTGCAAAATGTTCTTTATTAAATTACCTATCCATTAGTTCAGGAAGCAAATCAAAATAATGGTTATTTTAGGAGATGCATGTTATAAATCATTATTTCTCATTTCTGTGGCTATTTTGTGGCCCTTTAATTAAATAACATGCCGATTAAAAAAAAAAAAAGAAGCTACCATTTTGGAGTCAAGATTATGTAGAAATTTAATGTATTTTTTATTAGTTGCTAGTTCTTTTAGATAAAGAGAAGTTGGCTCCCAAAAACAGCCTAAAAAACGGCAACCGCTGTGTTTCGAACGGGAACGCGCCTTAATGAAGTTTAATAGTCGCGAACCAGTGCACCGAATAATTCAGATTGGAACTTGTCGGTGCTTATCGGCGACGGTTCGCGCTGATTTGGCTAAAATATTTGACATGGTGTCGTGTGTTCACGGAACGTGCTGACTGCCGCGGCCTCTCGGCGGAAATTACCACCGGGTGGCAAGTCTCTGAGGAGGCCTCTTGCTCCGATCACAGGTGGATCCGCTTCGACATCCAGGTCTGTGTTCCACCGATAACACCACGACGTTATCCGCGTAAAACGGATCGTGCTGCTTACACACGTAGCCTTGAATCCAAGCTTGCGACACTAAGCGATCCGATGACATTGGCGGACACGACACAGATTGAGGCACTAGTAAGCCATCTTACCAAGTCAATCACAGACAGCTACCAAACTGCCTGCCCAGAGACCACGCCGCGCAACATACCGGGAAAACAACCCAGGTGGGGCGCTGATCTGGAGCGCAAGCGCGGCAAGGTAAGAACAGCTCTGAATAGAGCCATGAACACATGTGCGGATGAGGACTGGGATGATTACTACGCGGACAAATCCAGCTACAAAAAATGCATCAGATTCAGGAGCACCTCGGGATGGCGCAAATTCTGTGGTAGCATTAAATCTTGTCAGCAAGCTAACAGGGTAAGGAAAGTACTGGCACAACAGCATACACTTGGGCCTGCCACCCTCCGCAAACCTGATAACACACTCACGTCGTCACCTGAAGAAATAAGACGCGTCCTAATTGAAACTCACTTCCCTGGATGCGTCTTCGCGCAGGTAATTGACTGGCAAGATGAAACCCAAACACCATCAGACAATGATTGGTGTTACGCACGTAGGGTGATCACTTTGGAGAAACTAAAATGGGCCATCCGTAGTTTCCATCCTTTTAAGGCAGCTGGTCCCCGCTTTATTACAGTGGGGGGGTGCTTCTGTCGCAATAAGACTGGTGCCTTTAATGAGAGCGTGCCTGGCTTTTAGATACGTTCCTAAAGGATGGAGGGAAGTGAAAGTAATATTCATCCCCAAGCCAGGTAAGGGTGACTATACAAACGCCAAATCCCACCGACCAATTAGCCTGACCTCCTTTCTACTAAAAACTCTGGAAAGGCTATGTGAAAGGGAGCTGAGGGACGGCGCTCTAAACACCATACCGCTACATGGTAATCAGCACGCATACAGCTCCGGTAAGTCGACTGAATCTGCTCTTCATCTAGTGGTCGGCCAGATAGAGGATGCGATTCATCAAAAAGGCACCTGCCTGGGCACTTTTATAGACATCGAAGGAGCCTTCGACAAAACCAACTTCTCCAGTATCAGCAGCGCCCTCTCCAGACATGGAGTAGAACAGGTACTAACGGACTGGATTACAAACATGTTAAGCAAACGAGTGGTTCGCCTTGAGGATGAGCGGCAGTTGGCCATGATAGCCAGAGGCTGCCCCCAGGGAGGGGTTCTGTCCCCCCTTTTATGGAATCTGGTCATTAATGACCTTATCACTAAACTCAACGCCAATCGCTATTATACAATAGGGTATGCAGATGACCTCGCAATCCTTGTATCGGGGAAGGTGACCGGAACGATCTGTAACCTCACTCAGCAAGCACTACGTATAGTAGAAAGTTGGTGCAGGGAATTTGAACTATCAGTGAACCCCACTAAAACTGAACTAGTCATGTTTACCCAAAAACGAGCATTAGGCCCCTTCCGCCTACCCAAACTGTTCGATACAGAACTCCAGTTGGCTAGTGAGGTCAAGTACCTCGGGGTCATTCTAGACAGTAAGTTAAACTGGAGCAGCCATGTAGACAACAAGCTAAACAGGGCCTGCATCACCTTCTGGCAGTGCAGGAAAATGATAGGTAAGAAGTGGGGCCTATCCCCCAAAATCATACTGTGGCTGTACACAGCAGTGATTCGCCCCATGATTGCTTACGGGGCCGTGGTCTGGTGGCCCCGAAGTCAGCTGGTTACAGCCTCTAACAAACTACAACGTATGCAAAGACTAGCCTGCGTGGCAACCACGGGCTGCATGAGGACTACTCCGACTGCAGCAATCGAAGCCATGCTAGGCCTGCCCCCGCTCTACCTGTTTATACAGCAGGAAGCGACAATGGCAGCGGTACGTCTTAATGCGATTAATCTTTGGGGTAAGAGAGACACACAACACACCGCGCTGCTTGAGGGACTCAATAATGAGTTCCCTATTACGAAAGTCATAAATGATCGGGTACCTAAACAATTTATCTTCGATAAAAAGGTCGAGCATGGCACCAGTGGGGCCTGAACCCATTGTGCCACTCCCCTTCGGTTACCTACGCACTCTGTTAAGGAAACGAACCAGGGACAAACATCACAAACTATGGTTGGACCACGGTGAGTGCAGGCAGGCCAAGGAGGCACTCCCTACAATTGATGGCCGCCTCACGAAACAGGTTCTCCGACTAACGAAACAACAGCTGCGTACAGTCACTGCAGCTGTAACTGGCCATGGGTCATTTAATAAACACCTCTTAGTCATAGGAGTCACAGACAATCCGCTATGCAGAGCCTGCATGGAGGACGACGTGACAGCAGCGCATGTGCTGTTATACTGCCCGGTGGTCGCCACATACAGGGCAAAGTACTTCGGTAACCCAGGTACCCTACGTGAGATTGTCAGTGACACCAAGGCGTTGCTGGCCTTCTTTGAGGAGCTGGGGTGGATCGAATAACCGATTTTCCCACCCGTACGCAAAATACGCGCTTTGACGTGGAGTTGCGGATACCAGCCCGTATTACCTATTACCTATTACCTACCTGCCGCGGCCTCGCGGTTTAGGCGCACACCGGCTGCATGAAGGCACTGTTTAGCAAATGGTAGGTAGGTAATTACGCGGACGTAACGCGGTCAATTACCAATTGTGTTTATTAGCACCTGCGCAATGGCAGAACTCGCATCGCCAGCCACTTACCTACACTACCAAAGTACCAACACTACCGCACGTGACACCAATAATTAGATCGAAGATTGCCAGAATAACGATAACGAGTTATTGATTGCTTTTTTACTTCCAACTAGCACTAGATAAGCGTAACTCCAGCTTCTTCATGGGTGATAGTATATTTCTACCTATGCTAATATTTAAGGCATAATTGCAGCAATGTGCTACCTACTCAAACTCAAAGCATTTATTTCAAATAAACCAATTACAGGCACTTTTGAATTGTCAAGGGGTCGGTCAGTCAGAAAGATGAAGCTAGTTGCCCATTCCAAAGCGTAGTAGGTTCCTATGGAGAAGAGCAGGCAAGAAACTCCACGGACACTCTTTTAAGTCAAAATATTCGTACAAAATATTGGTATCATCATTCATGTTGAAATTATACATGTGAGAACAATGCAGAAAGACGTGCACGTTAAAAGCTTCCGCAATGAAAAGATAATAAACAAATTCAAAAATTAAAATACATTAAAACAAGCCATGGCAGCTAAGAGATGACCAGTCCCTACTGACGGCGCCCGTTCACGAACATGACGCATGGATCAGCATCAGCACCATTCAGCTCAACCATTTTGAAGGGAACTTAATGATCCAACACACACGCCACCACCAGCGAGACATTTGAATGAGCATGACATACTCTCAGCCGCCAGGGCTCGTTCAAGTCAATGAAAGACTTACCCAGTAAATGATAGTTTTGTAGAACGTAATGGTCACAGTGCTCACACATGTGCTATGCAATTATACAATACTATGAGATTGAATTTATACAATGCAAAGATAGTTTTTGCAATCTTCAGCAGCTCCAACAATATTTTCAATGCTAATCAACTAGTTTATGCGCCCTTGTGGAGCTGGACCAGCGTTGAGCCAAGCATTTTTGTCAGCGATGTAATCCCCCAACTTATAATTTGCTTGGCAGCATAGTGTGCGTTTTATACAAGATTTAAATTTTGTTTCATTTAATTCGAGTATGTGGGGAGGTATCTTATTGTAACATTTTAAACAGTACCCCATGAAGGATGAGTCTACTTTAGCCAGTCTGAAACCAGGTTGAACTAATTGGTCCCTATTTCTAGTACTATAATTGTGACTTTCACCTCTTTTACGGAAAAGATTAAGATTTTTCCTAACGTACATGATGTTTTCATAGCTATATTTACAAGGTACCGTCATGATGTTAATATTTTTAAACAGTTCACCTACCCTACCCTACCTACCCTACCAACGGGATAAAAATCTATCCTTGGAGTATCCTATGTCCGTCTCCTGGTTCTAAGTTACCTCCCCATTAATTTTCAGCCAAATCGGTCCAACCGTTTTTGAGTTAGAAGTGGTGTAACTAACACGAGTTTCTTTTATATATATAGATTATGTATGTCGTCATTTTGAGTCTTTTTTTTTAGTTTTATTACGTAGTTACATACATACAAACATAAATTACAATCTCAGGATCACTAAACAAAAGTTAATGTGAAAAAAACAAAACGTTATTGTCTAAATTATGTTAGAATTTAGGTCATATTTCGTTTTTTATTACCCGACTTCGGCTAAACAAAAATGAGGGTTACGATTTTGACCGGTATGTATGTTCATCTGTTATATCATAACTTCTAAACTACTCATTATAATTTGACAAATAAGGAATCGATGACAGCGTCTTGATCGTCTGCTGTTTATAGGTTATGGGACGTCACATTAAATTGAATATGGCGCCGGCGCCGTCTAGAGGACAAAGTCATGAACTAAAAAAAATGTTTTTATGATGCCGTGTTGGGTATCAAACGAAAGGGCTTAATTAGCACATTCCAAAAATACATATATTATAACCCGAAAATAATTTAATAAAAATAATAAAACTAAAACCCAACTACGATAAAAAAGTCATTTAAAAAGGTATAAACAAGACATCCCAGACAGACAAATTAACAATCCGGAGTCACACGTAGTCTGTTCAATTTAAGCCCGCGTATGACTCCGGATTTTTTATTTGTTCGTCTGTGATGTCTATCTTGTAAGGTCGAGGGGCTCCTGTGGCCACCTTCCACCTGTATAATCAGACCCTGGACTACACCTTTGGTTACAGTTTTTGTCAAGACTAAACAAACGAACCCAAACACAAAGAAGCTGTCTTGTTTAGTTGAGTATATCCTGCGGCTAGCTTCCATCTCCATCATCTGATCCTAGACTACACTTTGGGATAACGTAGCTACTTGTCAAAACAAATCCAAATGGCCGAAACAAAACAGCTATCTAATTACGTAATATATTTTCGTAAACAAGTCCGACTAATCTGTTTCATTTTGACAGTTCAACAACATTCATTGCGTTATTTACGTTGTTGTCCAGATTTTTTTTCGAACTTATGAAGCAATGGATTAGCAATCTGTTTCAAAACGATTCAGATACTAATTGATCGTGTATTACGTAATTAGGGTACAGATCTATCTTGTTTGGTAGAGGAGTGCCCATGACCACCTTGCGGCTCTATCATCATACCCTGGACACTACATACCTAGTGTAATAGCATGTGTCCATAGAGATCCAAGGTGTCCAACCACGATGGGGCTATCTTGTTTGATTGACGAGTTCCTATGGCCAACTTCCGGCTCCTTTATTAGACACTGGACACCACCTAGTGTAATTGACCGAGCGAGCGAAGCGTCTCTGCATCAATTCTGGCAAAATTTGCTTTCTTGTGTCAGTTTGTACGTACTCCTCTACAGGTCGTATTTGCAATCGATCTGGACGAAACTTGGCATAAAGGTTTTACGTTTTTTTTTTTTTGCCGTTGGTGATATTTGACTTCCTCCAAAATAGAGCAAAAAGTGAGGTACTGAATATCTCCGCTGGGTTCCCTCTATCTGGCAGAATTTTGATGCTCCGAAATTTATTTGGCATAACACACTTGGCATAATCTTCTTTAAACGAATATATATTATATGGCATAAAAATCATTTAATATAATTATTGTTTGGCCGAATGTTTATATGTCCGAATTTACAAAGGCATACTTTTAAGATGGCAGAATTTTATTTGGGATAATTACTTTTCGCAAAGCTTAATTTCGCATAATTTCGTTTCACATAACGTTTATTTAGAGCGACGATTATTTGGAATAATTTAATTTCATTTGGAATAATTTTATTAGGCATAATTATTGTCATTTCTATAAAATGTAATCATATTCTTAACCTTAAATTAAAATTAAAATATTGTCTTTTAGGGGCATGAGGAACAGGGTGTAAAGTTCACTCATCCCCCATAGAAAAGGGAGGATCCTCCCACCAGACGGGTGTCATGTCTGGCGGGCAATTGCCCAGAGGTTAAAGTCGTGAGCTTGTATATATGTCCACCGCGCGGTAAACTCTAATTGCGCGATGCAGGATTTGAGTGACGTCAGGATGTTGTGTGACGTCAAGTCTTTGATGCGTAGTTCGCATGTGGCGGTGTAGATGCCGCCACATCACTCCCCTCCGGAGACCGGAGGTCGATAGTGGGCTGAGTCTTGTATCTTGCGATGCTTCACAGTAGGTACCAGCTGTGGTTCCAGTGAGTCGGAACCGGGTGCCGCATAGTTCGCGGTGAGTCGGAACTGTCTGCGGTGCTTGCGGTGATTCCCCAGTGAGTCGGGGTGGCGCTGCGTCTTGATCCAGTGGGTCGGATGTGGTGCAGCGCTGGGTTGTGGCTGAGGGTGATGACCAGGAATGCGCATTCGCTGCATGCTGGTGGTCAGGATACCCGTTGAAGCCGTGGGTGCTGGCTGGCTGTGTGACTCGCCTCACGAAAGCTTGCGGGAGTGACGATGATGATGACGTCACGCTGAAGTAGTTGCGCGAAGGCTGCGTTGACTTTCATACTCGGGGTCACCAACAGGGTTTAAAGTTCACTCATCCCCCATAGAAAAGGGAGGATCCTCCGACCAGACGGGTGTCATGTCTGGCGGGCAATTGCCCAGAGGTTGAAGTCGTGAGCTTGTATATATGTCCACCGCGCGGTAAACTCTAATTGCGCGATGCAGGATTTGAGTGACGTCAGGATGTTGTGTGACGTCAAGTCTTTGATGGGTAGTTCGCATGTGGCGGTGTAGATGCCGCCACAGTCTTAAAAAGTCAATATGTTGTACTACAAAAGTTAGTGAAGTGACAGAACCGAATCGCTGCAAAACCGACTGCACTTAGTCTTGTCTGCCCTACCCCTAGAGTGTAATTTAAGCCCGCGTAGGCGCGGAGGGGCGAGGCGGCCCGCGAGCTGAGGAGCAGGTGGTTTTAACGCTCGCCGCCGCGGCTGAGGCTGGCCGGCTGACATGAATTATCATTTAAATTAGAAATTAGGACAATAGAGGAAACCTCTATTAAGCAAGAGGTTTCCTCTATTGTCCTAATTTCTAATTTAATGAAGAAAATTTAAATACTGGTTTAAATCATCAAAATGTTTCAAAAAGTTCTTCTTTAATATCTCACCCATCAAATTGTTGTAATCTAAATAAATGTAATAATAATACTCTAGAATTTTTTCATCAAAATATACTTACAGGCTGTGATAGGTAAGGAATTAGAATTGGAGCTGTTCATGAACTGTAGTTATATTGATATCCTATGTGTAACTGAACATTGGTTGAAAGTCCACCAGTTCATGTTCAGCTTTAACAATCATCAGGTTGCCAGCTCATTCAACAGAGTTAATATGATACGTGGTGGCTCTCTAATAATTGTTCGTAACAATATGAAATTTAAAGAACGTAAGGATATTGTGAGCCTCTCTGTTGAGCGAGTTATTGAAATAGCTAGCATTGAGCTTGAGCAGATCATTGTAATGAGCATGTACAGGCCCCCATGTGCTTCATATGATATATTTGAGAAATATATGGAAGAAGTATTAATAAAGACTTCTAACAGTAATAAAACAGTTGTAGTCTGTGGAGATTTCAACATTATTATATTGGAAAAATCTGCTGTAGTAAATAAATTTGTAACTTTATTAAAGTCATATAATTTGTATAATACATTCTTTGAGCCGACTAGAATAACTGCCACTAGTGCTACCTGTATTTACAATATTTTTACAAACTTAAGACCTTCTAACCATTTAATTATAAATGAGTTGGACTCTGATCACTCTGGCCAGTTAGTCACTTTCCTTCAGAAAACCGTCAGAGCTCAAAGAAAACTTGTGAGTTTTGTTCCTGTAAATAAAAGTCGCTTAGGGCAATTTAAAAATAATTTTGTGGAAAAGCAACCGGGTTTGCCTTATCATAACGACCGGATCAAGTATATGCTTCATTATTTAACCTCATCAATTGTGAGTTTAGGAAGGTTTTCACCTCAAAAACATTACCTGTTTTTGACCGCGTTATATTTAGTGATTGGGCAACACCAGGTATTTACAAAAGTAGGCAGAGGTTATTTTATTTGTATCATGAAAAAACATATAACCATGATGAAACTTTTAATGAATTTGTTAAGAAATATTCTAAAACTTTTAAAAGATCCTGTTCCTCAGCAAAAGCCATATTCTGGAAATAAAATTAAAACAACTTGGAATATTATTAATTCAGAAACGGGAAGAACGACAGTACGGAATCGTCCATCTAATCAATAATGTAGATATTAAGGCAGACATGGAGGTGGCAACTGAGTTTGAAAATTTCTTCACTAATATTCCCATTTAAACAACCAAAACTCTGTCATTGTCGTCCTCCACTTCTGCTTACTCAATACTTAAAGAATGTGTACCAGAATGTGACAAACTTTTTGAATTCACAATTATTACTGCTAAAGATATTATAGAATCTTTTAAAAAGCTTGATGTAAAAAAAACTGCTGACCTTTGGGGATTATCAGTACATACCATGTCTTCAATAATTGATGTTATTTCACCCTTTTTAGCAATCGTTTTTAACTCTTGTATAGCATCTGGTGTAATTCCAGATTTGATGAAACTTAGCAAAGTGATTCCACTGTTCAAATCTGGCAGCACAACTAATCCCATAAATTTTCGGCCTATTTCGATATTACCTACCTTGAGCAAAATCTTTGAAAAAATTATTTTAAAACAAATTAGGACATTTCAATGCACATAATTTACACCATCTGAAACAGTTTGGTTTTACTAAGGGTCGTTCAACTACAGACGCGGGCGTGGAATTACTGAAAAGCATATTCGAGGCCTGGGAGGAGTCGCAAGATGCTCTTGGCATTTTCTGCGACTTGTCCAAGGCCTTCGATTTATTTTATTTGCTAACATGTACAACACTGGTTAGTAGGCATGCATTAAAATTTCATGACACAGTATTAAGACATGCACCCTGTAAGGGCACTGCAAATGTTTTATATCAAATTAATGATTAAATTACATAATATAATATTGATTCTAATTATTACAATACATTACATTTTAATAAACATTAGTTATTTAATTATTACATTTTATTTCAAATAAATCATTATTATTAATTCTTTCATGCATTTTAGTCATTATATAAGCATAATACAGTAAAGTCATTTATTATTTCACATTTACTACGTCAAGCATATTGTCACAAGGTCAATCAATTCACAATTTGTCAGTTTTAAATTCCTCAACGGTATAGTAGCCTTTTTTTATTAACAGAGTTTTCAACTGTTTCGAGAAAATTGAGTCATCTGGTAGGGATTTTAAACTTTCCGGTAGTTTATTAAATATATTAGCTAGTCTTGAATATGGGCTTTTCCCGTTAAACGATGTTTGTGGTGGGCAGTATTAGTCTATTCTTGTTCCGTCGGTTATAGTTTTCGTTTAGCTCGATATTAGATTTGAAGAGGTGCCTATTTTTCCTAACGAATATACAACTTTGCAGTATATATATTGCTGGTAGTGTGAGAATTTGTTGTGTAATAAAGTGTGGCCTACAACTCTCTCGTTGGTTTATGTTCATCAATATTCTGATACATTTCTTTTGCTGGACGAAAAGTTCCAAAAAGTCAGTACTGTCTCCCCACAGAATAATACCATAATTTAGCCAAGAGTAAGCGTACGCATAATAGGCAGATAAGGCGGTTTTATTGTCTGTTTTGCATTTCAATATGCTTAGTGCATAAATAAATTGGGACAATTTTGCTCTTGTACTTTCTACATGTTTCTTCCAATTTGGGTTTGAGTTAGGCCTAAAAGTGTAAATTCGTTTACTTCTTCTAATTTAATTTTTCGTGTTAATGTATTTAGGTTTAGTGGGGTTCTTTGGTAAGTTCTGAATTGGCATATTTTAGTTTTAGTTAGGTTTATTTCTAAGTTATGTTCGTTTAACCATTGCTCAGTTTCTGTGAAAGTTTTTTTAATAGCTAGATCAACATTCGCGGGCGTTTTAAATAATAAAAAAACATCGTCAGCGAATAAAATACACGACGAACTAAATTTTTTTGGTAAGTCATTTATGTATAATATAAATAAGGTACATCCTAAAACACTTCCTTGGGGTATTGAAGTATAATGATCCCATGCTGTACAAATGTACAGCATGGGATCAGACATTGAATATTTAGATAGCGTTGACCACGAAATCCTGGTCAACGCTATCTAAATATTAAATCTCTACGAACTGTACTCTGTCTTGTAAATATGATTTAAACCAATTAAAAGCTTGTCCTCTAATACCCGAACCGTAAAGTTTTTGTAATAAAATTTTGTGTGACACCTTATCATACGCCTTCGTCATGTCCAGGAATAGTCCAATAGCGTACTTTCGTTCCTTAATGCAACTGTAAATTTCTTGTACGTAGTTGTATACCGCTAACGTAGTTGAGCATTTTTTTCTAAAACCGAATTGGTTTTTATCTAAAATATCATATTTTTATAAAAATTTATTGACACGGTTCGCCATTGATTTTTCGAAATTATTTGAGATAGTGGGTAACAGTGCAATACGCCTATAATTACTAGTATTTTCTGAATTTCCTCCTTTTTTCGCAATTGGGCGTACTTTCGCAATTTTAAGTTTTTCTGGGAAACGTCACTCGTCGAAAGAAATATTTATTAGTTTAGTGAGAGGCGGTGTCAGCTCCTTTACGCATTTTTTCACTAATAGCGGGGGAATATTGTCCACTCCGAAGCTACGTTTATTTTGCATACCGCGTAAGTATAATCTTAAAAACCTCTCGCTCGGTTACCGGTTCGAGGTACATGGAGTTTATTGCGGGCGTATGCACCGAATGTAACGAAGGCCCACACGCGCTGCTCCCGTACTTTTGTTATCTACACCTACCGATACGAATTAATCATTAAGGCGCGTTCCCGTTCGAAACTCAGCGGTTGCCGTTTTTTAGGCTGTTTTTGGGAGCCAACTTCTCTTTATCTAAAAGAACTAGCAACTAATAAAAAATACATTAAATTTCTACATAATCTTGACTCCAAAATGGTAGCTTCTTTTTTTTTTTAAGCGGCATACTATTTAATTAAAGGGCCACAAAAAAGCCACAGAAATGAGAAATAATGATTTATAACATGCATTTCCTCCTAAACTAATGGATAGGTAATTTAATAAAGAACATTTTGCTAGTTTTATTTGTTTAAAACACGAAAATTTGATTTTATAAAGATTTTATTCTAAATTCTGAGCGTACTCGCTAAGTAACTCTTGCGCAGAGTTAGTGTGCCACGAATGCTCTAGGTTATTTGGTCAGGGTAGCGCCTTAAATGCGGTGCAAACTTGTTGCGGTGATTTTATTATTTGATTGTTTAATTTTAAGGTAATGTTGTTAAGATTTTGTTTACTTTTATTAGGTTTAGTAATTTTATTTATTACTGACCACATCGTTTTTGTTTTATTTTTTGAGGCATTCATCTCTCTTATGTAGTTACGTTTTTTTGAAGTTTTAATGCATCTTTTTAACATTTTCGAGTAATCTTTGTAGTGTTTTTTAAATATGGCACTATTGAGCTGATTTGAGATAATTCTAGTCAATCTTTTATTTTTGCATGATTTTTTTAGTCCTATAGTAAGATAATTGTTTGTTTTATTTTGTATTGTTTTTATCCGTTTTTTTGGTATGTATTTGTTCAAATTAGATTGTAAAATGTCATGAAATCTACTACATAAAAATAAGTCGCGTTTTCCTTCCTGACGCTATAACTCCAGAACGCACGAACTGATTTCCACGGTTTTGCATTCGTTGGAAAGGTCTCGGTAACCGCAGATCCTGCAGATCTCTTGCCATTAACATCGACCCTCTGAATTCTGTTATTCAGATACGAAGTCAGAAGGTCAAGAGCCTTGTCCCTCATAGTGGTACAGTTTCCTGATGAGAGTATCATGATGTACGCAATTCAACAATATTAACTTGACAAATTTCCAATCAGCATTAAATAAAATAAACTGGAATGAAATTTTTGATCAAAACTTTGACATAAACAAAACTTATAATAGACTAGCTGCCTGTCCCGGCTTCGCACGGGTACTTATCTACGACGCACTTACCTACCTACCCTACCTACCCTACCCTACCTAGTACCTACCCTACCCTACCTACCCTACCCTACCCTACCTACCCTACCCTACATACCCTCCCCTACCTACCTACCCTACCTACCTACCTACCTACCTACCCTACCTACCTACCTACCTACCTACCCTACCTACCTACCCTACCTACCTACCTACCTACCCTACCTACCTACCCTACCTACCTACCCTACCTACCCTACCTACCCTACCTACCTACCTACCCTACCTACCTACCCTACCTACCTACCCTACCTACCTACCCTACCTACCTACCCTACCTACCTACCCTACCTACCTACCCTACCTACCTACCCTACCTACCTACCCTACCTACCTACCCTACCTACCTACCCTACCTACCTACCCTACCTACCTACCCTACCTACCTACCCTACCTACCTACCCTACCTACCTACCCTACCTACCTACCCTACCTACCTACCCTACCTACCTACCCTACCTACCTACCCTACCTACCTACCCTACCTACCTACCCTACCTACCTACCCTACCTACCTACCCTACCTACCTACCCTACCTACCTACCCTACCTACCTACCCTACCTACCTACCCTACCTACCTACCCTACCTACCTACCCTACCTACCTACCCTACCTACCTACCCTACCTACCTACCCTACCTACCTACCCTACCTACCTACCCTACCTACCTACCCTACCTACCTACCCTACCTACCTACCCTACCTACCTACCCTACCTACCTACCCTACCTACCTACCCTACCTACCTACCCTACCTACCTACCCTACCTACCTACCCTACCTACCTACCCTACCTACCTACCCTACCTACCTACCCTACCTACCTACCCTACCTACCTACCCTACCTACCTACCCTACCTACCTACCCTACCTACCTACCCTACCTACCTACCCTACCTACCTACCCTACCTACCTACCCTACCTACCTACCCTACCTACCTACCCTACCTACCTACCCTACCTACCTACCCTACCTACCTACCCTACCTACCTACCCTACCTACCTACCCTACCTACCTACCCTACCTACCTACCCTACCTACCTACCCTACCTACCTACCCTACCTACCTACCCTACCTACCTACCCTACCTACCTACCCTACCTACCTACCCTACCTACCTACCCTACCTACCTACCCTACCTACCTACCCTACCTACCTACCCTACCTACCTACCCTACCTACCTACCCTACCTACCTACCCTACCTACCTACCCTACCTACCTACCCTACCTACCTACCCTACCTACCTACCCTACCTACCTACCCTACCTACCTACCCTACCTACCTACCCTACCTACCTACCCTACCTACCTACCCTACCTACCTACCCTACCTACCTACCCTACCTACCTACCCTACCTACCTACCCTACCTACCTACCCTACCTACCTACCCTACCTACCTACCCTACCTACCTACCCTACCTACCTACCCTACCTACCTACCTACCCTACCTACCTACCCTACCTACCTACCCTACCTACCTACCCTACCTACCTACCCTACCTACCTACCCTACCTACCTACCCTACCTACCTACCCTACCTACCTACCCTACCTACCTACCCTACCTACCTACCCTACCTACCTACCGTACCTACCTACCCTGCCTACCTACCCTACCTACCTACCCTCCCTACCTACCAAACACAACAAAAAAAAATTAGTGAAATCGGTCCAGCCGTTCACGCGTGATGGCGTTACCAAGGGAAATAGGGTTTTTTTTTTTATAAAATCGTTTATTTATAAAAAGGGGCACATTTACAAAAAGTAACTTAATCATTAAAATAGAGCACAGTGGCTTATTTGCCTGAACTAGGTTGAACCTGTGTTTCAGGCTAGGAAGAGCATAAATACTTAATGTAATAAATTAACAATGAGTATAAAGTATAAACTGAATTAAAATTAGGTAAATAAAAGTAAAATTGCATGTTAGGGGTTCAATTTGCAGACAACAAGTAGATCTTCGGTCTGCGCATAATCTATGGTTAGTAAATATTGAACTATAATTTTTTTACAGCTAAAGTAATTTAATTTATACATACTTAGTTTCCTATTTAATCTATTGTACAAGAATGGGCCTAAGAATGTAAAAAATCTTTCTACAAAGACATGTTTTGAGGTTGCATTAGATGTGCATATTATATCATTCCGTCTCTTGTTAGTATTGTCAGCAATATAGGTAAGCATGGTGTGCTGTTTTAATACTAAGTGCATAATGAAAAGTTGGCGAACAGTCAGCACGTTGCAGGATTTATATAGCAGATCTGTGGGAAAGAAAAAGGGATGGAAGTTTGCTACCTTTAAAATTGCTCTCTGAGCTCTTTCAAGAGGAAGTAGATAAGTTTTTGGTGCGCCACCCCATGAAGTGATGCAGAATTGAATAATAGATTGACATAGGGCCAAATAGACTTGAGTGATTAAGAAATAAATAAAATTACTAATCGAGCTGTTTCTACATCAGTCAAATGACGGATTTTATACACCGCGTAGGCTGCAGAGCTTAGCCGCTTCGACAATTTGGTTATATATGGGCCCCACTGAAGCTTCGAATCCAAAGTAATACCTAAGAACACAGTGGTATCCACAAGATCCAATTCTGTCCCATTTACTAGTACATTGGTTTTCACCTGCTTAACGTTAGGTGTCAGAAATCTAATACATTTAGTCTTTTTCTCGTTTAAAAGTAAATTATTAACACTAAACCAATGCACTATTTTAGAAAGAGCATTATTTACATCGTCAATAACGGTCTGTTGTCGCTTAAGCTTAAATATAAGTGATGTGTCATCTGCAAATAACACTATTTCATGACTGTTCTTTATAAGGCAAGGTAGGTCATTAATATATAAGAGAGATATAAGAGATGAACGACCTACGACCTGTCGCATCATTAGTGGCCGAGATGCGAAGCATCGGGTCTTCTTCACAATCCGACATAGTTTTTATAAGATATGGGCACTGTCGTGGGTACTCGAACGAAAGTTAATTTAATTCAAATAACTTTATTACACAAACAAGAAAAAAACACGTGCGTTGGTACGTAGCGTCTGCCAGCGGGCTGAGTTTTTCCTAACTTGTTCGAAATCTGCGTCAGTATCATCGTCGTAAGCTATTAGACTAAGGGGGCACGCGACTTCACCGACTAGTAATTCGAGTGGACTTGCTTTTGTTACCCTATTGACTGTACAGTTTAGTGCCAGCTGCACATCTCCTAAGGCATCCTGCCACGACCTATCTTCGTTCACTTCAACCGCGGTAAGCATAGATTTTAACGTGTTCATTGTGCGCTCAACTTGACCGTTAGCTCGCGATGATCCCGTAGCTATTAAATGAAGCTTAATGTTTTTACTGTTTTTTGTAGATTATAAGAGATGAACGATAATAGTCGCTCAATTGATTATTATAGTACTTAGGTGAGGGTAAACCACGTGACGCGCTCGCTTGTGGGGGCGGCACGTGGGCAGAGTCGTGGTGAGGGAAGGGTATGGGACGACGAGTCAGTCTTGTGAAGTGCTCGGACGGAGACAGACCTACACTTCTTTCACGCGAAACTGTCAGTTTACCCGAACTTAGAAAATAGTGCGTGAACGTTATTAAGTAGTATCTACTGTGTTAATTATTCAAAAAGTGGAATACTAAACTGATTTGTTATATCATCGTGTTTTATTGTAAACCTGCATTATGGATTCCGTACCACCGAATCGAGATGATGACGGCGCTATCGCTCAGCCATCGCTGACGCCGTCATCAGAAGTGGGATCGGGATCTAACTCCCACTGGCGCGCATTGTTTGAGTTGCAGCAACGAAATAGGATGCAATTGATCGAGGCTATTCGCACACCAGTTTCATCGTCTGCAATCACTTTGCCTGACATCGACCCAGACAAATCAGATTCTGATACACGCGCTTGGTGTGCTACAGTGGATATTTGTACTGCTGAACCAGTGAAAGAGCGACGCATAGATGCTTGCGAAATAGCTGGTGTTTGCGGACAGTTACAACAATCTGGTGAGCTGTATTGTTTTGTTTACGATTCTGGTGCTGAATGCTCGTTAGTAAAGAGAGTTGTGCCACTTAATTAAGTGGCAAACGAGTTAATAACGTTGTTGCATATGGGTCAAAGACTAGTATTCAGCATAGAACAAATCTTATGTAACGTAACGATTAGCGAACACCAACTAGAGGTTTTGTGTTTTGTTTGTTTTGATTTTGTGATGTGCTTCCCGACACTTATTTGCAATGTAATATTTGATAGGACATTTCGTATAATTAGAAAACAAAAAGCGAAATCAGATTTAGTTAGATCGGAAGTTCAGAGGTCTGTTTAATGTAGCTGAAGTTTTAAATGGTGATCGCTATACGTTAAAGATAAAAGCTGTTAATTTTAAGCGTACTTGCAAATACTCAAGGTAAGTTAAAAAAAAAAAAGATGCCAGTAGGTCATGTACCAGTCAAAGTAGATGGTGATCACAGTGGTGATGAGCAAGCCTAAGTTATGGGAAACCCGCGAGTAGGGTTCTCTATCGGCCGTATTGTGTGTGACCGTACCAGTAGAGACTGGCAGAGGTCGGGGTCTAGAGAGACCATAGTTTGATCCATGCGCTGGATGTGTGAGAGCAATGTGATGCTGGTCGGCTGGAGAGCCGTGGCGTTAGAGTGGTTTACTCGTGTGGGTTTCCAAGTGTCTAAGGATCTTAGTGAAAAAGATGATTGTGTGGTAAACGATGGTACATGGCTCTGGTTGATGATTTTTGCTGTGATTAATCAAAGTTTCAGTTCATTGAGAAGTAGAAGTATTTTGTTTTGTTAAAACAATAAAGTGTTGAGGATTAAAGTTTCCTAATCTCAAAATTTAGAACCCGTAAATGGTCAGAATTGGCCGAGTCGAACAGACACTGTTGTTGAGTTTTGCTTAAAGGTTAACACACAAGTTTAGGGAATTTTATGAGAGTAAAATCATTAAGCTTCATTTAATAGCTACGGGATCATCGCGAGCTAACGGTCAAGTTGAGCGCACAATAAGCACGTTAAAATCTATGCTTACCGCGGTTGAAGTGAACGAAGATAGGTCGTGGCGAGTCAATAGGGTAACAAAAGCAAGTCCACTCGAATTACTAGTCGGTAAAGTAGCGTGCCCCCTTAGTCTTAGTCTCTTAGCTTACGACGATGATACTGACGCAGATATCGAACAAGTTAGGGAAACCTCAGCCCGGTTAATCGAAAAGTCGGCTCTATGACAAAAAACGGTTCAATAGCACTAAACCGCGACTGGACAGGTTTTCGGTGGGTGACTTTGTGTTGCTTCAAACCGAAGAACACAACCAGACTAAATTAGACCCCAAATATAAGGGACCATTCAGAGTTGTAGAATTGTTACCGATCGCTAAACATTGAAGGCATTAAGTTCTAAGCGAACTTACAAGTACGCTCATGACCGTGTTAGGAAGATGCCCGATGGCCAAGTACCAATTGAGATTGTAGACGAAATAGATGATGAGTTGGTATCACTTTAGATTGAACAAACAGGTTCTCGGTCCAGTGGGTCGGAGACTATACCAGAGTATCGTAGCCGTAGCCCGTTGGAAATCGGTATCTTCTCAATGAGTAGTCCGTGGGTATGCGGTAGGCGGTAGCTCTGGGTGGTGTAGTCGGGTTTTGCCTAGAAGCGAAGACCATAGAGTCGAGGGTTGACTCGGTATTCCCGTGGGGAATAGTGTGCGACTGTTGTTGACCATAAACGAGATACCTGAGGTTCTGTTTTCTTTGATCAAATTTAATGTGGAATCTTTGTGCTTGGTCACGGTAATCTCGAAACTAGATAGTAATTTTTGTTCCAAATTGCTTGTAAATTAAAACAGATTTTAAAGAGTCAAGTCCCTTTAATTATCTCATCAGTCTTCATATGAGTCAGGATTGGACGAACAGAAACTGTGGCGATTTTTTTATTAAAGGGGATGCTCACTTCTGTAGAGACATCTGACAGATTGTGGCAATAAGCGCTGAATGATGTGCAACTAGCTTTAAATTGTACGGTTCATCGTGTTACCGGGGCAAGCCCTCTTGAGCTTATGATTGCGCGCGTAGCTAGACCATTAAATCTTTTAACTGTTGGTGATACTGAATCGGAGATAAATATAGACGAGACCAGAGGGCAAGCGGCAACGAATATAGAAAATAATGCTAGTAATGATAAGTCTAGATTTGATCGTGCGTGCGCGCTTGGCGTATGGCTGTGTTTCGTATTCGTACATCTAAGTCAAATAAGTAATTGCGACTAATCCAGTATAATCGGTTGTGTTTATTAATAGTGTATACGCATAAATAATGGTGAAGTGTAAGAAATGCAATAAGGTCGTGTCGATCGCAAAAGATGAGATCTTTAAATGCAAAGGCCCATGTGAAGCAGCCTTTCATAAAAAGTGCGTTACGAGAGCTACCCTCAAAAACGAAAAGTGCGAGGATTGCGTCTCCCCGCCCGGTTCGCAGCCTAGCTCGCCTAATCTTGAGGATCCGAATATTGCAGTAACCCTGGCTGATATGAACAGAAAAATGGATGTTGTCTACAAAATGGAGAAAAAGCTAAGTGAGCTGGCCGACCTTGTCGATTTCGTATCTGAAAAGTATGACAATTTGTTGGAGTACCAGAAATCAACGGAAACAAAAATTAAAGCCTTAGAAAACATGAATGCACACTTGGAAAAGTGCAATAAATCACTAGAAGAACGTGTGAATGAGCTGGAAGAGAAAGAAAAGGAGAAAAAGGTGGAGTTAGCTGGACTGGAGAAAAAAGAAAATGAAGTTGTTGCAAATATAGTTGCCCAGGTTGCTCAAAAGCTCCAGATGGACGTCAGTCAGATTGAGTATGCAGAGAGGGTAGGCCGTGAAAAACCAGACGCCGAGAAACCCCTGCCAGTAGTTATAACGCTGAGAACAAAAGAAGCCCGTGATAAGTGGATCGAAAGTCGCAAAAAACGCTTGACCAATGGCCAAGTTTATAGTACAAACAATGACAGCCGCATCTATATAAATGAGAATCTCACGAGATATAAAAGAAACCTTCTATGGGTTACAAAAAACCAGTTAAAGAAAACCTACAAGTACATCTGGATACAGGATGGAAAAATACTCATAAGAAAGAGTGACGACCAAAAGAAAATAATGTCAATTAGGAGTGAACGTGATATTGAACGATTCATTGAAAGCAATGTCACTATGGCGGCTTGCTAGTTGTAGTTATAGATACGTGTCTAGTGCACACATAGTGCGAAGTGAACGCTGCGAGCATCATTAAGACATAAACAAATAAAAGTGGATCGTTTCGATGCAATTGTCTCATTGGAATGTCAATTTACTAGGTTTAAAAATGCAATCACTTGGGTTCAAAGTATATCTAGCAACAACAAATACCTACACACAGTGCACCTAAATGTTCGATCGATAAGAAAAAACTTTAATGAGGTGCTTATTTTTCTTAAAAATTGCTCTAATAAGATAGAAATATTAGTGCTGACAGAGGTTAACATTAAGAAAGATGAGTTATCGTTATACTATATAGAGGGGTACAATATGTTTGCAAACACAAGGGAGAAGACAAGAGGAGGAGGTGTGCTTATTTATGCTAAGGAGTATCTTGTTTTCAACGCAAATAAAACCCTGATAAGTTCTGTGGAATGCCTTCATGGTAAACTCACGTTGAACAAATCCACTATAAATATACTTGCAGTCTACAGACCGCCTAAAACGAATAAGTTGTTATTTGTTGATGAAATTGAGCAGTTTATCAGGAAGATCCCGCCGAACGAGGACATCATCATGTTAGGTGACGTCAACATAAATCTGTTAGGAGTGAGTGAAAGTCATCAAATATCAAGGTACAAGGACTGCCTGTGTGGACTAGGCTTACAGTGCGTAATACCAGCTACGGAGGTGACGCGAGAGGCTATCGTCGCGGGTGTAAGGGAAGTGTCGTGTATTGATCATGTTTGGGTACAAACAGGACAGCTGCAGGACTGCCAGTCGTTTGTTATTGAGTGCTTCATGTCGGATCATCATGTGGTTGGAGTCTCGATACCGTTAGATGCGACGCGACTGTGCACTGGTAGTAACTCGGACACTCGGTATGTGATTAATAATAAGATAGTAGCTAAGAAAATCAGTGATTATGATTGGTCCCAACTGTTGTTTATTGATTGCCCGTTATCTATGTATGATAAGTTACAATATGTTTTGAATGATATTTATAAAAATAGTAAGACTGTAATGCCAAAGACTAAAAAACGGAATACACAACCGTGGATAGGAAAAGGTTTAAGTAATATGTTACAGCGTAGGGATATGTTATTTAGGGATTGGAAAGACACACCTAACAATAACACGAAAAGACTAGAATACACACGATTTAGGAATAAAGTAAACAAATTGATATTTAAAGCAAGAAATAAGTTTCGGCAAGAAGAAATAAAGAAATGTAACCGAGACCCAAAAAAAATTTGGGATAAAATAAATAGTTGGACAGGTAGAAAAAAAGCAAATATAGATGATATTGTTAAAAGATACTTTGGAGGTAAAGACACAATGTATAATATATGTAGTAACTTTGCAGATACATTTACTGAAGAAATTATTAGTATTAAACATAACTGTAATATAAAATTATTAGATAGAAATATGTATGTTAGGGCAAGTGATGTAACGTTTCTCTTTAGGCCAGTGTCGAGCAACACGGTATGTAAAGTTATCGATCAGCTGAGCAGTGACAAGGCGCCGGGTATTGATTGCATTCGTGTTAGTGACTTAAAAATAATCAAGAATAAAATCTCGCCGGTATTGTCGCACTTTGTCAACCTGTGTTTATCGAAAGGGGAATATCCAAGTGCACTTAAAAAAGCTTTAATTAGGCCCATCTTTAAGCAGGGAGCGCACTCAGATTACGCTAACTATAGACCCATCGCTATCTTATCAGTAATTAATAAAATTGTGGAAAAAATGGTAGTCGGTCAGGTTAGCGAATTCTTAGAGCAGAATTGTATACTAGCAGATGCACAACACGGTTTTAGGCGCGGTCGTAGCACCACTTCAGCACTATCACAGTTCTCGGAAGACATGAATAGTAGTCTAGATCAGGGTCATCAGGTCCTGGCACTGTTCATTGATTATAAAAAAGCGTTTGACACCTTGGACCACGAGGTCTTGTTGCAGGCCATGGATGAGTGTGGGATCAGGGGGCCCACGAACAAGTGGTTCCGGAACTACTTGACTGGCCGAACCCTGCAGACCTACATTTCTGGTGTGACGGGTAAAGAAGCTGCGGTAAACCTTGGCGTTCCGACTGGTTCCGTATATGGACCAGTTGGCTATGTCATGCATGTCAATAGCGTCAGTAATGTAGTTGGGAAATGTCGAGTATATATGTACGCGGACGACATGTGCCTTATGTACTCCTCTAAGAATATACAGGAGGTCAGGGCTGTGTTGCAGGCTGACTTCGACAATATTACCCGGTGGGCGCACGATAACGGCATCATACTAAATCTAGATAAGACGAAAGTGATGCATGTGCACTCGCCCCACAACCTTGTGGCAAAAAATGTCGACAGTGTGGATATAGGTATCTTGGGCCACACCTACGATTGCATGCACGTCAGAAATGTCAACTGTGTCTGTCAAAAGCTGGAGTATGTCAGTAAATTTAAGTATCTAGGTCTGTGGGTGGACCGTAACATGAACTGGAAGACACAGGTTGACACAGTGTGTACAAAGCTTAGGTCAGTGTTAACTAAGTTCTATATGCTGAAGGCACCGTTGAGTAGGAAAACGCTGCGTGTGATTTATTTTGCTCTCGCCGAGTCTTTGCTAAGTTATGGATTAAATACTTATGGCCGTACATTTAAAACCTATTTGAACAGTATAAAATCGCTGCAAGCTAGATTTATGAAATACCTTGTTAACCCAAAACTAAAACTCCAGTGTAAAGAAAATTATGAAAAACTTTTTGTTGTATGTAAGGTGCTTCCTGTGCATGAAAAGGTCAAGTATTTAGTGGTTCTGGAGCAGTTCTATAACGACCAATTCAAAGTACATGTGCAAAACACTTACAATACAAGAAGTGTTAGAGAACGTAAATACGTGCGAGCGCCAGTAAAAAATTACTACGGCAAAAGAACCAATAAGTATTTGACCCCTACACTGTTCAATAGTATCGACTGGTTGAGAAAAGATAATGGTGTAATTAGCAGGCGAACACTGGGGAGTAAATTAAAGGTTGAACTGTTGAATGAAATGGTTGCAACATATGACAATAATTAATCGATTGAGCACTGAACTGAACTGTCCAACAAAATATTCTTACCGTCCATTTGAACTACTCGTATTTGTGTCTACCTACTTAGATGTATTATATTGTATAAACCAAATGTTTTAAGACGAGCGCTAATCCTGCCGACAAACTGTCACGCAGTTTGGCAGGTTTATAAAATGTATGCAAGTATTTGGTCCAAAATAAATGATTTATTATTATTATTATTATTATCAAGGCAAAGCTAATCTTGTTAAGTTTGATGTTGGAGACAAGTTAGACCCCAATTACAAGGGACCATTCAAATTTATAGAGGTACTTGATGGCGATCGCTATCTGTTGAAACCCTTAACTGGCAATAGAACCTATAAGTACGCACACGATCGCTTACGAAAGATGCCTCTTAGCAGTGTTCCTGTTGAGCTCGATTTGTCTGATGTAGAGGATGTGGTGGAAGGTACATCCAACAAGTAGTAGAAGTGATTTTGGGTTATGAGCCTTGGTTATGGGTCGCACTGCACGCACTGACTGTAGTCGTAACTGCAATTCACTTGTGAGTTGTTCAGGGGGTGATGGGCAGTCAGTGGTGTGGCGGGGACTCTATCCTTGGTTATTGGTCGCACCGCACTCGCTAATCTGTAGTCGTAACTGCAATTCGCTTGCGAGTTGTTCAGAGCGCGATGGGCAGTTAGTGGTGTGGCGGGGACCCGGGTCTCGGATGAGACTATTGTTTTGTTGGTCATGCAATGACCTGAGACTTCTTTGAGACGTGGTGGTCGTATCACGTGAGGTGATGACAATAGACGATCACTGTGTGTCAGTGTACCATTTAATTTATTTTGATTATTGAAACTTAGAGACACCTTTTTGTTTGATTAGTTGAGGCTAATGTGTTTTTCGTTGATTACGGTCAGGCTGGCCGAGGTGACACGTTACTCCAAAGTTGATTATTTTGTTTCAGGTACACATGAGGACGTGTGACCTGTCAGGTTGGCCGTGTCGTAGATTATAAGAGATGAACGATAATAGTCGCTCAATTGATTATTATAGTACTTAGGTTAGTAATTTGCCTAAACGAGACGCGTCCTTGAAATTTCACTCTCAATTCTCGTCCAATCATCGAATCACCGTCTAAGAAGTTTCACTATAATAAAGTATAAGCAGTAAGCCGCATCCGTTCGTCTTGCGCGACCCGTGGAGGTGCGGAGCGGCATAACAGTAGCAGGCGCATTTTGTACAGTTGTACTTGAGTAAAGACAAATTATTCCGAGTTCAAGCATGGTAAAAAGACGTGCGACGCTGGAAGATGGTAATGGTACATTATAGTGCTTACCTGGGCTGTCAGGCACGGTGTCGAAGTGGCAGTTGAGCAGCAGCGCAGAGCGCGCGCGCGCCCGGCCGCCCGCGCCGCTCACGCGCGCTACCACGCTCTGTACGCCGCGGTACACGTTGTTCATGCCTGCGACACGCACACACGTCACTCTCACTCGCCAGTCGCCAGCCCGCCGGCACCCCACGGGGACGTACACTTACCGTCCATGAAGGAGAGTGCGAAGGCGCCGCTGGCGGTGTGCACGTCGAGCTCCACGCGGTTGTGGGGCGACGCGTGCGCCGCGATGTGCTTGATGGCCGACACCAGCATGCTCACCGCCAACACCTCGTTCTCATAACTGCCTGCCACCTGCGAAACACCCACTGTTAACTATAGCGACGACTAGCCTTGTGGCCAGTCGTCGCTGTAGTTGCCAGTCGGATTCTGATTGGCCCGCATGACACTAAGTCGTGCGGGCTCATCGTTTGCTTAATAGGTTTGATGCGGGTTTTTGTTTTACACAGTGAAATCGCCCTAAGTGTTACAGTGTAAGTGTGGAACGCACCCGTGGTCCGAGGGAGGTGAGGTTGACAAGGTGCTGGTGCGCGGTGACCGCGCGGAAGCGCTGCGGCGGCGCGTCGAGCCCCAGCGGCTCGGGCAACGCGTAATCGATGCTCGCCACGCCCGCCAGCGTGGCCGCGCTGGCGGCCAGCGCGACCAGCACCCACCACCCAGACAGCGGCGCCTGCACCGGCTTGTTCTCCTTCACCAGCTCCGACTGCGAAGTGCTCTTCTGAGATAGAATCACCTGCTCACATTTAATTATGCGGGTACTATTACATAACATCACGCCTGCATTCCCCGAAGGGTCGGGTAGATCTACCTAAAGTACGGCTCCACTGTACATTAATTTCCGCCCGTGCGAAGATTCCATTTTTTTTGGGTACAGATGTCTTTATGTAAAGCGCTTTCGCAAAATTTCACACTGGCCAAACGCTTAGTTATTGAGGAAAAAAATCCTAATTTAAAAAAAAAAAACTGTTTGTGCGGATTTCACCAATGAAATTGCCAAATTGAAATCAGCCCTTAACGTAATACATTTAACATTTTACCACATATTGTACGAATTTCACTCCTAAATAGTTTGTTTCGTTTTACGTTCAGACAAACTGACAGCGGATTTTAATGGTTTTTAGTATATACAGAATGGCAGGAACATCGACGCGAAGCCTGTTACCATTCAGTACATGATTCCGAACCCACTGCGTTAAATTTCGTTCGTCGGTTATTAAAACATAAATCAGCTGTTTCATAGAAAAGTGCAATACCTACGCGGTCAAAACGTATAGAACCGATGTTTTTTTTTTAATAACCGACAACCAAAATTGTAAGTTTTTAACTTTAATTCAATTTTAAATAGCTGCTACCGCAATTAACTCAATTATGAAGCAAATAATATAATTAGGTAATGAAATAATAAATAATAAAGTTTTATTTGTACTCTTAAAGATGGCGGGTAATCGAATGTAAGTGCCGACATCGTTATTCGTTTGACAGTTGTCACTCATCGTATAAACAAAAGGCAATCTATCTATTTAAATAAAAATGAATCACTATTTCCCTTGGTCACGGCATCACGCGTGAACGGCTGGACCAATTTCGCTAATCTCAAACTCAAACTCAAAGCATTTATTTCAATTAAACCATTTACAGGCACTTTTGAATTGTCAGACAGTCGGTCAGTTAGTCAGAAAGTTGAAGCTAGTTGCCCAGTTCCAAAACGTAGATCTTCATGGAGAAGAACGGGCAAGAAACTCCAAGGACCCTCTTTTAAATATAGAAAATTACAATCACACAATCCTGGGTACATTATTCTTGTTGCTTCTATATGTGAGAACAAAGTATAAAAAAATAATTAAAACAATTCAAAATATAACATTAAAAATAAGCCCTGATAGATAAGAGATGACCAGTCACAACTGACGGCGCCCGTTCACGAACATGACGCTTGGATCAGCACCAGCCAGCTCAACCATTTTGTAGGGAACCGAATGATCCAACACACTCGCCACCATCAGCGAGACATTTAAGTGAGCATCATGACAAACTCTCAACTGCCGTGCTCTTTCAAGTCAACATACATCTTAATAACATAAAATACGGCTCCATGGTACTCACATTTACAAAAATTGAAAAAATGCTTCTAAATTATACAAAACTATAGTTTGCAATGTATTTGAGAGATTAATAGACTTTTACTACCTAAAAGAAAGAAAATCATTATCCATTGGAACATTCAACAATTAAACTTGTTTAAATAAAAAATAAACATTAAGTTCGTAATGTCAGAAAAATAAAAAGGGGAAGCAACTCTTCCAATTTTTTTTTTTTTTTTAACTAGTGAGCCCAAGTGGCTGTGGAGCAGGACCAGCATTAAGCCAAGCATTTTTATCATCGATATAATCATCCAACTTATAATATGATTGTCTACATAGTGTGCGTTTAATGCATGTTTTAAATTTCTTCTCATTCAGTTGAAGAATATCGAGTGGTATTTTATTATAACATTTTACACAGTACCCCATAAAAGAAGTGTGCACTTTAGACAATCTGCAACGTGGTTGATCTAATTTGTTCCTATTTCTAGTGTTAAAATTATGCCTGTCACTTATCTTACTAAAAAGATGTCGACTTTTTCGAACATACATAATGTTTTCTACACTAATATTATAAAGAGGAAAGATTTGTGTGTATGTTTGTAATGAATAAACTCAAAAACTACTGCGCCGATTTCAAAAATTCTTTCACCATTAGAAAGCTACATTCACCCTGAGTAACATAGGCTATATTTATTGCTGGAAAAGATTAGGGATCCTTACTAAAACTTGAGTAACGTAACCCAAGGTGTATTTTTTTCCCTTTCGTCGCATGCGCTGCGGAAAGTATTGATGAGAGAACAAAATTATGTTCTACAATATTAAAGAACATATCAATAACTACAAAAAACTTCGCGATACTATATGTCCAACTATTGTCGTTATGTCACAATAACCACTTTTTACATTTTAAAAGTTGATAGAAATACCGAACAAAATTAGACCATGTTATTCATACTTCTGTTTAAATCCTTATCCAAATAAATCATATTGATTTCAAGACTGTTTCAATTCATGCATATAACTTTTTGAATTGTTCAAATCGGCTATTCCATTCAATAGATATTACGAATTTAAAAATTTATTGATATAGAAAAGGCGCCGCCGCGCCGCGCCGCGCCTTGGCGGACGGAATCCAGTATAAACTCTGTACGTGATCGTATAGCTTTTGTACATGACGAAGCTTGCTTAACCCCGCGTCTTATTTAAAAGCGACCGACGCGCGAATACACGATCGGTCGAACTTTTGTGTTCGGTGAACCTGAACGCGTGGTCGCGCCGACAGAGGGCGCTTTCCGGTTTTCCGAACAAAAAGTGCCATATACACGCGACCGATCGCGTATTCGAGCGGCAATCGCTTTTAAATAGTACGCGGCCTAACACAGATGCTCTACGAAATATGTCTCTTTGATGAGGAACAGTATAATCTTCTTCTTTTCATGTGGTAAGTGTCTTGACTGGTGTCAGAGTTTTAATGCCGCCCATGGGCCTCTGACTTGGCTTCACATGCCGTCGAAAAATATCTCTCAGGCATGCCGGTTTCCTCACGATGTTTTCCTTCACCGTTTTTGAAGCAAGTGATAATTATACAATACGCACATGATTCTGAAAATTAAAAGAATGAAAGTCAGAGGTGCGTGCCTTGGGTTCGAACTTGAGAACTATGACTTGGCAGTCTGACGGTCACCACTAGGCTATCACTGCTAAACAACAGTAACAGTATAATAATATGTACGTACATGGATCGAGAGGGTTAATCATATAATAAATAATCTATATAAATAAAAAAATATCAATAAACGTGTTGCTAAGCGCAATACTCGAGAACGGCTGGACCAATATAGCAATTTTTTTTAAATATTCCTTTATGTTCGAGAAAGGTTCATAAAAGTGAAAATTTGGAATAATTGCCCGGAAAAACGTAAAAACACCACTATTATTTTTCCAACACAAACTGTTCTAAAACCAAATCAAAGAAAAGACGTCTGTCGGGTCAGCTAGGTAGGTGTATATAGGTAGGTAGGTAGTTATGTAAGTAGATAGGTATGTAGTTAGGGTGGGTAGGCAGGTATGTAGGTAGATAGGTAGGTAGGTATGTAGTTAGGGTGGGTAGGCAGGTATATAGGTAGATAGGTAGGTATGTGGGTAGGTAGGTAGATGTAGGTAGGGTAGGTAGATGTAGGTAGGGTAGGTAGGTAGATGTAGGTAGGTAGGTGTAAGTAGGTAGGTATAGGTAGGTAGGTGTAGGTAGGTAGGTGTAGGTAGGTAGGTGTAGGTAGGGTAGGTAGGTGTAGGTAGGATAGGTAGGGTAGGTAGGTGTGGGTATGGTAGGTAGGTAGGTGTGCCGTAGATAAGTACTTAGTGCTACCCGTGCGAAGCCGGGGCGGGCAGCTAGTCATATATATACTGACAAGGTACCGTCATGATGTTAATTTTCTTAAACAGTTCCCTTAGAGATTCGCGTCTGCGGAGGTTATATATAGCTCTGACAGCCCTCTTTTGCAGAATAAAGATAGAATTAATATCTGCAGCCTGTCCCCACAGCAAAATACCGTAAGACATGATGCTATGAAAGTAACTAAAATAGACCAGTCTCGCGGTATCCACGTCTGTTAGTTGGCGGATTTTCCAAACAGCATAAGCGGCTGAACTTAGCCGCCCTGCAAGTGATGTTAAGTGAGGACCCCACTGTAGTTTTGAGTCAAGCGTGATCCCCAGGAAAACCGTTTTTTCGACGAATTCTAGTGTCTCCCTATTCAGTACAACATGACATTCACTACTTCTAACATTTGGTAACGCGAATCTTATGCATTTAGTTTTCTTCTCATTTAATACCAAATTATTTACAGTAAACCAATTATGGACCTTAAGCATAGCGTTATTTACTTCGTCAAGCTCCTGTGCATGTCTGTTTACCTTAAAAATCTGTGATGTGTCATCAGCAAATAACACCATTTGTGGTCGGTTTTTTAGTAAATGCGGTAAATCATTTATATACATATACTAAAAAGAGGAATGGACCCAAAATCGAGCCCTGTGGTACACCCATTTTGACTTTTAAACCCAATGAATTAACTCCATTTATTTGAACTTGCTGCATTCTATCATTCAAATAAGATTTTACTAAGCTAAGTGCAAGTTCATCCAGTCCGTAATGCTCAAGTTTCAAGAGCAGTGTTTCGTGATTCACGCAATCAAATGCCTTGGATAGGTCGCAAAAGATGCTTATTGCATCTTGTGTCTCTTCCCATGCGTTAAAGATGTGTTTTAATTATTTTTCTGTTCTTATATATATATATATAAAAATTAATCTCTATATCCCTTGGTCACGGCATCACACGTGAACGGCTGGACCAATATCGCTAATTCTTTTTTTGTTATGTTCGTTATTGTAAGGAGAAGGTTCATACAGAAAGAAAATTTTTGAAAATTGCGCAGAAAAATGGAATATTTCAGAAAACCTGTCGACTGCTTTTAACTTCGCGCGTTGGACAGTTAACGCATTTTATGAATGTGAATTTAGCAGAGTAGGGTCGGTTGGTTGGTAGTAGTAGGTAGATATGTAGGTAGGTAGGTTAGGTAGGTAGGGTAGGTAGGGTAGGTAGGGTAGGTAGGGTAGGTAGGGTAGGTAGGGTAGGTAGGGTAGGTAGGGTAGGTAGGGTAGGTAGGGTAGGTAGGGTAGGTAGGTAAGTAGGGTAGGTAGGGTAGGTAGGGTAGGTAGGGTAGGTAGGGTAGGTAGGTAGGTGCGCCGTAGATAAGTACATAGTGCTACCCGTGCGAAGCCGGGGCGGGGAGCTAGTGTTAATATAGATAGCAAAAAACTTAGGATGCAAGAGCGAGCGAAGCGAGCTCGGAACTTAGGGCACCCAGAGTCGGACAAGCGAAGCTTGCTCTAGTGAGCGAGCGAAGCGACCGAACAAAGACCCCGATATCCCTTTCGTGGTTTTTTTGGGATTCCGTAGTAAACAAGGAACCCTTATAGTTTCGCCATGTCCGTCTGTCTGTCCGTGGCTTAGCTCAGAGACGGTTAGTACTAGAAAGCTGTAATTTAAAATCAAGTAAAATATTTTTTTTAGGGTACCTCCCCTATACGTACAATGGGAATGTTTTTTTTTTTCTCATCTGCGCCATGTTGAGGGGTATCGATAGAAAGGCCGTTCAAAAATATTGCGAGTTTGTGAAAACCATTTTTGGATTCAGGGATCCGATTGCAAAATATTAAGCTTTTAACTGATTTTTTTTGTTAAAGTGTCGTCGTCCCCTGCCAGCTAAATGGTTGGTTTTGGAAATCTGAAAAAATTCACGGTAGTATATAACGAAATTAAAAGGAGAACTATCACAGCTAAGTAGACTTTACAAGTTAACGAGTGCTAATCGACCAACTTAAATTTGCAGTTGTAGAAACATGTTCTCTCATACATTCCGTATGGGAGTACATGTTTTTCAACTACAATGTTAAGTTTGTTCTTGGGATGAATTTTGTGACTCTTTTCAAGAGATTTAAAGTATTGGGAATGAAGTCATAGTCCGTATCTTCAGGTTACATTTTAGTCTTTATTTCATTAAAATCGGTCCACTCGGTCAAAAGTTATTACTACTTGGTTTGAACGGAGACTTTAAGTTTACCAGTTCCCATACAGTCCGTATGGGAGAACATGTTTTTCCAATACATTGTTAAGTTTGTTCTTGGGATAAATTCATCCCAACTACGGAACCCTTCATTTTGCGTGGTCCGACACGCACTTGGCCGGTTTTTTATTTTATCATTTCAGAAATTGGAGCCCGCCAAGCGGGCTCAGTTGACTACGCCTTATCATCGCCATTTCACCTGCCCCGCCCTTACTACTCCCACTATCCCACCACTACATACCGAAAAAAATTTGGCGATTTTTTTCTCGTCACCTATGGTTTTGCGCACTTTGGGGTTTAAAAAAATACCTACACTAAAAAGACTGCATTCTAAAAAAAAAAAAAAACTATAAAATTGCGCCGGGTGTTAAAGTTTCAGGCAAGCAGAGGTTCTCAAATGCAGACTCCGGGCTGCCACTGAGAAATTCTAGATGGAAAAACCCACACTTAGGCCGACCCGGGAATCGAACCCAGGAGCTCATGCTCAGCAGTAGCGCTTGCGACAACTAGACCAACGAGGCACTCCAGACGGACAGACGTGGGTATTATTACTTATTGACCGATCGAGCGAAGCGTCTAAGCTTCTAGTCTGGCAAAATTTGCTTTCGTGTGTCAGTTTGTTGGTACTCCTCTACAGGTCGTATTTTACAACCGATCTGAACGAAATTTGTTATACAATATTACGACTTTATACAGTTTTTTTGTCGTCGGGGATTCTTGATTGGAGGACTTGGAAAACTGGCACTCAATTTAGTAAAATCTTATTTAAATGATAGACAACAGCAAGTCCAAATAAACGGTATCAATTCACTAGGTTTAAAAGTAAAAATGGGTGTGCCACAAGGCTCGATATTGGATCCATTCCTCTTTTTATTGTATATCAATGATCAACTCCATTTATTAAAAAATCAACCACAAATGGTATTATTTACTGACGATACTTCCTTAATTTTTAAGGTAGATAGACGTGCAACAAATTTTGACGACGTAAATAACGCCCTACTGCAGGTCCAAAATTGGTTCACTGCTAATAATTTAGTATTAAATGGAAAAAAAACTAAGTGCATAAAATTTTCTTTACCAAATGTCGAAAGTAGTGATTGTGAGATAGTATTGAATCAAGAGAAACAAAGTTCATCGATAAAACTGTTTTCCTAGGGATCACGCTCGACTCAAGGCTACAATGGGGTCCTCATATGACATGTCTTGCAGGACGGGTAAGTTCAGCAGCTTAGGCTGTCTGAAAAATCCGTCAATTTACTGATGTAGATACCGCGAGGCTGGTCTATTTTAGTTACTTTCATAGTATCATGTATTACGGTATTTCACTGTGGGGACGGGCTGCAGACATCGAGTCTATTTTTATTCTGCAGAAAAGAGCGATTAGAGCCATATATTATCTCCGCAGGCGTGACTCTCTAAGGGAACTGTTTAAGGATATTAACATCATGACGGTACCTTGTAAACATATCTACGAAAACATCATGTACGTAAGAAAAAACTTACATCTTTTTAGTAAAAGAGGTGATAGACATAATTATAGTACAAGAAATAGGGACCTATTAGTTCAACCAGGTTTCAGACGGGCCTAAAGTGGACTCATCTTTCATGGGGTACTGTTTAAAATGTTACAATAAAATTCCTCCCCACATACTTCAACTGAATGAGACGAAATTCAAATCTTGTATAAAACTATGCAGACAGGCATATTATAAGTTGGGGGATTACATCACTGATAAAAATGCTTGGCTCAATGCTGGTCCTGCTCCACAACCACAACTAATTGATTAACATTTGAAAATACTGCTGAAGATTTTCAGACCATCTTTGCGTTGTATACAATTAATCTCCTTTGTATTATATAATTGCAGAGCACAGGTGTGAGTACTATGTACTAAAGAGCTACCATTTACCGGGTAATACGTCTTTTATTGACTTGAATCCGCCACTCACAGCCGCCAGGGCACTCTGGCGGCTGTGAGTATGTCATGCTCACTCAGATTTCTCGCTGATGGGGGCGCGTGTGTTGGATCACTTAGCTCCCTTCAAAATGGTTTAGCTGAATGGTGCTGATCCATGCGTCATGTTCGTGAACTGGCGCCGTCAATTGGGACTGGTCAACTCTTAGCGGCCATGGCTGATTTTAATTTTTGAATTGTTCTTTGTTTTATCTTTGTATTACGGACGCTTCTAACGTGCACATCTTTCTACATTGTTCTCACATGTATAATTTCAACATGAATGATGTAACCAATACTTTGTAACAATTTATTTTATTTAAAGAGTGTCCGTGGAGTTTCTTGCCCGTTCTTCTCCATAGGTACCTACTACGCTTTGGAATGGGCAACTAGCTTCATATTTTTGACTGACCGATTCCTTGACAATTCAAAAGTGACTGTAATGGTTTAATTGAAATAAATGTTTTGAGTTTGACCTCCTCCAAAAAGAGGCAAAAAAAGGGGCTACTAAATATCTCCGCCAATTGAGATCCGATTTCGATGGTTCTTGTAAACTGATACAGTAGCTTTATCAGAAATCGACATAAAACAAGAACAAATACACTTCTGTTATCATCACGTATTTATAAACACAACTCTCGAAACAAGAGCATGGTTTACATTAAAAAGTATGGTCTGTTTATTCAAGAACCCAAAACACTTTACGATAAGGAGGTAGACTCAACAAAAACTACTAATGACCATTTTAATGGGCGGTGTCGTTAAAGTGGCAACGCAGCGGGATTTTAGTCTATTGTTTTTGGCAACAGCTAAAGTTAGTTTATTATAACTAACTTTCGTTCGACGCCTGACCGGTTAACCATTTTCAAAAATCATCTACGTAGTACATGATCTTTGGCATCAGTTATACACATATTTGACTATAGCAAAATTACGGAGAAGATACCTTCATTTAATCAGCTACCTAACGAGGTATAAGGGAGGAAAAGAACTCTAAATACGGGAAATAAAAAAAAATACTCAACGGAAACATTACTTTATTTTTAATAAGAAACAAATCTGCATTCAAAGATTTTCCAACATTCGGAATCAAACCAGCTAAAATGCGAAAAAATAACACAATTTTTATGGGATCAATCGATCATAAGGATCGAATAGGAAATGAGACTTCAACCTAGTTTTTACGTTGGATAGACTAGCCGACAATAAAGAAAAAGAACCGGCCAATTGCGAGTCGGACCACGCACAATGAAGGGTTCCGTAGTTGGAATGAATTTATCCCAAGAACAAACTTAACATAACTTAAATTTGCACAAACTGCAAATTTAAGTTGGTCTATTATTACTCGTTAACCTGTGTAGCCTACTTATCTGTGATAGTTTTCCTTTTAACTTCGTTATATTTACTACTGCTGTGATTTTTTTTACAAATCCAAGTACAACCATTTAGCTGGCAGGGGGGGGACACTTGACTCTAACAAAAATTTGCACTTTAAAGCTTAATATTTCGCAAACGGATTCCTGAATTGAAAAATGACTTTCACACACCCACAATATTTTTGAACGACCTTTCCAATGATACCCCACAATAAGGGATAGACGAGAAAAAGAAAAAACCCACTTTACGTGTCAGGGAGGTACCCTAATTTACCAATTTGCCGGCGTGACTAATATGTATACCCATCCAAATTACAGCTTTCTAGTACTTACCGTCTCTGAGCTAAGCCGCGGACAGACAGACGGACATGGTGAAACTATAAGGGTTCCTTGTTTACTACGGAACCCTGAAAAGGGTATTTCAAATTTCGAACGAATACGCGCTATACTTTTATTTGATTTAAGAACAAAATTTTTGCGTTTTTAACGTTTCCCATACAAGACTAAAAGTTTATAATTATTTGAGGTAGGTACTATTACTGTCTGTCGATTCTGTAAAAATATCAACGTGAAACTTAGGAGAAGTGAGCGTGAAGTGAGCTGATACTGTCACAAATCTACCGGCAGGATGCTAGGGAATAACACTATTGACAGCTCACTTCACCTGAGTTTCACGGTGATATTTTTACAGAATCGATCGGCTGCCGTGCTATTCTGTAAACATCTCACCGTGATAACTTGGGTGAAGTGAGCTTGATGTGAGTTGTCATTGCACCTAAAGCTAGGGATTGACACTATGGACAGCTCACTTCATGCTCACTTCACCTCACTCTTCACGGTGAGATATTTACAAAATGGATCGACTGGTCTTTTCTTGCTGACTGTATTTTTTTTTCAAAATCTGTGAATGAGACGTCGCAGCATACGCTCCTACGCGGCATATGTCTGCCACGCCTGCCCTACCCTACTGTATCTGTACTGCAGCGTCACCTGCGCCTCAACATACGCTTAGCCTTAAGCCGGGCCGAGGCAGCGCCACTATTACGCCGCCTATACACTGCCTAAAATAAATGGCTTTTGCACAGCACAATGATAGCGATCAATGTTTTCGTGTGAGTGAGTTGTACGGTGCATGGTCAATGTGCAATGCTAGTAAGAAGCAGGATCGATAACATCAAAAAAGTTTTTGTGAAAACTGCCCATTCTCGTGCCGATCAAAATGTCTCAACAAATTAAGGGCAGTCTTCTAAGACCGTTTTCCTGTAGCCACAACGGCTCAGGTGGCTGCCCTTAGTGCCCCATCTCTAAAATCCACCCTTTATATTCGGGCATAACTTATTTGTTTATGCACCGATTTTATAATTCTTTCATTTGGTAGAGGAAGTTTGCGCGCTGGTCCTATATAAATTTTATTAACTTTGCTTGGGTACTTTTCGAGTTAGCTTTAATTAATAATACGTATTTAATCCACTTCGTGTATGTTGATGATGTTATAAAATTTCCTGTCGCTGTTGTTTACATTGCAAGTAATGGTATACGAATTGGTGTGGGGTAGGTAGCACAACCAAAAAGAAAAACTTTTTTTTTGTGCTACTACTTTTTTGAGATTAATGAAATACTTTTTTTATAACAAAAATCAACCAACATCCAATAAACAAACAAAAAAAATATTTTTTTCGAAAGTTCTGTTTTTCGTTTTGTATTTTGTAAATGGTTAATAAACTTCTTCCTATATTTTTTAACTGTTTGATGTTTTAGAAAATGGTTTTTGGTTACATCGAAAGGTTTATTAAAGTATAAGGGTACCCAATGGAATCGCAATGAAAGCCATTCAATTTGAGAGTATAAAGAAAAGTGCTATTTAGTGACGAATTCTGGGAAATTTAAAAAAATACATCACCATTAGGTTTTCTTGAATCCCATACATTTTTGATTAGGGTTTATGGGGTGCTTAAGTGTTGCAAATCGACTTATTAAGGTTCAAAAGATATAGCCCTGTGACAGACGGATGGACAGTCTTAGTACCCTAAAAATCAAAATCGATATACCTACTTGCTGGTCGACATGAAACGTCTCCAAATTTTGTGGAAATTTTAGAAGGAAGTCAAGAACCTAAATCCTGAGAGTGATACTCCTGTGTGTGGAAGCGTATCTCCTTAGACTCATCATCTGCCTAGCATTTTCCCAACTATTGTTGGGATCGGCTTCCTGTCTAACCGGATGCAGCTGAATATCTGTATTTTACATGGAGCGACTGCCTATCTGAACTTGACAACCTAGTTACTGGGTAACACGATACCCCATGGTAAGACTGGTTGTCAGACTTTCGGGCTTCTGACGACCCGTAACAACTGTTAAAGATCTACAAATGACAGCCGTGACCAACGGCTTAACGTGCTTTCCGAGGCACGGAGGGGTCTTGGCAAGCGCGGATGGATCCAGCATTTATTTCTGGGAGGGGCACATGAGCCAGATAGATAAGAAGTGTCTCCCATTTCTTGTATTGCACTATGCTGTTTTTTTTTTTCGATATATACTGGCCTAGTTCTTCAGTGTTCATCATTGAAGCAATATCTATGCATTCGGGCCAGTGTATGTGATATGCATTCAGGCCAGTCCATTCAGACGATTCGATTTTATCTTATTTAAGCCGTTTGGGGGGGACGTGCCCCCCCCGTGGATCCGCCCTTGGGTCTTGGTATGTAAATATGATCATCCATCCACGGACCAATCGCAGCAAACGTAGCTTAACCTGATTGATCGACCCGTGCGGCTGTTATTACTTAACCACAAGCCCCTTATTGCAAATAGTTTCCGAAAACAGTGATGTAATACCGCCCTTCAGGCAGATGCTGACAGTGACAGCAAAGAAACTGCAGTATGGTGCAATGGTGCGGAGGCCTTCTATGTGACAACCGCTGACGTAAATACTCGCCGAGCTCAGAGGTATGAGGCGTGGAAAGTCATGACGGCCTTAGTTTAGAGCACTGACCACCATTGATTGAATTGATTTGACCGGATCAAATAAATTTATTTTTGAAATGAAGTTCTTTAAAGCGGCTTGCGGTAGGACTGCACTGGCAGAAATTGTCACGCGTAAAAGCTTTTATACTTGCGACTGTCGTCTTCTAATCCAAAGAGATAGAGAGAGTGTAAATTCACACTTTGTCTCTTTCTTTCTCTAAAGTGTGAAAAGTGTGAATTTGGTCAAAATGATCCAAGATGGCGGACGCGTTTTTTTTAATTTTTTTATTGTCTTGGGTATCTTTGTCATAATTATAGAATGTAAATGAGGCATTAGTTTTCGAGGGGTACAAAGCCGAGAGTGACGTTATAATGTAAAACCAAGATGGCGGCTGCGAAAATTTTCAAAATATATCATCATGGGTATAGTTTTCATAGTTTTGGAGGGTGCTAAAGTCTATAGTGAGGTCAAAATGTAAATCCAAGATGGCGGCTTGAAGAACGTGTAAAAAAATTTAACTCTGCCTTTGTTCAGATTGTAAAGGTAATTTTTTATTTCTATATTTCTTTAATATAACGGTTACGTCTTATGTCTCTGTGTTATTTTTTATTTAGTATGAGCCATATACAGGGTGTCAGGGACATCGACGCGAAGCCGGTTACCATGGGGTCAGTACATGATTCAATTTTTCGTAAGTTATTAAAAAAAAAAACAGCTGCTCCATACATTTTAACCGCGTAGGAATTGCACTTTTCTATGAAACAGCAGATTTTTGTTTCTGAATCATGTACTGCATCCATGGTAACCGGCTTCGCGTCGATGTCCCTGCCACTCTGTATACACACACCGGCAAATTTAGCGGAACATAAAAAAAATACGTAAAATTTGTTCGTGTAATATTGCTGGCTGGTTGTTAATTTGTTTTATTTTAGAAATAATTATTTCAAATTGAGAAAACAATTGAACGTCACCTTTTATGCGATTATTTAATTTTATTCGCTCGAAATTATGTAAGTTTTTTATGGTTTTGGTTTAAAAATTCATAAAGGTAGGGCCATATCCGACCATAAAATAATTTGGGGGCAGTTAAGAACAAGTCGTATCATAAACAAAGATGAAAATACTAAACGCAAGTCTCAAAAAAATAAGACAACAATAGAGCCCATTAATTTCAATTACAAACAATGTTCTATGCTGCTCTTAATATCAAATCAACCAAAACAAAATACCAAGCTTGCATAATCAAAAAACTGGAAAACGTAGGAATAGACTCAACAGATAAAAGCGTCGAAATACCATGGTGTACCATAACTGAAGTATTAAAAGCGGCGGCCCAGGAAACCCTGATTTTTCAGCAGAGTCACTCTAGGGATCATCGTATAGCTCTTGCTAACCTCCAAAAGGCTAAATTCTTACAAAGAAGACAATTAGATAACCCAAATAGACATAATCGTGTAAAGGAATGTCAGGCAATACTTCACAAGATCAAAACTCAAGACGAAAACAAAGAATCCAGGGCCTTCTTCACTGGACTGGGAAAAAAAACATCCTTCAAAACGCATGCAGGTACTTTATCTATTTTACAGGAAAAACAAGCGAGCAACAAAACGCCGGAAAAGAAACGCTTATATACCAATGTCCAAATGGGAGCAAATCCTAAAAAACTCCGAGGGCCTACCTATACCAACGGTTACCATAACAAAGCCGGTATCTATCGCGCCAAATGCAGGACCCACGCTTGATGACGTAATGGAAATAATTAACAGCATGCGGAACGGGACAGCGCCCGGAACAGACCAAGTGGTAATTGAGCTCTTCAAAGCGATGCCGCAAATATTACAGGAGGCCGACACCAAGCACATGAACAAAGCGTGGACACAAAATGAAGCACCCGACACCTGGCTAGAAACAATGCAGGTACCAATTCCGAAGAAAAACAACCCAAAAGATTCAAATGACTATCGACGAATATCGGTTTGCAATACGGGCTACAGAATCTACGCCTCCTACGTTTTAAAAAAATTAGACGTAACAATAAAATAATTGGGCAACTACCAAGCGGCTTTTTTAAACAACAGATCAACAGATGATCACATATTTACACTAAAAAGGGTTCTGGACGAAGAATGGCGTGCAGGTAAAAGAGTCTATGTACTCGCTCTGGATATAGAAAAAGCTTTTGACAACGTCAGCCTCCAAGCACTGCGAGACATTTTAATACAAAGATCTAACAAATCACTAACCAACAGGATAATCAAAGTTTGCTTGAATGAACGAACACACATCAAATGGTGAGGCCAGCAAAGTAGCTGGATTATCAAAGGAAAGGGAGTCAAACAGGGTTGCCCGCTATCCCCCCGCCTCTTTACACTGGTCATGGATGAGGTCCTTAGAACCCTCGAAGAAGAAACTCATTTAATCAAATTAGACCAAGACTGTGAAATCTCTCTCCCCCTGGTGCTATCATTCGCGGACGACCTCATCTTCATTACAGACGATCTAAAAGGGTTAGAAGAAATAGTATACCATATTAAACCCCTACTAGGTAGCGTCGGCCTACAAATAAACGAAACTAAAACCAAAATTCTAATTAGAGACCCAATAGCTAAACAGAAAGTGACCTACGTATCCATGAACGGATTAAAACTACATACTATAGACGAAATTAAATACCTAGGCACATACATAACATCTGCATTAAGTAGGAGAAGCACAGTTAGAAAACGATGTGAACAGGCCACTAGAAACGCAAAGTCACTATTACCATTCATAATAAATTCAAAGATGGACTGGAAACTGGCCAGACTCATGTATCGAATGGTGATCGTACCTTGTATGATATACGGATTGAAAGTATCGGCACTCACCAAAGCTAACAGGTCTAGACTGAGAAGATATGAGCGAGTCATAATGAGAGACTTGATTAACCACGCCAGAAATAAACCTAGACAAAAGAAGATGCACGAAATCTTAGATGGGAAAACAGTAACCAAACGCATCAAGAACCTCAGGATGTGCTTTCTCGCACACGTCCACAGGCGCGGCAAACCACACCTTTTACACGCAGCAATGCAGTATAAGGCCAAATCCAAGAAAGTAGGCCGTCCTATTTACACTTGGAACGACAATCTCAAACAGGACTCGACTTATTTCGACAAGGAATTCAATTTTTGGATGGACAAGGCTACAGACCGATACAAGATCATGAAGGCCGCCAGCGTGATCTACAAGAAACCTGAAACGGATAGCAGCGAGCCTTCTGACGAAGACACAGATACAGCAAAATGTAACACAGCTCAGCAGCAATATAGGAACAAGCCCAGAAAGCAGAGTAACCCCGTCTCAAAATTCACCAGTGAAGATAACGACGACGTCGCAAAAGATGCCCATCCATAGATAACTAACACCCGTCTCTGCACTATTCCAAGGCTTACTCTAGGATGCATATCCGGTATGGCTCTCAAATCCTTCCTTATCCTAAGGGCACGTTCTTCCCTACCATTACCCGCGCTCCCCGGTCTACTCCTCGATTAGCAATAGCCTTTGAAATCCCATGAAACATGAGGCTTCATGGGCTAGTGCAAATCTTGGGGTTCATTCGATTTATCGAGTCTGGTTAAACCACGCTGGGATCGGTGAATTTCATTCATTCATTCATTCATTCATCATTCATTCATTCATTCATTCATCATTCATTCATTCATTCATTTTGGTTTAAAAGTTCATAAAATTTTCATTAAAATTCAGTTTCACTTGTTTTTTTTTTGCTTTTAATTCTTTTTAAAAGTCAAGGACTTCATTATGCCCGACTTGAGCGCAACTGAGATTGCCAGGGCACTTGAGATGAGGAGAAATGAACAAACCTACAGAGTGATCTCAAGAATTCTCTGCCAACCTGTTTCAACAATTTATTGCAGTATCAAATGATACAGGGAGACTAATGTTTTTGTGAGAAGACCGGGACAAGGCAAAAAAAGACGTACTTCGAGCAGGGATGATAGTTTCATTCAGTTTCGTGTACGCAGGAACCCACGTCTAATGGCCATCCAAGCCAGAAATGAGCTTGAGGAAGTTCGAGGTGTCACAGTAAGTGAGCGTACGGTACGAAATACATTCAAAGAAGCTGGCTTTGGTTCTTTCGTTCCCGCTAAGGCTCCAAAACTTGAGATACATCATCGTAGAATCAGAGTAAGTTTTGCTCGGGAACATCGACTTTGGACCACGGACCAATGGGGTAAACTATTGTTTAGTGATGAGTGCAGAATTCTTTTAAATCAAGTTGACGGAAAGCAAAGAATATATAGATGCAAAGGAGAACGATATAATCAGAAAATATTTGAAACTATAGTGGCATTATGGTGAAGGATCAATAATGGTTTGGGGGAGGGATATGTTTAGGATCTCGTACGGACCTGGTGCTGGTCGATAGAGGATGTCTGACTGCAGCTCGTTATGTAAAAGAAATTTTAGAAGAAAATGTGGTACCCTTTGCCCCCTTTATCGGTGACGATTTCGTTTTGATGCTGGATAATGCTGGATAATGCTCGGCCGCATATAGCTCGTTCAACTCAAGCATATCTTAATAATGTGAACATCCCAGTTATAGAATGGCCAGTCAAATCACCGGATATGAATCCGATAGAACACGTCTGGCACCTGCTGAAACGAAGAGTAAAATCCAGAATTCCAGCTCCTGTCAATGTAGGTGAACTGCGAATTGCCGTAGTTGAGGAATGGCAGAGACTATCACAGGAAACAATAGATAACATCATTCTGAGCATGCCTAGGCGGGTGGAAACTTTATAAGAGCACGTGGAGGAAACACGCGATATTTTATTTTATTTTAATAATTGTTCTTTAATTAACCACTTCAACTTTTCTAGGTTACGCTTTTATGTGTATTCTTTTATTTAATTTTCAATGCTTGTTATTTACATTTTTAAATATTTTTATATAAGATAAGAAAAAACATTTATGTTATTATTATTATCATTTGTGGTCTATGTCTGTGTCTATGCAATAAAGAATTTTATTTTTCCTTTTTTTCCTTTATTTCATTTCAATACAGATTATGCACATTTTTAAATATTTTTATAAAAAAACATTTTAAAATAAAAAAAATTGTAGCCCATCGGCATCAGGAACAGGGGTCCAAGCTGCCGGTGGTCAGAGCTCTAGAGAGAGGAACCTCCTCGCTATGCGTGCCGTGTCCTCGAGTACCTACTGCTTTCTGAATCAAGCCATTGACCCAGCTGCGTAATGAGAGCCTCCTGCGATGTTGGTAGAGGCTCTCCGCTATTAGGCCATTAACCATAACGATTATCGGTACAATGATTGCAGAGTCCACGTTCCACACGTCGACAACCTCGTGTGCGAAGTAGTGATGATAAATTCCCGAGAATATTATCCTTGCGAGAACCTTGCTGTTAAGTTCTCGAGAATATTCTTTTGGAAGGGAATTTACGAGAATTTAAAAATTCGATAACTATTGAATTGATCTATTTTAGAGTATTAGTTTTGTTATGTCTGTATATTAGTTCTGTCCGACTCAGAGTCGGCCAGCTCGCTGTACGTACAGCCGCTGTACGCCCACATTCACACATTAGTCAGCCATTTACGCGCAAACGTCTACGCGGCGAAAATTAAAAAAATATACAACATGTCTTGTGTGATGAAATAGTGTAAAAACCGTAGTGATCGGAAGAGAATCCTGGAATCACGTTTCATAGATAAATAAATATTTTTATACCATTCCCCCTCTAAAAAGCTTATTTTATTCACTGAAAACAGTGAATGAAAAGCTCTTTTAATTACTATTTTGGTGACTGAATTTAGAACACACCAATATATTCGACCTCCATCTAAATGCTTATACAACCTCCTTGCGTAAAAATAGTCGATACACAGGAAATATATAGCGCTTCACAAGCTGACCATCATAATAACAATAATAAGAAAATTAATCTTAATTTTAGTAATTGTTCCAATTGTAATGTACATTTTAATTAATTTAACCTTCCTTTTTTCTTAACTAAATGTCTATTTTTGCTTAAATCTTTCTTTTTCACGTAGTCATGGTATAAAGTATAGTATGCAACTCTTGAATAAAACGGATTTATATCGAGGGCCATGAATTACTCGGGTCGCTCAGGATTCTAACACTTGAATCACTCCCTACGGTCGTGATTTAGTCGTTAGAATCCTTCACTTGCTCATGATTCATCTATGGCCCTCGCTTTAAATCCGTCCTTTATTCACTAATTGCATAATATAGGTACTATTACATTGCATTCATAAAAATGCGTAGCTGACAGATGACATGCAATATTCAAATTCAAGTTACCGATCACACCACTCGTTACCCGTGGTCCCGGTGGATCGACTTATTACCGGGTCCATGAGTAATTCTAATTACCCGTGGTTCCATGGCGTTAGGGATTGCTCCCTGGACTTCTGACTGTATCGATAGAAAATGAAAACAATCAGTTACATACAATAAAGTTTACTCATTCTTAAACAAATCAAATAATTCCATAATTGGGAACAAAAACATACTCATACCAGAACTACACTCGGTTCCAAAAATAACGGGTCAGTCACAAAAATTGAAATACCTCCAGAACTGTAAAAGTTAGATCAATGAAATAAAAAACAGAATAAAGACTTTTTAGTTGCGCTTCTAATAGCATATTATTTAAACTGGTTGATGAAAAAAACTGCATTAGTAAAACAAAATTTTAAAAAATGACTATTTTTAAGTTTTAAAAACAATATTTTTGTTTCATGTCATTATGGATGCTTTCCATTTCTATTCTGTCACAAAAAAAATTATCGTGAACGTCTTCCACGTGCATAATTATTATTCTGTGAGGTGAAGCATGGCAGTCACGCTAGAGGAATGTACCAGAATCCTAACTTTTTTGGAATTTGGGCGGAGCCAGCGTGAAACAGCCAGAAACATTGGTGTATCTTTGTCGACTGTTCAGCGGGTAGTCCAGCGGTACCAAGAGACCGGATCACACCTTAGAAGACCAGGAAATGGCAGACCAAGATGCACAACGGCCAGGGAAGACAGACAACTGGTGGCTACAATGCTCCGAAATCGTTTTCAAACTGCTGTTGGTCTAAAAACTCACTTTATTCGCTTTGGAGGTGGCAATTTAAGCGCTCAAACAGTAAGAAGACGTCTTGCTGAAGCAAATTTGAAACCATTGAGGCCCGCAAATGGCCCCAAACTGGAACGGGGACATCGAATTGCAAGACAGAGATACGTGCGCGAGCACCTAAACTGGACACTAGACGATTGGTCTAGGGTAATGTTCACGGACGAGTCTAAATTCATGCTTTATAAGCATGATGGTAGGCAGTTGGTGTACAGAAGACCAGGGGAGCGCTTCCATCAAGCGTGTGTGGAGGAAAAAGTGGCGTACGGTGGAGGCTCCGTACAAGTTTGGGCTGGGATTTCTGCTGAGGCCCGCACCGAGCTGGTACTCATTCAAAATGGAACTCTAAATGCAGAGAGATACGTGGAAGAGATCCTCAATGAACATGTAGGTCCTTTCATGGCCAGGATGGACCGGCATGGCATATTAATGCATGATAATGCGCGTCCCCATACCGCCAGAATTGTACATGACTACCTTGAAGAGGTCGGTATCGAACTCATGCAGTGGCCAGCGCGAAGCCCGGACTTAAACCCCATCGAGCACGCCTGGGACGAGCTTCAGAGAAGCGTGAAAGGTCGAAACCCCCCACCAATCACGCTTCCCGAGCTCAAACAAGCACTGGTGGAGGAATGGGAAGGTATTCCTCAGCACCGGCTCCGAAATTTGGTGTACAGCATGCCAAATCGCCTGGAAGCTGTCAGAAGAGCTCGTGGAGGCAATACAAAGTATTAAATGAAGAAAGTGATGACAAACAGCAAAAAAACAATCCTAAAAAAAATGTAATCTTAAGAAAAATATGACTACTTTGGTTTTTTTTTTATTTAGAGATTAATATTGTGGGTGCAACTAAGTTTTATTTTATTTTTTATCTGTATAATTAAATTCTCAATTGAACAGTCTTCGTTTCATTAGGATGGCATACGTAGTTCGGGAGATATTCGGGTTTATGTGACTGACCCGTTATTTTTGGAACCGAGTGTATATTGAAAATGATGAATTCGTAACCGATACACTAATGAATTATGACTCAATGAAAACCATCAGTTAATACAAAATGTTTATTCATTGAATAAACATTTACAAACATTTTTTTTTTTTTTTATAAAATAACCATCAGTTAAATACAAAATGTTTATTCATTGAATAAACATTTTGTATTTAACAAAAAACAAAAACAACAAAACAAAATGTTTATTCATTGAATAAACATTTTGTATTTAACTGATGGTTATTTTATTTGTTTATGAATCATAAGCAAATAAAATAATTCCATCCTTGGGAACAAAAAAAATATTCTAATACGTATCCAACTGATAATTTGCCAGTAATTCATTCCATTAGTGTATCGGTTATGAATCCATCGTTTTCAATTGCTATTTTTGTTCTGGTTCTAACTGGATTATTCTTTTTATTTTTCGATAATTTTATCAAAACGTTCAGGAGACGCATTATACAGCGTGTAACAGAAACCCTATTGCTATCCTTAAGCACTAAAGATAACAGCTGGTATAGAGTCACTATACGTAGTTTCAACTCAAAATAAAATACTCTAAGAATTGATACCAAATTTTCGGTTTCATATGTTTCTTAAATTCAAATCATAACAAACGTGTCACCGCACTACGTAGGTCAATAACTTTCCACGTTACTTGCCAATATCATGATACATCTCCTCCGTAATTCAGCGCGCCTAGTACAGTAGTAGCCTACAGCAGGCGGTGTTCTTTGTCGGCGCGAACTGACGAAAGAAAAAACATGCCGACGACGCCGCCGCGCCGCCCAATGCGATTGCGCGCGCGCGCACTAAACCGTACCTACTTTACCATGATGTAAAAATTAATGCGTAATTATTGATTTACAGGTTATTCGTTAATATCAAGCCAGAAATTGCACGTAAAAACTGAGATAACAGAACTTACGTAAAAAATTGAAACAAAGTTTAGGTAGGTTAACTAGTTTCATCTCTTATTATTACTTATTACCGAGTAAACAGTAAAATGTTAAAGCTTTGCTTATTTTAGTAAATTGACTTACATTTTTAAAGATGGGGTTCGATGTGGTGACCTTGGTATTGTATGCACAAGGGCGCTCGCTTGTTCATGGACACCTGAACATTGCGTAGCATGTCTGGTGTAATGGTCCTGAAAGCGGCCTCAATCCGCACTTTCATTAGGTCCATTGTATCACACTGCACTGCGTACACTACATTTTTACCGCACTGAACTGATGCGCGTATCACAGGGATAGGAACTAGTGCACTAGACGGAGACGCGGAACGGTGTCGACTGACGAGCAAAGCAAGAACAAACAATAATGCTAAATAAAGCTTCTTTTCCTGCTATTCTGGTACTAAAATATTATTTCGTTAAATTTAGATACCTATAGGGTAGCTGTCCTATTAGTGTCCACTACTATTGAAAAATATTGTTCAAGAATTCAAGATTATTTTACATCCTTAATAATAATTTCAACTAAACTCCGTTAAACTTTTAAGTAAATCTCACACATCAGAGCTGACTAATTACGTTATTCAAATGCAAAATTGAAAAATCCTTTATTTTTTTGAGGGTGGGAAAATCATCAATGACTCACTTTCCGCCCTAGGTGGGACGGCAGGAAGTGCTTAGACTCTTACTGACTAAAAACCACCCTGTTCCTTCAGTTGCCCTTGCATTCCGGGGCCCCGTTATCTAGTAAGGACATTCCCGCAACTCCGGAAAATCTTTCATTTCAATCCATTAATGATCATAATGGAGCCGCCTTATCTCGTTAGAAATCTGAATTAGAAGTTTTATTTACCAGGAGTAATAGAAACTACAGGGACTGCAATTGGTTCACATACCCTAAGACCCTAACCCAATAGGCTACACACACTAAGATGCTCTCATTGTGTGTGTAACGACGTAATCAGGGATCTGTGAGCAAACGATTTTCAATTCGGCAATAACAATTCCTGTTACTCATGCGGTCCTAGTACTTTTATTAATTTCTTTCTACATTTAGATGCAGTTTGCGACATTTTTTATTATTTATTGACTTCATTTGAATTATAAAGACTAAACGTGCTCAAACCAATAGAACCCATGTACCTCTTCAAACAGCACCGACAGACCGTGAACTTCCGATAATTCTTTCGGTTAGTCCTACAGACAAAAATTATGCGTTCGTGCTATTATTTTGTAATAAAACAAAACTATTACCTTGTTGATAATAGTTTATTGATAATTATTAAAAAATAAACATATTTTAACAATTATGAACGGAACCCACTGTGATTTTATTTGTACTAGGAGTAGCATAAGTTGCAAAGAAATGAATTGAAATGATGTTTTGGGTTCAGTTGGACATAAATCGTTACTAAATCCTTTTTCTATTCTAAGTTCTAATGGCAAATAATAATGTTTATTTAAGCAATTAATTCCTGGTAGGATGCACGTAAAGATTCGATTTTTATGATCAATGCAATGGTACGAGCTGACGATTTTCGAAACAAATCGTTTTAAAGCGATCTTCAAGAAAATCGATTCAATAGTAAGGTGAATCGAATCTCCTGGATCGTATGTGTAAACATTATTATGATATTGCCCAAAGTATTGTGCTGACAATCATAAACAGCGAATAGGTAGGTTTATCTATTTAAAACAAGATCAATTACATACATATGCCGCCGACACTTTTTAACTTCTCTGCACACTTTTCTTTACAGGAATATTGTTTTTGAATTAGGTAGGTATTTACTGTGTTGTGGGTACGATGGTAAGGTGGGTGGTGGGTGGAAGATTACTATGTAGATAATAATTATCTACAAAGTAATCTTCTAAAGGACAACTACGTAAAAAACCAACAAGTGTGTAATGTTTCTAAATATTATTTCGTTACATTTTGATACCTAGACCAATTTTATTAATTGTATTGTAACTAGTTCACAGACATCATCAAAGTTTAGGAAAAGTCAGTAATAATATTTTGTAAACAAAAAATAAACATGCGGAACCTTTTATTTAGAAATACCAGGAGTAAGAGGTTTATTTTTACTTACAAATAGTTCGCTGACACCGATCAGCTGACTTAGTGCTAGTGATGTGTTTATTTCAATTTTAAAACTTCGGTTTCTGGTATCAATGTATTAAAAAGTCTCATAACTTCCAAACATGTAGAGATAGGATTAAAAAACCCTTCCAATATCGTTTAATATCATCCAAAGAAGCCGTGCCCTTGGTATGTATATACCCTTTCCGTTACACGTTGTATATGAGCAATTACAAAAAAAAAAAAAAATTGTATTGCCATGACTCCGATACCATATTGGTTCTTGTTACAATCTGTGTTTGTTATTACAATCTGTTCCTATAAGAATGGGAATACAAACGTTAAAGCAAATGTTAAAGTATACTACTTTTACGACAGCCAGCATTAAAATTTCAGAAAAAACCAATACTTACTTTATTAATAGTTATACATCCTTTGCATTGATTTTTCCGTTTCAAAGAATATTTCCAAAGAGATGATTCATTTCTATAAACAGTAAGCTTGTAGTAGATACTGATGATTTTTGAACAGCAACACACTACCTTTCTTTCTTATAATTATTTTTACCTTATTTTCCATGTTAGCAAATTAATTTACTAAAGTTCCAAAAAAATATTCAATTTCAGAGCGTACCTACTTGCATAAAAATAATTATGTCAAAATGAAAAAAGAGAACAAATGAATAAAGCTCCTACTAATTATTTCAACATTAATACAGGAAAAGATTACTCTCTTTGTAATATGTGATCTCTTTTGATGTACCTAATATGCTGTTATTATGATTTTTATTTAATCATACGTAGGTTCAATGGTCGTAATTAATTTTCTATAGATATAGTCAGAAGTCTAGGGAACAATCCCTAATGCCATGGAACCACAGGTAATTAAAATTACCTATGGACCCGGTAATGGGTCGACCCACCGGGACCACGGGTAACGAGTGGGAAAATCCACTTGACGTGGTCTACCGATACCAAGAGTCCCAAGGAGCTTCCACATATTAGCAGGTGAAGAAGATATGTTCTTGAGAATATATAACAGTATACTTTGACTTTAACTTATTATTATAATTTTTATTTAAAACTAATTTACTCAAAATCAATTATAAATAAAATAGGGCTTTTTACCCAATGATGGCAAAATACATAACCCTATTTTTTAACCTAGCCACCACGGGCTGCCATATTTTCAAAATTGTTGTCCAATAATATTTACAGTCATAATAGAGGTAGACAATCCCACAGCATTCTTCAAAGCACATTAATAAGTTCCGTAGAAAACAATTTATTTTATTCAATACAAGCTTTATGACTGTTGGCATTCCCACTGTTGGAAATGAATACAAACTTTCATCCCATGTCATGCTTCTAGACCCAGCAGTTTAGGCTGTGTATTGTCTGTCAGTGAATTAAAGATAGTCTGAACCACTAGAGGTTTTGATTGTCCTCACTTAAGAGCTTGTTGAGAAGAACAATACTTAGACAGATCATAGAGGTCACTGTGTAGCCGGTGAATCAAGTAAAGCATTGACACAGATATCAAGGATATGGCTAACATTTCCGTTGAGTTTGAGTTTAAAATGTACTGTATTCAAGCTGTTGCCTACTACTTTCAGGGTCAAGTAGTTTGAATTAGATGTTAATAATAATTAATCATGTTATCAGTTTATGAAAAACTACTTATGTTTTAGCAAAAACTACACTTTGATAAAGTTTTAATAAATTTTATAACTTACCATTTTTCTTTAAGTAATAGAATAAGATATTGTTTTTATCCCATACAATTTATTATGATACCTTTTTCATTAACTTAAAATAATGTTTCTTCTTATTTTTCGTTTATCGTTATTTTATGAGTAGGTGACAACCTCTATCCATAAAAAAACTACACACACCGACTTTTTTTATTAACTATTCATTTTCTCGTCACACTCACAGAGTACAATCTTTTTAATAATAAATAATTTTGTCTTGCTATATGATTGCCTGTTTGTACGCATAATCTACTGTGTGAACAGTGTGATGGGGCCTGGACTGGTCTGCCTGCCTGTTTAGCTCATGCATGGCTGTTTGACATTGACAATTTGCTGTCTGCTGTTTGACTTTGGGTTGTCATGAGATGTCAGAGACTCTATACTATTTTTCTCTATGGCTATATTAGACGATAGAATTTTGTTGATGGTTCTTTTGGCGCGTGGCTAAAACAAGTTCAGATGTAATTCAGTAATGTTAGTTTTGTCATGATTTTTGACGTTCAAATCTAGCTCTCCCCCCTGCCCGCCTGCTCTGCCTTCTTGAAATAAATTATTTGACTTTGGCATTAGAAATAATATACCGGAGTTTATAATTTAAAATAATCTTTCAAAATCAGGCCAAATCATCCTACATACTACATCCTACTACACACCTCCCACAAAACATAATAAAAAAAAGCAATAATTTACACGCAATGCAAGAATTCACGCCTTGTTCTTCGTAATTGCCGCGATTTTCGCACCGCTCATGTCATCAAAATAATATTTAATGCGCTCGTACGTAGCAAGCTGGAAACCAGTTCTTGCGTGTGGAATCAGCATGAATTGCACTTTTATTAGAAAAAAAACAAAAAGCTTTCCTTAGGTACCTTTACAAGCAGAAACACGGCTACTATCCTTACATTTATCCGACAAAATTCTTACTGGGTTGCCTCGGATACAACTCGCTCGTAAGGCGAGCTTGAGATCAGCTCATAATAGCCTGTAAGACGCTCCGTGGCGCTATTGACGCTCCTGATCTGCTTGATATGCCCGGCGCGCTTCTTTGTCCCAGACAATTACTGCCGGGGCAGAAGGCACAGGCTGTTTGCCGTGCCTCCATGTCATACTGTTGCACGTGCTAAGTCACCAATTCCTCGCACCCTGGCCGCGCTTAAATGATCTCTTGGATTCTAACCCAACAGGCGACCTGTTTGCGGATGGATGAACGAAGATTTTATTGGTATGTCAGAAGTACTGTGAGAGGAATTTATGAAAGTGTTGTTCTTCCTTTTTTAAATTTATGTGTGTTATCTAAACTTATACCAATATTATACATATATTTATATATATATATATATATATATATATGAGAATTATAGTGTAGTCAGTTGTTTTAACCGAAAATCAATGCTGCGTGGTGGTTCACTAATATGTATTAAAAGTTGTATTAAATCAAAAACCCGTATTGACATAGTTGAACTATCGGTTGAACATAGCATTGAACTGTCTTGTGTTGAGCTAGATAAGCATGTCATAGTGTGCGTTTACAGACCCCCAAATTATCAAAACTACTCTATATTTGAGTCAGTAATGGAAGATGTTTTGGCAAAACTTGCAACTGCTAATAAATCAGTAATTATCTGTGGTGACTTTAACATTAATATTTTAGAAAATAATTCAAATACTTACCAGTAGATTTTTAAATTTGTTCAAATCATTCAATTTGTCAAATGTGTTTGTAGAACCAACCCGAGTAACTACGACTACTGCTACATGTATTGATAATGTGTATTGTTCTTGCGACTATTTAGATAAAGCCATCGTTAATTATCTCCCTTCTGATCACAGTGGTCAATCCGTAACTTTTGAATCCAACATACCAGTAAAAAAAGTGCAGATACAATTCAGACCAATAACAGCAGTTAATTTAAATAAATTTAATAGCACTTTAGTTTGTAAGTTAAATAATCAAGACCTTACAATGAACAATTCTAATATTTTGTACGAGGAATTCTTTTCGTTAGTCCAGACCGAGTTCAATAATTCTTTTAAGAAGAACACAAAAACTATCAGCCCTAAGTTTTTATTTAGTGACTGGGCAACTAAAGGACTCAGGAAAAGTAGGGATAGACTTTTCGAGCTGTATGGCCTTAAGCCTTATATTAACACGGAAACTTTTAATAAGTATGTTGCTACGTACTCTAAAATTTTTAAGAGCTCTTGTAAGACAGCTAAAGCCTTATACATTAGCAACAAGGTTAAATCAGCAGACAATAAAATACAGACGGTTTGGAAAATTATCAATAACGAAACGAACAGGAACAAAAAGCATAATTCTGATTACACACTGAAGACGTCATGTGGTGGTCTCATTTGCGATAGCAAAGAAGTTGCTCAAGAATTTGTAAATTTCTTTACCAGTATCCCACTTAAAACTACTCAAACCTTAAATTCCTCGCCCTCGCTCTCTTTTGATTTAGTAAGGGCGAACGTTTCAGCTTGCCCGATTAAATTTAACTTTAAGCATATTAAACCTATAACAGTGATAAAAGCTTTTCAGCAAATTAAGATCAAATTAACCGAAGATCTTTGGGTAATGTCCATTAAAGTCTGTACTTCCATAATTGAGACCATAGCGCCTTACTTAGCCTTAATATTTAATTTGTGTGTGGACCAAGGAGTCTTCCCGGATTTAATGAAATACAGTAAGGTAATACCACTTTTCAAATCCGGGGACAGTAAAGACACCAATAATTATAGACCCGTATCCGTGTTGCCGGTTTTCAGCAAGGTGTTTGAAAAGGTAATGCTTAATCAAATGCTCAATCATTTTAACACAAATAAAATCCTTCATGATCAACAGTATGGTTTCACCAAAGGACGTTGTACGACCGACGCCGGTGTAACCTTATTAAGACACATTTTTAACGCGTGGGAAGAGGCCCAAGACGCCATAGGAATCTTTTGTGACCTCTCCAAGGCATTTGATTGCGTCGATCACGAAACCTTACTCTTGAAACTTGAGCATTACGGACTTGGAAAACTTGCACTCAATTTAGTAAAATCTTATTTAAATAATAGACAACAGCAAGTCCAAATAAACGGTATCAATTCACTAGGTTTAAAAGTAAAAATAGGTGTGCCACAAGGCTCGATATTGGGTCCATTCCTCTTTTTAGTGTATATCAATGATCTACTCCATTTATTAAAAAATCAACCACAAATGGTGTTATTTGCTGACGATACTTCCTTAATTTTTAAGGTAGATAGACGTGCAACAAATTTTGACGACGTAAATAACGCCCTATTGCAGGTCCAAAATTGGTTCACTGCTAATAATTTAGTATTAAATGGAAAAAAAAGTAAGTGTATAAAATTTTCTTTACCAAATGTCAAAAGTAGTGATTGTGAGATGAGATAGTATTGAATCAAGAGAAACTAGAATTCGTCGATAAAACTGTTTTCCTAGGGATCACGCTAGACTCAAGGCTACAATGGGGTCCTCATTTAACATCTCTCGCAGGACGGCTAAGTTCAGCAGCATGAGGTGTAGTATGTATGTACTTAGTAGGTAAGATCTATGTTATAGAATATATTGTATTAGTATCAAATGAGTAATAAAAGGTAATCGATCGAGTACAGTCGTTTCAATAATACTAGTTCCCTACATGGCGACCCTGCCACGCGTGCCTACGCGTGACGCGATTTCAGTCTTGCTCTAGTGTTACGGCTCCAAAACATGTGAAAAATAATAATTACATATTATTAAATCCGGAAAAATCAGTACAAAATAATTATGTGTCGATCTAACGTGGAAAAGGAGACGGTGTTCTTAAACCAGAATGCTGCCGGTTCCAACAATGCCCATGTCGAAGAAATGAAGATGCACATGTCGACTATCAGTATTGTGCTGCTGATAATTTGTATACTTTTGGGTCTTGGCGCTGTGTATTTTATGTACAAGCAATATAAATAATGTCACCATTCATGGATCAAAAAAAAAAAAAAAATTCAAAAGTCATTTATTCAAACTAGGCTGAGAATCAGCACTTTTCGAACGTCAAAATTACATAAGACAGTCCCCCAAAAACGCCCACCCTTCACCACTTCCTAGTGCTTAAGCTGGGAAGAAGAAGTGGCGCAACAAACTCCCCAGCAGCACAGCTGTCTGTTCAGTTAGAAAAACTTGATTCTATATAATAATGCTTTAATGCAAAAATAATTTACATAAGCACAAATTGCAATCAACTCATAAAATAAAAACATTTTAATGAGTAGATTATGTCAACAATAAATGAAAACAAAATTTAAAATAAATTGACTTACAGTCAAATAAAATAATCCAAACAATTATATGAGCTCATATAGTATCATGTAGTCTTTGATTCTAAAAACACTTGTTTGTTGCTTGGGGTACATTGGAGTAGCTTAATTAGTCCCAAGCCTTTTTGTCGTCTAAGTAATCTTTAACTTTATAGAAACCTTTTTGACATAGTTTCTGTTTAATAAATGATTTAAATTTATTGAGGCTCAGTTCTTTGACATGGCTTGGGAGTTTGTTGTAAAAACGTATACTTTGGCACTTAAATGAATTACTAATTTTTTGGAGCCTAGTCCTCGGCACAAGAAATAAATCTTTGTTTCTAGTATTTAAGCTATGAATGTCGCTGTGTTTAGAATATAGATTTATATTCTTTTTTACATGAATCAGGTTCTCATATACATATTGAGACGCGACCGTCATTATGTTTATTTCCTTAAATTTATCCCTCAGTGAATGCCTACTACTTAGTTTATAAATTGCTCGAATGGCACGTTTCTGCAGCACAAATATAGCCTGAAAGTCGGCCGCATTTCCCCACAACAAAATGCCATACGACATTACACTATGGAAATAACTAAAGTATACTAATCGAGCTGTTTCTACATCAGTCAAATGACGGATTTTATACACCGCGTAGGCTGCAGAGCTTAGCCGCTTCGACAATTTGGTTATATGAGGTCCCCACTGAAGCTTCGAATCCAAAGTAATACCTAAGAACACAGTGGTGTCCACAAGATCCAATTCTGTCCCATTTACTAGTACATTGGTTTTCACCTGCTTAACGTTAGGTGTCAGAAATCTAATACATTTAGTCTTTTTCTCGTTCAAAAGTAAATTATTAACACTAAACCAATGCACAATTTTAGAGAGAGCATTATTTACATCGTCAATAACGGTCTGTTTTCGCTTAAGCTTAAATATAAGTGATGTGTCATCTGCAAATAACACTATTTCATGACTGTTCTTTATGAGGCAAGGTAGGTCATTAATATATACGAGAAATAAAAAAGGGCCAAGAATTGAGCCCTGCGGAACTCCCATAGTGACAAGCGAACCTGGGGATCGCTTGCCGTTAACGTCTACTCTTTGGATCCTATTATCCAAATAAGAAATAAGAAGATCCAAGGCAGAAGATCAGGGAGCAAGTTGTACAAAATAACTTTCAACGATCATTCAATCGTTCCAGAGGCAATCGTGGAGATGATCGAGAGGTTCATGTCCCGATGAAATGAAAAGAAACAAAAAATGCAAGTGTTTATTTTGTGAGTGAGTTGGTTTCAATATTATAAAGTGTGCGATAGTGGTAATTAGTAATAAACAAAGTAAGACGCTCGGTATTTGCGCTCCTGTGTAACCTTTCACATCCAGGGAGTGGACCCGCGACAGCGACGACTTGGAGGAGTATATACCGGAGTATATCTCGCTCAGTGCGAACGCCACGTCCATTGGGTTGCGGTGTGTGCAGAGCAGCTCCTGGGTGATGCCAGCCACCAGGTTTGGACGGGTATACCTTAACTCGAAAAGGTTCTCTCTGTCCAAAAATGGGAGCTGGTTTACGTCTCCGATGAGGACAATCTCGCTTGCCCCAGACAACTTTACTGCCATGACTATGGCCCCAAAATGGTTCATCAGAGCCTCGTCTACCGTGAGGCGGTAGCACCGTTCCTTCGGCTTGAACCCATTGGCTAGAATTGAGGCCATGGTGCGCACCTTCGTCTTTGCTCTGTCTCCTAAGCGGTGCGCTAGCTTCTCCCGGAGATCTTTGGCAGCTTCAGTTGTCGTGGTGGCTACAACGTCCTTCCCCTCGTCGAAGTTCTTTACCACCCAGGTTGTTTTGCCACAACCCGGAACTCCGTTTACCCACCTGATACTGGGCACCGCCCAAATTTCCTGCGATGCTGGACTGTCTGAAGTCCCCAAAATGGATTGCGCCATTTCAAGGATTTTGTCGTCCAGCATGATTTTGGTACATTTGGCGGTAACCAGTATCGGGTCGTCGTCGGTTGTGTTGAATTTTAGTTTTCCTGAACGCTTAGTTGCCTCCTCGTCCAGGGCCACGAACCCTCTCTTCGCGCTGTAGGCTGCCATGTACGACCCCGTCATATCCCCTGTGATGACTTGGGATCTGACGTTGTCGTACACCGCTGCCCCAGATTCCTCGAGTAGTACCCTTAGCAGACCTTCTGTGTTCCTCTGGAAGGTCAGCAGGATCTTACTGCATGTCATGAGATTGACCTGTCTGGTCGCTCTCACGATCGCTACGTACTCGAGGAAAGCGCTCTTCACGTGGTCCGTGGTACCCAAGTTCGCTACGAGGGTCGGCGGGCTGACATGCCCTTTGTCGGCTCTTGTAGGCGTAGGCTTCTGCTGGATCGGTTCTTTGGGCTTTTTACTAAAGAACCTTGCCACGGCTGACTCCTGCTTGTGAGATGGTGATGCGCTGCTGGTGCTTGGGAGCAGTGCGTTGAGGAAAGTGCCTACTGCTTTCAGGCGACTCCTCAGTCGGGCCCGGTCCTCCGGGTTATCGGCTTTTTCCTGCTCCTTTGCCTCTTTCTCGGCGGCTGCCTTCTGCTGGGCCCTCTCTGATCCGCTCTGACTGGTCGGGCTTGTTGTGGGGCTCGTCGCACCGGCTGTTGGCTGTCGGGGGGTTTTGAGGAAACTTAGAGTTTCCCCTCTGTCCTCGTAGACAACCACCTCATGATGTTCCGAGGCTTTCAAACAGCCGAAGCGATCTGCGACGTCTCCTCTTTCCCCTCCGACCGTCATCGCGTCTACGCTGATGGTGCGGGCTGTGGCTCCCGTGTAGTCTCCTGCCTCCCTGATCTTCTGAAGCAGTGAGCATGCCTGAACAAATGGAGTCTCCTCTCCCCACTCGAATAATGCGATTGTTTTACCTTTGAATCGCATTAGACGGCATCGGTGAGAGGCCACTTCCATCTGAGGCAGTGCAGCATACTTGCTGCCTTTCATGCTCGTTTTACTTGTGCTTCCGTTGATCAAGGCGGCGAGGCCTGGGGAGATAGGTATTCGGGCCGCAGCTCGGCTTGAACCTATGCAGAAACTTATGCCTAGCCTTTCGCCGTCCCTGTTCATGAAGAGGGCGACGCCTCGCAATCGGACGCCTGGGACTCCGTCTCCTCCGCATGCCAGGAATTGCAGGGTGGTCATGGTGCTGGGCGCTGCTGCTGATACTGTTGTTATTGTGGGTGTCGTGTGTGTTGATTGTGTTAAGGTTAGTGGTGTGGTTGTTGTCGTTTGTGTATTTGCTGATGTGGTTGTAACTGTGACAGTTTGTGTGGATGGTGGTGGTGGTCGGTTTCGGTTTCTACTACGCAAGGTATCGTCTGTTTTGTTCGCCCCTGCTGCGACTATGGCGACTTTGCTCGCGAATGCCAAGAATGGTTTCCTAGTAGCCGGTCTCTCCATGATGGTGTGGAGTGTGGACTGGCTTAGCTGGATTTCAAAGAGTGCTTCCAGCTCCATTCTTTCTCGGCTGAATCTTGGGCATTCAAAGAGCAGGTGCCAGACTGTTTCTTCGCAGATGGGGTCACAGACGCACGAGGGACTATCTTTAAGATGGAATCGGTGGAGGTACGCTGAGAATCCTCCGTGTCCTGTTAGGATTTGTACATGGACCGGTGTGAGAACTGCATCTCTGAGTGTTCTTTTCGCGGCTAGGACGTCTGGTAAGAACACTTTTGTGACCGCTCCTGTTCTGGAGGAGTCGTACCGCGCTTGCCACTTCTTAATAGTCTCCTCCCGTATTTTCCTCCTCACGAACGATACGGGACCTTACTGTAGTCGGCTGTGTCCTTTGTTAGTGCTGCCTCCTTGGCCAGCTCGTCCGCTCTCTCATTCCCGGCGGTTCCCACGTGGGCCCTTAGCCAGAAGAGCCTCACCTCTCTGCCTTCTTCTCTTAGCTCTCGGACGCTTCTCTTGATCTGGTGTGCCAGGTGGTGAGTGACAGACGGACTCCTCAGCAGGTCAAGCGACGATCTTGAGTCGCTTAAGATGCTTACGGAGGCCGCCCTAGATTCTCTTGCCATCCTGACAGCTCTGAAGAGAGCGTACATTTCCGATTGGAAGACAGTGTTGTGAGGCTCCAGGCCGAAGGTGCTGGACTGTGACTCCTTTCCGTTTTCCCACCAAGTAAGGGCAGCTCCTACTTTCCCCTCTAACTTGCTGCCGTCGGTGTAGATTTGGGGACCGATTACTTGATGGGTTTCTAGGGATTCGGGAGTCAAGTCCTCCAGGCGTGCGTACTCGGTTGTTATTAGTTGCGCTGGGTGGGGATACTCGGAGTGGTGCACGTTGCACTCCAGCTCGCGCCCCGTCGGTATGAACTGCTGGGAATGGCCCTTCTTGATCTTAAAAAGGGTTGCGGCCTCGATTACCCGGAGATCTAGGGGGAGTTGGCCTGACAGAATAAGTGCCGATGTCAGAGACACCGTGCGGTATGCTTTGCAGATCTTCTGCGCGAAGCCCCTTTGCAGTGAGTCAAACTGATTCCTTGTCATCAGTTTCTCAGCTGCGGGGGCCCACGCACTCGCTGCATACAACACGATGGGCTCTATCACCGACACGTATATTGTCCTGATTATCTCTCTGTTCAGACCCCAAGTCACCTTTGCCGCGCATGCCAACTGCTTGTAGATGTCTGCAGCCTTTTTACAGGTCGCAGACACGTGCGCGTTGAAGGTGAGTTTGGAGTCTATCGTGAGACCTAACAGCTTGACCTGTTCGACCAGGGTCAGCCTCGTGCCAGACATGTACAAGACCGGAACGTCGTACTTCAGCTTTCTCGTTAACACCATCGCATTTGTTTTATGCGCGGCGAAACGTAGCTTGTTCTGTACGCCCCATTCCGATACTATGTCGAGCGTATCATTGGCTGATTGCTGCAGGGGACCGGTTGTATGATCTGAGAAAACCAGGACAACGTCGTCTGCGAAGGCTTGGCAATACACTCCCATACTCGCCATCTTGTGAAGGAGCGAATCTAGGATAAGGTTCCAAAACGTCGGTCCGGCAATTGAGCCCTGGACGCATCCTTTCGTGGTACCCTTTTCGCTAGTCGCTCTGGCGTAGTTGACCCTGATGTTCCGGTCTTCCAGGTATGAGGTGACGAGAGCGTAGATGTTTTTGGGACAGTGCTTGGCCACCATCTGTCTCTTGAGTGCTGGCCACCACGCGTTGTCGAAGGCGCCCTCTATGTCCAGTGATATCAAAAGCACGATCTTTTTGGCTTTGATTTCGGATCTTACATGACCCATTAGAGCATAGAGGGCGTCTTCGGTTCCGCGCTGCGGCATGAAACCGTACTGGTTTGTGTTGAGGGTTGGGAGGAAGTGCCACTGGAGTCTACCTACTAGGAGTTTCTCCACGATCTTTCCCAAGACCGAGAGCAGACCTATTGGCCGGTACGACTTTGGGCTGGTGTAGTCGTCCTTTGCTGGCTTACGGAGAATGCACACGTGGGCGACCTTCCACTGCTTCGGGAAGTGTGGCAGCGACAGGCATCTGTTGGCTATTGCTAAGAACACTTCCCTATCACAGTTTATTGCCGCTGTGCAGATGTCTGCTGTTAATCCGTCGGGACCGGGTGCTTTTTTCGGATTTTGGTTCTGGAGAACCATTTCCAGCTCCGCGGTCGTAAAAGGCGGATCGTCTGCGGACAGACCTTGGGGATTCTTCTCCTCCGCCAGCTTGCGCAGGTCTGAGTGGCATGGGTGCTCGGCTTCCGTTGAGTCGTCGGGGTAAAAGGTTTGTGCCAGAAGATCCGCGGATTGCTCTGGACTGAGCGTCTCTCCAGCGGTATTTCGCAGGAGCGCGTCGTCCTGTCTTCTGGCTGTCTTTCTTAGTACCCTGTAGATGCCGTCCCACATGCTCTCTCGGTCCTGCTTAGAGCAGAACTCCTTCCAGTTGGCCGTGGCGGCTTCCGTTGCTTTTGTGGTGTACGCGAGTTTCGCCGTCACGTATTCTTGGATGGTGAAGTGTCTCCGGTTTGCGGCTGCATTTCGGATCCTCCTCTTCTTGGTCAAGGCGTCTTTTTTAAGACGCTCTAGAGAAGGACTCCACCATGGAGGCTTTGCGTCGTGTTTAGGCGACCCCAGTTTTGGGATCGCACTCTCGCATGAGCGGTGGATGTTTCGTGTGTGGTGATGATGGTCTCCAGATCCTCTGGGTTCGATGCGTCCGAGACTTTGACCGATGTTATGTCTGAGTCCGCCAGGCTGTTTTTGAAGTGGGTGCTGAAGTCGGACCACTTTGCCTTCCTGGTGTTATAGATGCGCGTCGAGATTGGCCTTAAGGGTTCCAAGGCCTTTTCTAAGCGCATAGAGAAGGTAATTGCGTTGTGGTCTGAAGTTGTAAGACTTCTTTCTACACGCCACTCCTCGACCTTGCCTAGCAGTGACAGGCTGCATGCCGTCACATCGACGATGCTGGTGCACCACCTGTCTCCTCTGTAGGTCTCGAACGTCGGTGTTTGGCCTGTGTTTAGGATGTGGAGATCCCGCTCATCGAGAAAAGAACTGTACGCTGCCCCGCGATGGTTTTCGGAAACACTTCCCCACCACTGGCTCCAGGCGTTGACGTCTCCTCCCACAATTATGTTGGTTGTGTGTAGTTTTTGTGTGATGTGTTTTATCTCCGAAAGGTAAGGTTCGATGTCCTGGTCACCCTCGAAATAGACCGATAGCACTCCAATACTGAGCTGACCCACCTTGAGTAAAACAGTAGCGATGTTTTCAGACACTAGCTGGGGGTCGTGGATGACCTCCAGGTTGTTTCCGAAAACAACGATCGCTGCTTTAACTGGTTTTTGGCGGTTTAGGCTGCACTGGATGACTTGCGTGCCGGGAGTCTGTTTCATCACACCTGTTCTTCCTACATACGGCTCTTGAACAAGTGCTACTGAAATGCCCCTTGCCTGGGCCGACATATGCAGCTCTTCTGTGGCCAGCTTGGAGCGCTGAAGATTTACTTGGATGAATTTCAGTCTTGCTTGTATTGGTCTTGATGCGATTTCGGGGGTGACTGGTTGGTTTGTGTGATGATGGTCTTGGCTGCCCTTTAGCAGTAGGAAATGCGCGACCGCGCTATGCCATCCCATTTTTGGCGTTCCTGGCAGTCTGCGCTGAACGCTGTGTGTGCCAGGTCGCTGCCGGACCCATGGGCTACCTTGCAGTTTGCGCAGGTGGGCTGTTTGCCGTCAGCTCGAGTGAGGCAGTCCCTTGCATTGTGCGCTCCGCTGCAGTAGCTGCAGAGTTCTTTTCAGCCTTGCATATGGACTTGTTGTGGCCATATGCAAGGCACTTTGTGCACTGCACTAGGGGGGACTGGTCCTCTATCGGGCACCGCTTGATGCCCAGATGGACCTTTGGGACGGCAGTGTAGCACCTCCAGAGCTCCGGGGAGAGCTCCAGGACCGGGTGGCATTCTAGGGTGTTCCTCGCGCGCTTCCTATATCGCACCTTTAGGGTCTGTCCATCCACAGCGACGTTCTGCAGTAGATGTTTATTCTGCGCTCTAAGGAGATCTACAATCTCCCCGTCGCTGTAGCTGGACAGGACTCCCTTGATGCAGACGAGGGGGTTTTGGGGCTTTGGCTCCTGGACCTTGAGCCCTGCGTTGGACTGGACTTGCTCCTTGATCTTTTTCAAGTCCGACTTGCTGGCGCACTTCATGACAACCTTTTGGTTGCGCGCCTTCCGCACTGTGTCTACGCGGGCTCCACTCGTTTTGAGGTCCAGGGCGGTCCTGATCCTCTCGATCACGTTGTCTCCAGTGTGCTGGGGATTCGTGGACGAGACGATCAGGGTGTGGTTGGTTTGTGTGGGTGGTTTTGGGGGCTTTGGTGTACTTGCAGCCTGGGCAAAGGTTTTCGGGCCCTGTTGGGACTGCGGCTGTCTGTCAGCCCTGCCCAGGTCTGCTACCCCCTTCTGGATGGTCTGGAGGGTCTTTTTTACCTCCCCGACTGCGAGTTCCGCCTCCAGATTCAGCGCCGGGGGCGCCTGGATTTGCGGTTCCTTATCTCGCAGTTCGCGGAGGTCCGCCGAGACAATCTCCAGCCTTTCGGAGATGGGCTTGAGATGTTGAGTCATGTTTATCTGGGGCTGTGGTTTGGGGGGAGATGCCGCAGGCCGGTTGGCGATGGCCTGTAGTTGCAGTTTTATTTTCTGCATCTCTTCCTCAAACTGCTCGGTCTTTAACAGACCTTAAATAAGAATGATGGATTTTACTAATGACTATAAAATTTACAGTAGGTGCTATGTAATAGAGTTTTAATTTCACCTTCTGCGTTGTGTTTACAATAGTGAGCAATTGCATTCCAATGTATCAACTTACGCCTGTGTCCCCTACTACGGTACCTCACTATGAGAATGTGGTATGTATTTTCATAATTAATTAATTGTGTGTAAGGGAATGGAAGATGAGTTACTCAAATGTTTAGACGAGCTTACGATAATAAGGAAATATCTAGTTAAGAAAGGAAAATCAAGGTATAAGGGTAATGTTATAAAAAATAAATTAGCAGAGACAGAAATAATATTCGAGAAAAGTAAAAAATTAATTCAGTTGTTGACTACTAAAGAAGGCATAAAATCTGAAATTTTGTTAAGGTTAACTTCATTAAAAGATGAAATAAAAGCATGTTATTTACAAATTACTGATTTAAGTACCAAAACTAGGAAAGATAGTAGCAGTGAAAGTGATTTTTGTGACACGAGCTCAAATACAGAAATAATCATGGAGTTTGATTTAAAAACAGCGTGTAGTTTGATTCCTACAATGAACAGTAATGAAAACAATATCAAAAGTATCATTGACTCTATAGAAATGTATGCAGATATGTTATCAGAAGCGGGGAAGAAATTACTTATAACATTTGTGCTGAAGAGTAGACTATCAGAATATGCTAAACTACGAATGTCGAACAATTACACATCTTCAAACGATCTTGTCAGAGATTTACGTTCCACCCTGTTACCTAAAAAGTCATTTACTGCTATACAATCGCGGTTACAGAATACAACACAAGGCTGGCGCACTATTGACCAGTACGCTACGGAAATCGAAAAGTTATTCACTAATCTGACGATATCGCAAGCAGATGGTAATTCACAGAATTATGCTGTATTAAAACCTTTAAACGAAAAGCTGGCAATTAAACGGTTCGCAGATGGGTTGAGTGATTCCCGGCTCAGTACAATTATTGCTGCCCGTAACTACAATAGTTTGAAGGACACAATCCAAGCGGCGAAGGACGAGGAGTTGACAGCGGCATCAACTTCGAGAGGCGAAAATATCATGCACTTTTCACGTCATGGTAGAGGTAAGTGGCAAGCTAATAACTCTCGCCGAGGACATTTCTATAATCGTCAACCACGAGGACAGCGAGGATACTATCATCAGAACTCAAATAATTTTAATTACTCCAATAATCATACCAGGAGAAATTTTGATCGATCGCGTGGAAGATCATTTTATCGTTCCCGAGGTGAGGCTCAAGGCTCATTCAACGCAAATCGAGGACGAGGCTACCCAATGCCCAATAAGAATCAGTCGACTTACGAAGCTCATGGTAGTGGTAATAGTCGTCGCGTATTTTTTACGGAACAATCTAATAACAACGAACCCGAGAGTTCAAAATCTGGGGAAATGCAGTTTTTTCGATCAAAAACACAATATTTTGGCGTTAGGAGGCAAAGCGAAATTCTTAATCTTATATTTTGGCAATAGAAAATACTTTTGGTTAGTCGATACGGGAGCATCCATATCCATAATAAAGAGAGTCGCGTTACCTAGTAACATAACAATAATTAGAGATGAGACTATCATAAATGGTATTGGCGGACAAACTCAAACAAACGGGTTTATTAATCTTAGCCTGACTCATCGTGATGAGCAACAATGCGTTGACTTTAATGTCAAGCTTCATGTTTTCGATAACATCCCATTAAAGGCTGATGGAATTTTAGGTTTAGATTTCTTATGTCGTTATGCATCAAATATCAACTTCGAGACTAACATCATCACTCTGTCTAAATATGGCATGGAATGTTCTTTAGTACTACGTGACACTATAGATTATGCAAACGAAGTGTTACATATTCCAGCCAGAAGTGAATCAATTCATTATTTACTTTTGAATAATAATTCAAATGATGATTGTGTTATTCATAGCAAGCAATTGGCGGAAAATGTTTTCCTTGTGGGATGTATAGGAAAAATTAAAAATAACAGATTACCAGTAAAAATATTAAACACTAATGAGCATGATGTTACTTTACCAATGTTTCAACCAGAGATTTATTCTATGCAAGACTATGATTTATGTGATTTTAAATCAAAATGTAACAGTATAGAGAGAGCGAAAATTTTATTAGACATTTTGAAATTAAATAATCTTAACTTGGAAGAACGGAAATCAATTCAAAAGTTATGTGCCAAGTATTCAGACGTTTTCTTCTTACCAGGCGACAAATTAACAACTACAAACGTTTATGAACAATCGATAACCTTAAAACCAAATAATAGTCCGGTTTATGTTAAGCAGTATCGACTCCCACATTCCTTGAAAAATGAAGTGAATAAACAAATACAAAACATGATTTAGAAAGAGCTTTTGCTGTTAGAAAGATAAGACAGTTAACAGATGTAGAAACCGCGCGTTTGGTCTATTTTAGCTACTTCCACAGTATCATGTCGTATGGCATTTTACTGTGGGGTCGGGCGGCTGACACTGAATCTATATTTATTTTACAAAAGAGAGCTGTCAGAGCCTCAGAGCCATTTATAATCTGCATCGTCGCGAATCTCTCAGGGAACTATTTAAAAGGATTAATATTATGACAGTACCTTGCCAATTCATTTATGAAAATATTACCTATGTATGTAAGAAAAAATCTACATATTTTTAATAAAATAAGCGATAGACATAATTTTAATACTAGAAATAAAGATAAAATAGAACAACCATTTTTCAGATTATCTAAAGTATCTTCATCTTTTATGGGGTACTGTGTTAAATGTTACAATAAAATACCTTATGATATATTACAATTAAATGAAAGAAAATTTAAAACTCATATTAAAAGTACACTTTGTAAACAAGCATATTACAAATTAGAGGATTATATCCAAGATAAGAATGCTTGGAAACATGCTGGTCCTGCTCCATAGGATAATCTAGAATCTAGACAAAATCAAACTGGTTGCTAATTTAAGTTGTATGAATTATTATTTTTAGTATATGACATTGATTTTACATTCTGTGATTACTTCCTCACACACTGACTTATTAAATTGTATAATTTTAAGAAAACCGTCTACTTTTACAATGTTTGTAAATATGTGAGAACCATGCATCTATCACATAAGTAATTAATTTATTATTTATCTTTCGTTGCTTCATTTTTATTAATTCTTCTTTTTACCTATTGTGGTAACGTATTTTTAATTTTTTTTTTTTAGTTGCATCGTCTTCACATATAATTATGTGACTAATGTACGTGCATGTGCAAGATATTGTAACACATTTTGGAAGAGTAACGGTGGAGTTTCTTGCCCATTCTTCTCCATACGAAAACTACCTTTTGGAAGGGGCGACTAGAATCAATTCAATTTTTTTGTAAACTTTGACGTTCAAGGGTGCCTTGCGGGGGCCTATTTGAAATAAATGATTTGACTTTGACTTTGACTTTGATTGACAATGACATAATAGAGGAAGCAAAGAGTGAGTGGTCGAGCCCTATTTTATTGGTACCAAAGAAAAGTGGAAACGACAAAAAATGGCGGCTAGTAGTCGATTATCGTAGACTCAATGATTGTATTGTAGATGATAAGTTTCCGTTACCAAATATTACCGAAATTTTGGACTCACTGTCTGGCTCAATTTATTTCTCACATTTAGATCTAAATCAGGGTTATTACCAAGTAGCTTTGGATAAAAACAGTAGAGAGTATACTGCGTTCACTACCAACACAGGACAATACCAAATGAAGAGATTACCGATGGGACTCAAGACAAGTCCAAGTGCTTTCAGCAGAGTAATGTCAGTAGCTATGTCTGGATTAACTTTTGACAGATGTTTCATATATTTGGATGATTTAGTTGTTTTTGGTAGAAACCAAATGAATGAAGAAATTATGTTAGTAATGACTAGAGCGCAGAAAAGGCGTTTAGATTTAGAAAACCAAGTAAATGACACACCTATTCTTAGTAGACCCGACGAGTCGTGGCCTGATCAACCACACGTAGTTGAGATACTAAGAGTACCAACTGATTCTGTTGAAATGTCTTTCATAGAAAATGACGAATTAAGTAAATTACGAAGACAGGAAAACGTAGATGCAGAGAAAGAATGTTTTATTTACAGTCATCGTAGAAAAACGTTGTTTATTAAACTCAACTTTAAGGCACAATTTACGCGAGACGAATTTGTGACTAAGTTAGGAGAATTCTGTAAGAATATGAATATAAAAGAACTATGCATAGTAAAAACTAGAGAAAATGAAAGTTTTATCAAAGACTTATTAAAAGAAATAAAAGATAATGAGGTTTGGACCGGTCCACGAATATATGTATTGAGAGGAGTTAAAAAAATTGATGATGAGGAAGAAAAAACTTATATTTTACACGATTTTCATCTACTACCTACTGCAGGTCATGCAGGTGTACGTAGGATGACCAATAACATTAAGAGAAAATTTTACTGGCCAGGTTTAAATGAAGATGTGAAAGAATTTGTGAGTAAATGCATAAAGTGTCAGAAAATGAAGCATTGTAGGTATGTCAAGGCGCCCATGGAGATAACTACAACAGCATCATTTGCTTTTGAAAAGATCTTTCTCGACATTGTAGGCCCATTAGAAAGGGATATTGAAGGAAATCGTTACATTTTAAGCCTGCAGTGCGAGCTTACTAAGTTTGTAGAAGCATATCCTCTTAGCAACAAGGATACGGTAAGTGTAGCGAAAACATTCGTTGATAATTTTATACTTAGATATGGAGTACCAAATGCCATTGCGACTGATCGTGGAACAGAATTCGTGTCTTCAGTAATGGAACAGGTATGTAAACTTTTAGGAATAAACAAATTGACATCCACTGCATATCACCATCAATCTATCGGTGCCCTTGAAAATTCACACAAAAATCTCGGTGCTTTTTTGCGAATACAATGTGATGGTAATAAAGAAACATGGAGTCAGTGGTTACCATTTTGGTGTTACAGTTTCAATAATACTGTACATTCGGAAACAAAATACACACCTTTCGAACTTGTATTTGGTAGAGCTAGTGTAATACCATGTAGAGTAAGTCAGTACATAGAACCATTATATAACCCAGAAAGTTATCCTTTAGATCTTAAGTATAGGTTACAAGTAGCACACCAAGATGCTCGTAAAAATTTAGTCCTAAGTAAGCAAAATCGTAAGAGTTCTTACGATAAACAAGTAAATAATGTAACGTATAATAAAGGACAATTAGTACTTGTAAAAAATGAAACAGCAACTAAATTAGATACTCTATGGGATGGGCCATTTGTTATTTTAGAAGATTTAGGTGTAAATGTTAAGATTTTAAAGAGTAATAAACCTTATGTTGTCCATAAAAATAGGACAAAACCATTAATCCTCCAAAAACCCCTCCAACTCCAATTAATAACATAACCATATAATCATGTAACCATATATATATATATATATATACAAAAAAAAAAAAAAAAAAAAATTGTAATATATTTTTTTTTTCTCTCGCCCCCGAGGTGAGGTGTAGTATGTATGTACTTAGTAGGTAAGATCTATGTTATAGAATATATTGTATTAGTATAAGATGAGTAATAAAAGGTAATCGATCGAGTACCTACAGTCGTTTCAATAATACTAGTTCCCTACAAGCACATGCTGTCAGAAAAATCCGTCAATTTACTGATGTAGATACCGCGAGGCTGGTCTATTTTAGTTACTTTCATAGTATCATGTCTTACGCTATTTTACTGTGGGGACGGGCTGCAGACATCGAGTCTATTTTTATTCTGCAGAAAAGAGCGATTAGAGCCATGTACTATCTCCGCAGGCGTGACTCTCTAAGGGAACTGTTTAAGGATATTAACATCATGACGATACCTTGTCAATATATCTATGAAAACATCATATACGTAAGAAAAAACTTACATCTTTTTAGTAAAAGAGGTGATAGACATAATTATAGTACAAGAAATAGGGACCTATTAGTTCAACCAGGTTTCAGACTGGCTAAAGTGGACTCATCTTTCATGGGGTACTGTTTAAAATGTTACAATAAAATTCCTCCCCACATACTTCAACTGAATGAGACGAAATTCAAGTCTTGTATAAAACGCACACTATGCAGGCAGGCATATTATAATTTGGGGGATTACATCACTGATAAAAATGCTTGGCTCAATGCTGGTCCTGCTCCACAACCACAACTAATTGTTTAACATCTGAAAATACTGTTGGAGCTGCTGAAGATTTTAAGACCATCTTTGCATTGTATAAAGTCAATCTCCTTTGTATTATATAATTCCAGAGCACAGGTGTGAGTACTATGTAATAAAGAGCTACCATTTACCGGGTAATACTTTTTTTTATTGACTTGAATGTGCCCTGGCGGCTGTGAGTATGTCATGCTCACTCAAATGTCTCGCTGATGGTGGCGCGTGTGTTGGATCATTGAGCTCCCTTCAAAATGGTTGAGCTGAATGGTGCTGATCCATACGTCATGTTCGTGAACGGGCGCCGTCAGTTGGGACTGGTCAACTCTTAGCGGCCATGGCTGATTTTAATTTTTTTTAATTGTTCTTTGTTTTTATCTTTGTATTACGGACGCTTCTAACGTGCACGTCTTTCTACATTGTTCTCACATGTATAATTTCAACATGAATGATGTAACCAATACTTTGTAACAATTTATTTTATTTAAAAGAGTGTCCGTGGAGTTTCTTGCCCGTTCTTCTCCATAGGTACCTACTACGCTTTGGAATGGGCAACTAGCTTCATATTTTTGACTGACCGATTCCTTGACAATTCAAAAGTGCCTGTAATGGTTTAATTGAAATAAATGATTTGAGTTGAGTTGAGTTGATATATATATATATATATATTTTTTTTTTTTTTTTTTTAATATTATAATGCTGAAGAGTTTGTTTGTGTGTTTGTTTGTTTGAACGCGCTAATCTCAGGAACTACAGGTTTGATTTTAAAATTATTTTAGTGTTAGATAGCCCATTTATTGAGGAAGGCTATAGGCTATATATCATCACGCTAAGACTAATAGGAGCGGAGCACCAATGAAGAATGTTTCAAAATCGGGGGGTTTTTTTCCTATTGAGAGCTTCCGCTGCGTGCGCTGCGTAAACGGTTAAAGTTTCTCAAAAATCATGTATGATAGAATTGTTCCCCTTTAAAAGTTCTAAAAAAAAGTCCGCGACAGCATATGTCTATCTTTTAAGGTTAGCTCACTATAAGGTTTTTTATGCTAACCAAATTTCTTCTTAAATAATGCATTATTTGCGAAGGTGTTTTTTATGAACATTATTAATCCTTATCCAAATAAATAAGTTATTCATCACAAGTATTTAATATAAAACAAAATTGCCCTTTACATCATAATAGATTTACGCCAAGAGTGTTTTTCGCACGGGCAACTATATCGATACCTGTAATAAGAATTGACGTAAGGGACAAACCCCGGTTTGTCCCTTACGTCAATTCTTATTACAGGTATCGATATGTTGCCCTATCGAGATCTGCTATCTAATTACGCAACACATTTTCGTTGACAATTCCGACTAATCTGTTTCAATTTGACAGGTCAACAACATTCATTGTGCTATTTACGTTGTTGAGCAGATTTTTTTTTCGAACTTACGAAGCATTGGATTAGCAATCTGTTTCAAAACGATTCAGATTCTGATTGATCGTGTATTACGTAATTAGGGTACTGGTTCTGGTGAAAATCAATATCTACTTCTGGCGGAAGAAAACAAAACTAAAAATATAGTGTACGCAGAAGTACTTTAAAATAACATTAGTTTAGTTTTTTTGAGAATAACCTACAATCTACATGATATAAGATTATAAGACCCAGTACTTACTCACCTATATAAACGAAGTCGCGGGTTAAAGTTAGCGTTAGCTCAAAGTAACTATTCCACGCGGACGAAGTCGCGGGCGGAAGCTAGTATTTTTATAATTGTCTCTTTTATTTTTATAATTTTAGTTACTGTAATTGGCTGTAGCACAACCGATGTAGCTAAATAAATAAATAAATGACGCAAGTCCAAACAAAACAGCACAACTGTCATTTTTGACAGCGCTCACGGTGGTAATAAAGAGCATGGTCGGCGTTATCGCAAGATGGCGAATGTTATGACGTCATCTATGATTCACGGGACATCGATAGCGCGCTCGCGTTAATGCGGTATGGGTGTTAGCACGCTCAAATCGGTTACAGCTTAACTCGGAACGCAGCCCTAGAGACAGACATTTTAAAGTAGTACAATTTGCATTCCTATTGGCGCCGATTCTCTTGTCACAAATGCCTCTAAACTAGACTAAAAATCGCTAAAATTTTGTTTAATCCTGTCAAACGACGATTTCCCATTCTGAAATAGACTAAAGTGACATAACTTAACTATATTTTAGTTTGACAGCATTGATAGTACTGAGTTTTTAGTTAAGTGAAAATGGCCATTTTGCTATTCTGAATTTGACGTTTTTCACCTAAAATTTTGATTGTAAAAACCAAACCAGATTAAACCTGACAATTTTTAATCGCGATTAAAAAGGTGTGTGATAAAATAAGTTGTCGTGATAATGAAAATTTCGACAAACCCCTAAAACTCACTCCATATAAAACAATGCGCGCCTCCTGCTCTAAAAAAAATTGATTCCATCCACGTTGATTCGCGTTTGTCAAATTCGATTTTAGTTGTGTCAAAATTATTTTTTAATTTAGAGAATTTTATTTGAGGAATAGCTCTTAGATTCTCATAGCCAAAAGTAAGCAATTTTAGTCTTAGTTTAGTTCGGTGTAGGTGTACAAGAGAATCGGCACCAATGTCTCCGATCTCTGACTAGTAGGTATATAATCTCGCGACAATCTAACTGTGCGTTTACACCGGCGAAACATCGCAACAAAACATGTTGAAATCTCTAGTTCCTGTCAAAACTTGTATGGAACATTGACAGAAAATAGAGATTCCAAATGTTTTGTTGTGAATGTTTCGCCAGTGCAAGCGCACAGTGAGAAGCCCGCCTTGACACCTATTAAAATACTTTGTGTAGTGAAGGGAAAAAAGAATTGGTTGCTTTAAAAACCGATTCTCGAGATATATCGATTAATCATTCTTAGAGTTTGTAATTGACAATTTATATACATTGCTTGAAACGGATTCACGAGGCATATCGTTTTATTACACGTCATCATCATCAGCCTACAGCTGGACATAGGCCTCTCCAATTGCACGCCTTTCAGCTCGATTCTCGGCAACTCTCATCCAGCTACTGAAGCTTGTCCACTCTGAAATGACGCACCCCACTACCGCATTACCGTGGGCGTAAATTCGGTAGTGGGCCGCGTCATTTCAGAGTGGTGGAGCTATTATATTGACCTATTAAATAATCAAAATAAAGCTAAAACTATATATGATCAGATTTTATTTTTAAATGTTTTAACATTTAATAATACAGTAATTATACGTTTCCCTCTTTTCTAAATGTAATGTTTGTAAAAGTATAGAGTTTTCAAAACATCGATTTCATTCGGTCAGAAAACGGCTTATAACGGTCACAGCACTACGATAACGAACCCAAAGATATGACATTGTAATGACGTCCTGTCGGAATATTAATCAACGATTATTTTGTGCTTTTTGTGGATTTTTGCAATATAAAGTGAAACTTGGTGCTTCCGAATGATATCCATTGTTATAGTGTATGGATAACATAGTAATAAATTAGGATTAATACTTAGATTTTTCGATTTCTTACTTCGACGTTCATACAAAGTTATCGCGGCATGTATAATGAAAAACGTCAAATCGGGCTTCTTAGGTTGTTGCGAGATTAGTTATCTGTGGCTTAATGTGAATAGAATATGAATAGAATTTGTTATGATGTCTGTACAGTAGTCTAAGCACATGCATGAGCTAAATTTGATATTTACTGTGACCAAAGTTTATGTTCATTTAAGTTATCAACAGTTTATGTTTGTACCAATTAGACGTTTGGGACAATGTCGAATTGGGTTGGATATGCCATATCGGTAAATTGTGGCGAGCCTCTGGGTTGCTATCAAGGAACTATTCTAGAGGCAGATGGTAGCACTATTACTTTAACAAAAGCCTTTAGGAATGGCTTTCCTTATCCCAAGTCACAAGTGACTCTAAAGTAGGTTGACAGGCTCAGCTTTTTTGCATACTGTTGTTAAATATTACACAATGAATAATTTTTGGTTTTGTGTCATGCTTCAGTGCTGCTGACATAAAAGATCTGAAGATAATCGAGTCTCGGGCTGAGCCTGCAGAGCAGACTCACAGCACGGTGGCTGTCACGAAGGGGATGAAGAAGGCGCAGAGAGCTACTGTGTGTGAGAACTTACAGGCAAACCCCACGAGTTCAGGTATGGTTCAGGTGTGGTGGTGGTGGTGGTATGGTATGTGACCTTTGTATATGTATGTGGCTATGGTCTGCAAAGCTATGAGTATACATGTCCCATGCTAACAATCCTCCTGATGCTATTGCTATGCAAGAATTGGTTGTTTGATATCTATCTCACAATTTTTTTTATATAAGCAATCAAAGAAACTGTCTAATCCAGTTATAATAAGGCATACATCTGTTAGTTCATAAAAAACTTATTAATTTGTTTTCTTGACACAAACATGTAAAATTTTGAGCTGAAAAAATGTAAGAAAATTTTATTTTCACTGGCTACCGTAGAGCATCCCCCTACGATTGTCTTTGAATATGCAAAAGGCAAAGAGGGTAAACAAACGCATCTCTTATCCCCTTCCCCCCACCTGTAAACAAGTATACACATACAACCTCCTCATAATATAACTCAAATGAAACAATAATTAAATCATAACTTACACTTGTCTTTGCGATATATTTGGATGTAGTAAAGTGCAAGTAATCATGTATGGCACGGCCGAAATATGTAGATCGGAGTATGAAATATGTAATATGTTTTTTTTTTCAAAATATTACTCCTTGTTATTTACGAATATCGAAATCAATCTGCTTAGCCTTTTCCCAACTATATTGGGGTCGCCTTCCAGTCTAACGGGATGCAGCTGAATACCAGTATGTTGCATGTCTGTCTATCTGACCTCCACACTGGGTAACATGATACCCCTTGGTGGTAGACTGGTGGTCAGACTTTCAGGCTTCTGACGACCCGTAACGACTGTCAAAGATCCACGAATGACAGCCGGGACCAATGGCTTAATGTGCTTTCCGAGGGGAGGAGTCTCGGTATGTAAAGATGGTCATTCATCCATGGACCAACCCAGTTAAGCATAGCTTAACCTGATGGATCAACCCATGCGGCTGTTATGACTTAGCCACAAGCTCCTCCGAGTTATTTAAGAATATATAGTATTATAAATGCGAAACTGAGTTTGTTTGTTACGCTTTCACGCTAAAACGGCTGAACACATTCGGATGAAATTTGGCACAGTAGACCATGATCTGGGCCCTGTTTAATAAAATATACAAATTGTAAATTGTAGATGACAAGCTACAAATTGTAAATTGTAGATGACAAGCTACAATTTACAAGTTTCTGTTTAATAAAAATTACAAGTTACAAATTTGTTATGGTGTTTTACAAAATTAATTTGATTTTATTTCAGTCATCGAAATCTAAAGGCATAATCTACATAATTATGTAAAATGTTTATTAAACAGCATTTACAATTGTGATAATTGTAAGTTATTTACTTGTAACTTTCTTACATATTTGTAAGGTTTATTAAACAGCACATGTAGTAAAACATAACAAGTATGTGACTTTTTTACAAAATCGTAGGATTGTAATGTTATTAAACAGGGCCCTGGATAGTTTTTATCCCAGTGTTCCCAAGGGATCGAGACTTATGCTGGTGAAACCGAGAGGCGCAGCTACTTTACGAATAAAACACAAAGTTAACGCTCGTATAAATTTCACTCCTCATAAAATTCCCATACGCCTCCATACACGCCCTGCACAGTGTCCCGTGATGGTCCCCGTCACCAGGCGCAGGCCGTTTCTGTCCAGGTGTAATAAACGCCTGGTTAGCTTGCTATCCAGGGATGGTATAGCTTCCCTGGACTGCCTGCAGTCCGGTGTCGAGGTCCACCAGTTCTCCGCTTGTGTGTGGGTGAAATCCTGTAGCCACCTGCGTATTTGATTGAAGGGGATGGGTACGATAGGCTGGGATCCGCAGCCTGCCTTGCTGGATCCTCTTCCAGCAAGTTCGTCAGCTGCGTCTTTACCTAGCGATCCGCTGTGTCCTTTTATATTTATGTTGAGGTCGTGTGAGAAGACTGATGCCCAGTACCAGAGTCGGTCTTCGATCCATCGGTGTAAACTATCATATCTTTCGGGCCTGAGTAGGTAGTCACACTGTTCTTCTGTGAGAATCATGCTGTAGTGCCTTTGAAAGTGGTGTTTTCGGGGCTTTGTTGCAGGGTGATGGCATCATTGGCCGACGTTTGATCGCGTCTTCCTTTATGGAAGTATGCTTAACTCTGGAGTATTTCCTGATAAATGGAGCCTAAAGGCAGCCAGGGCCGCATCCTCCCGCACGATGAAGTACAGAGGCGGCTATCCAAGCATTGCCTGTAGGGCGGCAGTGGCTGTAGTTCTCATACTGCTAGTGATTGTAACACAAGCAAAGCGCTGCAGTTTTTCGAGATCTCTTTGGGCTGTGCTCAGGTCTGTCATGGCCCGCCAGACCAGTGAGCCGTGTGTGATAATTGGTCGGATGACTGTGGTGTATAGCCAGTAGGTGACCTTGGGGCTAATCCCCCAGTTCCTGCCAAGCAGTCGCTAGCACTGCCACAGAGATATGCTGGCTTTTCAGTGATATAGTTGGTGTGTTTTGCTCAGTTCAGCTGTTTGTCCAAAAAGATGCCCAGGTATTTGGTTTCAGTTGATAGGGTCGTCAATTTTCTCTTTTTTAGGGTTCCGTACCTCAAAAGGAAAAAAGGAACCCTTATAGGATCACTCGTGTGTCTGTCTGTCTGTCCGTCTGTCACAGCCAATTTGCTTCGAATCTAATGGACAGATTAACTTGAAATTTGGTACACATATGTATTTTCGTGACCCAAACACGGACGTGTATCGTAAATAAATGAATTTGAAATTTTGGGGTTATTTTTGGAGGGTAAGTAAGAAAATAAAAATAAAAAGTTTTGCAAACTGTACCGTGTGACATATCAAATGAGTTGCGAGGAACTCAAAGTATTTTTTTATAATTTTAAACTAAATACTTTTAAAGATATTTAAGAAAATTGTTGAAAATTTAGGTACCACCCTTATATCCGAAGCTAAAGAGCCAAAATTATTATTAAATTATATTATATTTCAGGAAAACCTATAAGAAGTCTATGGTCTTAAAATAACATAATAAATCTCTCAATATTGTTGTTGTAATGTTAAGTTAGTTCTTGGGATGAATTCATCTCAACTACGGAACCCTGCATTGTGCGTGGTTCGACACGCACTTGGCCAGTTTTTGTTAAGAGAATCAGTTCGGTTTTTGTAGGGTTCATTGACAGTTAGTGCTTGTTGCACCATTCCTCTACTATTTTCACGGCTTGACGCATGAGGTTGCATAGTGTTTTCGTGAATCCCATTTTTTATTATGGTTATGGCATCGGCGAAACCTATCAGCCTACGGTGAAATAACCTTTGTCATTGATTATTTTGATGAGGCTGTCTACTACCAGGTTCCATAGAAGCAGCGAGAAGACACCTCCTTGCGGGCAGCCCCCGCAACGATGGCGCTCGTACTGTCATTTACTGTGAATTGTACAGCTCTCACTTTAAGCATGTGTGTGATCCAGCCACTTAGAGTCGACTCTATGCTGTGTTTATACTGTTGCTGTTGTTCTGTTGCATATAGTTTTGTCAAAGGCGCCCTCGATGTCAATGAAGGCGGCCAGTGCTGAGCATGTGTGGTCCACTGCGCATTCAATTTTAGAAACCTCGCTGTGCAGCGCTGATTCTGTTGATTTGCCTGTGGAGTACGCATGCTGTTGTTTGTGAAGTGGTTTTACCCGGAGAGGTCCGTCTCGGACGTGCCTATCACAGTCTGTCGAGGGTCTACAGTAGGAAGGATGAGGGGCTTATAGCCCTTTATGCCTTGGGTTGTGTATAATCGGTTTTGTCTGGTTTGGGTATGTAAATGACTTTCACCTCGTACCATGCAGGAGGTATTTGTCTTAGTGTTATGCAGGCTCGATAGATCTCCACCAGCCATGGTGTCAGATTACCTACCCCACACTACAGTACGGCTGGGTAGTGGCTCCAACCCTGCCGACTTGTATAGCTGAAAGGTGTTGATAGCCCACTTTACCCAGTCTTCTGTTACTATATTGCGGGCTCTTGACCAGTCTTGATCCGTTGGGGTCCATTCTGGTTCAGCCTCACACGTCCTGTCCTCTAGGATTCTACAGTCTGGGAAGTGAGTCTCGCGAGGCACCTTACTGGTTTCATGGTCAGTTAGTGTGTATGAGTTATCGGGTTTTTAAGCGCGCGCAGAGTTCGGTCCTGATCGGTTGATCTTGTATAAGTAGTAGTAAAAGGTGATGAGCAGTTGACATTAGGCTATTGTAACTTATATAAATAACAAACTGACCCACTAAACAGCGTGAAATAAAAACTTTTTTACAAAAAACACTTCAAAGTTAAAAATTACTTAAATTTCGGAAGTCGGTGGCAAATAACGAAAATACAAAAGACATAGACTTACGAAATTTTGGTAATTTTTCACTTTGTAGTGTTTTTTTGAAAGTAGTTTTTTTTTTTTTTGTAAAAAGTATTTATATCTCCCAGTCGCCCGGGAGTCTAGTGTTTTTGGCTCTGTTAAATTGCTACCGTAGCGCATCTCTGAGTTTACTAAGTTCTGCGTTCCACCAGGGGCTTCTCGTTCTTGGCTTGTGGTTAGTTTAAAGCATGCGACTGAAGCGTACCACGCTTCAGTCACGGTGTATTCTAATTGTGCTTGGTCTCTTAGGCCTGAAACTACGGGTACCCGTCGCGTGTATACGCGCGTGGACACGTGGATGGGCTCAGTGGGAACGCGACGGGGTCCCGTCCCGGTTACCCGTCGCGGAGACCGGATTATTTTATTTACGCAGTGTCGCTAGTTCGATTTTAACGGTGTGCGTGCACAGTCGTGTCGATGAAGAACTTAATATAATTCATTCGCTTGGTCCCATACAGGGTGATCCATACTGCATTTCAACAATTACTCTTTCTGTATCGAAAGACATTTTCCTTGGTTCGTATCACAGCGTTATTGACTGAACAAGCCCGTGCGTGTTACCGGTGGCGGGCACCGCGCGTGCCCCCGCGCGGGCCCCCGCCACACGGGGGCGGCACACGTGGTGCGGGCGCGGGGCCCTCCGCGCGACGGACGCCCGCGCGTGTCCCCGCAATGGAGCACTTTTGTATGGAACCGCGCGGACGTCCGCAAAACGCGGTTTGAGGCCTTAGAGTTACTTGTGTTAGGTGTCTAGCTAATAGGGAGGTCAGGAGGCGTTTGAACATTGGTGCGCCTGAGGTTTCTCCTCGGTGTGGGTTTCCTATTGCAATTACAATGTTAATATTGTTCATGGAATAAATTCATCCCAACTACGGAACCCTGCATTGTGTTATTTCTTGTATCAAGAGTACTAGGTAGGTAGCATTAAAACTGTTACTATAGTTAGTATTATCGAAATGTGTTGGATTAGTTTGCGTACTCTGGTGTTATGTGCGTTAGGTAACCAGGCTCCTCCGGGCGTCAGCTGCAGCAGCAAGAGTGGCAACAGCCGCGCCGCCCCGCCGCTCGCCGCGCGCAGCAAGCCCATCGACATACAGGCCACCCGCACCAATAAGAACGGCAACCATGCTGGTAAGTGACACGTGGAGAGAACTCCCCACCGCACTACAGACCAAACGAGAATGCATCAAGTATGAAAAAAAAACCCAGAGCGAACAGATATAGGATGTACCTCTGTAATCATTCTGTAAACATTTCACAACAAGAATCGATGGCTAAATATGTGATATTGCGATTTGTTTTTCATCAGGGGTAATTCTTTTTTCTTTAAGATATCTTTGATTTGGGTATACCCGAGGATATAAATACATATGTACATAAGTACATATACTCACGCCCATAATCCCATAGGAGATTACAGATTGTCAAAATCAACTATCCACAGCCCACTTTTCGCCGCTTTTCTGTTGTGTCTATTAAAAGCTTTTATTTAGTTTAAAGTCAATAGTCTTCATAAGAAATAAATAAATGTTGTATTACGTTCAATACATAGTACATATTTTTTTTACAGAACGTCTGAAATCATAAGCGGTAAACTATCTTGTTCTCAAAAGAAATAAAATCATAACGCGTATTCGTCCGATGTTAAATTTTTAGGGTTCCGTACCTCAAAAGGAAAAAACGGAAAAAAACTCTTATAGGATCACTCGTGTGTCTGTCTGGCTGGGTGTCACAGCCAATTTCATCCGAATATTTGAAATTTGTTACACATATGAATTTCTGTGACCCGAACAACGTAACGTGTAACGTAAACAAACGAATTTTGAATATGGGGGTCACTTTTCGGGGCAACAAAAAATTTTAAAATAAAAGTTTTGCAAACTGTACCGTGTGTGACATATGAAATGAAAGCGTTGTCAGGAACCCAAATAATTTTGAAATAAATGCTTTTAGATATTTAAGAAACTAAATGAAAATTGTCCACCCAACCCTTATCTCCGAAACTACGGAGCCTAAAATTTAGAAAAAAATACAGAGAATGGTTCTTTACTCATTGATGACAGGAAAACCTATAAGAAGTCTATGGTCATAAAATCACATGGTAAATCTCTCAATATTGTGCGTACAAACTTACATTTGCAGGTGGAATGTATGGGAGACTATGTTTTTCAACTACAATGTTCAAATTCATCCCAACTACAGAACCCAACTGTTGGGTGCAACCAAACATTAAAGTCAATGCAAATGCAAGTATGCAGAAAATGTCAATAAAATGCAAGTAATGTCAATGAATGCTCAACGGGAATGAATCCAAATAAAATGCAAGTTGTCCGACTCAAATCACGTCTAATTGAACACTAATTAAATTATGTACAAAAATGCATCATCTAGGTTCCGCCGTGTGTCAATGCACTTCCAAATGTAGGTCGCGATCAAAGTGCACATACGCGAACCTACTAACTAACTTATTGCATCAAAAATACATATTTCAAAACCATGTACTTACACCGTACATATTGCCACCACAAAGAATGGTGACAGTAACTAACTGCAAGACATGTAAACAATAATTATAGACCGTAGAAAAACCAATTTATAACTGCAGAGCAGTAATTAATGTAAAATGTAAACTAAAATCATTAATAAGTAAGAATGTAAACTAAATTCCTATAATATGTAAAAATGTAAACTAAAATCTATAAATAGAATGTCACACTTAATTAGCACACGTCGCTATGTCTATCAGTGTCAAATTTCACTTCACTACAGGAGGGGTTAACCTTTGTCACCGTATTCACTTCACTATGCACTTTCGATTCCCGTTTGTTGATCTTGCTGTACCCGTCCTCGATGTCATCTTCTTCTTCTCGTCTTCCTCTGCTTCTCTCATCTTGAGGACCCTCCCCCTGTCTTTTGGTTGTCATCTTTCGCCAATAATACACCGATGTTACAAACAGTGCAATGCTAATAATAATGACCACATAGATCGCGATGTAGTGATGAACGTCATGGGGAGATAGGGTTTCTAACTTCGATTGTTCTTTAATCGAGCGCAGTTCATTATCAATCTTCTTGAAAGACTCTTCGTGATTTTCAATGTGTAAAGACGAGTTACGAACCGAGGTGTTTATGATATTATTAATGGGTGAAATCGTGGGTATTATCATGGCATATGGTTCATTAACAAAAATGTCGCTTGTGTGTTCCATATATGCGTGAAGCATGAATGAATCACCTTGCAGGTTACAACCTCGTTTGAGTGTTATCAGACCCGAGTGACGTAGCGTCTCCGATGTCATTTGACCTCCGCACACTAGTTGCACTTCGCACGTGTCACAACAATAATAAAACCATGTGTTTTGCTTATGTAATTTTACCCACTTGTCAGCGCATACTTTTATTTCGATATGACAATATGCACTATGTTCTTCGTTGTCTCGAATCAGCTGTACTTCGCAAATAGACTTACGCCGATCGCCAGTGCTGTATATAGGATGATTTATTTTGCACATCAAGGTTTTATCATGGATCTTTTGGCATTCTTGAATATCGGATTGTTCTAGGGGTATAAACGAGTATTGGTTAGCGTTAAATGCAATTAATTCAGAATTGGGCATAACGTACATCACCCGAGTAGCGTCAATTCGTTGAGGGATGCTGATTAGTTTATTCAGCTCGTATAATGCATCATTTAAGATCGGTATTTTTATTTCCATCAATAGGTATTGCTGTGTAATGCGTGCATGTATTTTGAACAGTCTGTAGATTTCTCTTACGTCATTCTGTACTTCGGGTAGTGCAGAGTCGCGAGGTAGTTGTCGAGCTATTTTATCTAATTCACCTTGTAATTGGTTTGGTGATAATAGGTGTACGTCAATATGTCCCTGGTACATATTTGTCAATGTGTTGATAAGGGTTTGTTGGATGTCCTTTAAATTTTGAGCCAATCTTTCGGCAGCCATTGCCGATGTTATTATGTAGAAGGCATTTGCAGTGTCAGCTTTATCTTTAAAGGAACTATTTTCTAAAGTACTAAGATGCTGGTTTATCAGAGTAAACTGCTTTATCATTGTTGCTTCGTTGCGTAGCATCCATAGGTCGCTGGTTCATATCCGGCTCGAAGGACCAAAAAAACTTATGTTGGGTGCAACCAAACATTAAAGTCAATGCAAATGCAAGTATGCAGAAAATGTCAATAAAATGCAAGTAATGTCAATGAATGCTCAACGGGAATGAATCCAAATAAAATGCAAGTTGTCCGACTCAAATCACGTCTAATTGAACACTAATTAAATTATGTACAAAAATGCATCATCTAGGTTCCGCCGTGTGTCAATGCACTTCCAAATGTAGGTCGCGATCAAAGTGCACATACGCGAACCTACTAACTAACTTATTGCATCAAAAATACATATTTCAAAACCATGTACTTACACCGTACACCAACATTGTACCTACATGGTCCGACACGCATTTGGCCGGTTTTTTTTGTTCATTTTCGGTTAGGTCTATCCATCGTGACAAGTAGGATGGGGTCTCATTTCCTACGAAATATATGGTATTTTTTTTGTGATTTCTGATTTTTGCTAGTAGATACCTACTCAAAACAGGATCGATTGGGATTAGAAAAAGTTTTTGTGGCCTATTTTTTTGCTGGCTGTAATTTTATTTCAAAATCTGTGAATGCAGATCAAAATGTCTCAAAAAGTTAAGGACAGTCTCCTTAAGACCGTTTTCCTGTAGCTACAACGGTTAAGAGTCTCATTACATTTTTTACGCAAATTCATGTTTTTGACGTTGTTATTTTCAGCAGCATTTTACCTAATATATTTTAATTATTGATTATGAGTAATGCCATTCTCCTTCTTGTAAGTTGGAGTTACACATTCTTCTCGTGTAATTTGCTGAATTGACGCGGAATATAAATATAGTACTTTAATTTTATTTAGAAACGAAAACGAATGAATCATATTCATTGTAGATAAAAGTTTTAAAAAACTTTACTACTTTTTCTCAATAATTAGTTTAAAAAAAATAGGTAACAACTTAAGAAATCCGAAATATAGCTACTTAAAAAAAAAAGGGAAATCGGCTCTTTCAAAATTACCTGTCAATGAAAGAGCTGTGTTATGAAAGAGCCAGATTCCATTTTGCAGAAACAAACTAGTTTTTCATCAATTAAAATCTCTTAATAGACTCAAAAAATTATCAAAATTAAACATACCTAAGTGAAAATCAGAGCTTTTGATCAGTCTCAAATAATCATCTTACAATAATCTTAATCATTCATAATACATTTATAAAAATCAGTTGCAAATAATATTGGAACTCGGATATAACAATTAAAAACATTTTTGGCAGAAGAAATTAATCACTCCTTTATTACCACAAGACTCATGTGTCCATCCTCCACATATTTTGCACTGGTAACATTCTTCTTGGCTCTTTCATAGACTCGAAAATTGGCTGTTTCAAAACATTTTGTATTAAAAAATATAACTTCAAAGTACAACTAATTTACCTTAACATCATAACAATAATATTTGCGTAAAGTAATACCAAATATATACATAACAATACAACGTATTAATTTTGTCAACCTATGCTTTACATTTCTTGCCAAAAATAATTGAGTAAACTGAAAAATAATTGAGTAAACTGAAAAATAATTAGATTTTGGCTTCAAAATTTTCAATGCAGTTCTGCGACGCTATTTGATTTCCTAGAATTGTTAAATGCCTGTGGGTGACAGATATCCATCGTTGATTTATAAAGAGTAAAATTGAATTATGATAGTATTTTGTTAAATGGGAGATAATCGCATCGGCTCTTTCAAAGCATGGCTCTTTCATACACACTGTCCCCTACGCAGTCACACATTTTGTCACTTACATATATTATGCATGTTTAAGTTCTACGGAATAGATGGGTGTTATTTCAATGTGTGTGTATTTATGTTATTTGCGAAACGTTGATGTTGCAGGTAGTTATGGCAACACCAGCTCCACACCGAAGAGCCGCGGTGGCGGGGGCGCGGGGGGCGCGGGCGGGTTCAGCAACGTGTACGACAAGGCGCGGCGCCGCAACGAGGCGTGCTTCGGCGAGCTGGCCGACGCCGCGCTCGACAACGACTTCGACTTCGAGGGCAACCTTGCGCTCTTCAACAAGCGCGCGCTGTGGGAGGAGCTGCGCCACGCGCACAGGCCCGACGTGGTGCGCCAGGCCGACGACCTGGGCAAGTTCCGGCACGACCAGAACGTGCTGGCCGCGGCGCCCGCCCCGCGCCGCGCCATCCGCGTGCCCGACGAGCTGCGCGCGCACGCCGACTACGTGACGGACGAGGGCCTGAGCGTGCCCGGCGTGCGCGCCTCGCTGCGCGCGCTGGTGTGGGCGGGCCTGGCGCGGCGCGGCCTGCGCGGCCAGGCGCACACGCTGCTGGCGCGCGCGGCCGCCGACGTGGCGCTGCGCCTGGTGGGCGGCGGGCGGCGCCTGGACCCGCGCAACGCGCACCAGCGGCCCACCGTGGTGGCGCTGGTGGGCCCGCACGCGGCGGGCGCGGCGGGGCTGCAGGCGGCGCGCCTGCTGGCGTCGCACGGCGCGCGCGCGCACGCGCTGCTGGCGGCGCCGCTGCCGCGCGAGCCGGCGCCGGCGCTGGCGCGCGAGCTGGCGGCGGCGGCGCCGGGCGGCGTGGCGCTGGCGCCCGGCCTGGCGGCGCTGGCGGCGCTGCCGGGCCCCGACCTGGTGCTGCTGGCGCTGTACGACCCGGTGCTGGACGACCCGCAGGACCGCTACCAGTCAGTGCGATACTATCTCTACGCGCGAGATTTAGTGGAGTGCCTGGAGCGTAAAAACATAACACAACATACACAACATCTCGGATTTCAGTTACAGGGAATGAAATTTAAAAATTCTAAATGGAATGTTTAGCTAATAATATACGTTAACCTACAAAAAAATTATGAACTTGATTTGAAAAAAAAAAGAAGATTTTTGCTATAATACAAATAGTATATAATATAATACATATAAGGCTGTAGAAAATTTTTGTATATCAATATTAAGTTAACCTATATATTTATTTAGAGATAGTAATCGGAATAAAGAAGTTAATTAAAGAAGAAATAATTAATAAAATATTTGTTCATTTAAACAATTTACATCTTTGTCTAAATCAAATATTTTCTTCGACTTCATTTATTTGAATGATAGGTGGAGTATTGAAACTAATATTTCTAGCTAGCGTCCTCCATTATTAAGATGGAGAAATGAAAATGGTATCAAAAGATGCGTTACTGAGAGCATATAAGACTGAAAAAAAAAGCTAAGTTATGACCGAACTTTTTTGAAAGTATCCTAAAATTCTCAAAAACGAGGAGAGATATTAAAAAAATTAAAATATAAAATCCTGGAGAAATTAAAGTGCTTTAAAATTATATCATTCTGGTTTCGATAGGATTATAATTAAGGTAACCCTTTCAGAGAAGTTTTGGTGACTGTTTCTTTTTTAATTAAAAAAAGTAAGTATATACACATTTTACAAAAAAAAAACCGGTATTGTGGCGCTCTCAGTAGCGCATCTTTTGATACCATTTTCATTTCTCTATATTAATAATTGAGGACGCTATCCCCGGTCGCACTTTTCATAGAAACGGGTTCCGTACTGAAGCGATCGAAAGAGCATTTTCAATGCAAAAAATCAAAAAAATCGTAAACATTGCAATTTATAGTATAAAAAACAAAATCCCGTCTCGATTTTTAAATATTCATTCACTGTTACAAAAGTCCGTGGTCAAAACCCACAGGCGCTCCACTAATGTTTACGTCGACAGATTTATTTATTTTAAGAAAACTTACAGGCCAGTATCCCAGTACAGACAAAAGCCATACAGTAGCAACTCAATGTTCATATTCGCCCACACGGTTCTGCGCATATCTCGGTTTGTGTGTGATGCGTCAACGCAAACAGTAACACGTCATACAGTACTACGATAAGGTGCTGTTAGTCAGTGCATGTGTTCAACACTAGGCAACGGTAATAGTATACAAGTTGTTCCTTTTGGTATCACGTAACTCTAGGGCTTAGAGTATATAACACTGAAGAAGCCTTATGCGCAATATTCCGAACAAAAAAGTCTGTCACTTTTGGCGGGTGACGCGGTAGCTACTACAAAAATAAACGAAAGCTGCTCGCCCGGACAGAGAAGTCCGGACTATCAATATTTTTTATCGATATCGGTATTCATTCGGAATTTTGCTTGAATCCATGAAATAAAACAGCTGTTGCTAATTATTTCTCTTCTTAATAAAATAGTTAAATTTTAATAAGAAGAGAAATAACTAGAATTAAATAATAGTAACTAAATTTGTAATTATCTCAATAATAAAACAGGACAATAAAAAAAAAACTATAAAACCATTTCAATGGACATTTGTAAAACATCAAAAAAAAAAAAAAATACGAAGTAATTCTTACTAAGAAAATATCGGCATGTCAATTTTGGTTTCAAACATGACCTCAACCCTACGGTTGTCTCGCTATAATTTTTACTAAAGGACATAATTGCGATTATGTCCTTTAGTAAAAGTTATAGCGTCAAGTGCATGTAAATTTTCCTGATTTGACGTATATTTCCGTACCTAATGCAAAAGAAAAGTATTTTGATCTTTAAAAACGTAAAAACGAGAAATAGCAATTTGAAAAAAATTATTTACTCGTACTATCAATTAAACTTAGATACACACACCGAGAGTAAAATTATGTTAATTAAAAAAATAAAAAATAAATGCATACTTAAAGGTATATTGCCAGTTGATTCCTTGATATTTGACTTGTCTCATTAATACCCTAAAGTTATGGAATATCAAAAGGAACACCCTGTATACTTGTTTTCTTCTTATTGAATTATTGCACCCGCGCCAGGCCGACTCAAAAGTACTGCTAAAATTCAGTATGATTGTTATAGTAGGTGTTTAGCAGAATCGTCGAAGTGGACCGCTCTGAGCAGCTTAATCTCGCGACAATCTAAGAGACCTGATTTGACACCTATCAAAATAATTTGTGTAGTGATGGGGAAAAAATCGGTTGCTTTAAAAACCGATTCTCGAGACATATCGATTTATCATACTTAGAGTTTGAAATCGACAATTTATGTACATTGCTTTAAACTGATTTGTTTGTTTGTTTATTCATGAACAATAAATTGTATTTGAAATTACATAGTATAGAAAATAAAATAAAATTACATAAGGAAAAAACAAGTTAAATATTACACCAATGCATAAATACAACATATAAAGGAATTTCGTTATAGATCTTCAACAGCATAAATACACTTATTCAACAGGAAACTTTTAAGTTGATTTTAAAAAGAGCTTGAGTCGATAGCGCATTTTATATGTAGAGGCAACTTATTAAATAATATAACCGATTGAAATCTGGGACTGTGATTCTCGAGGCATATCGTTTTATTACACGTCATCATCAGGTAAATAAATAAATTCACAAAATTTGTATCAATTATCAAAATAAAGCTAAAAATATGTCATCAGATTTTGTTTTTGTATGTTTAAACATTTAATAATACAGTAATTATACGTATCTCTCTTTTCTAAAGGTAGTGCTTGTAAAAGAATAGATTTTTCAGAATATCGATTTTATTCGGTCCACAAGCGGCTTAAAACGGTCACAACACTAGGGCAACGAACCCAAAGACATGACATTGTAATCACGTCCAAACGGAATATTAATCAAAAAATAATTTGTGTTATTGAGTGCATTTTTCTGATATAAAGTGAAAGTTGGTGCTGACGAAGGATACTCATTGTTGTAGTGTATGGATAACGTAGTAATTAATTAAGATTATGAATTAGATTTTCAGTTTCTTACGTAAACGTTCATGCAAAGTTATCGCGGCATGTATTATATAATCTGAAGAAACGTCAAATCGGGCTTCAAAGATTGTCGCGAGATTAGTAACTTTTATTATTTTTGTTCGATATTTTTTTAATTAGCTCAACTTAAATTATATAATACGTAAGGAATCATTGCAATATAATAATTAACGTACGAAATTTTAAAAAAATGTTTAGTGGAGCCATAAGTTGGCCACAGGAACTCCTCAACTTAACAAGATAGCCTCGCTGGGTTTATCTTGGCAAGTATCTTACAAGTGAAGGTTTATAGAACAGATATTTAAAAAAATCTAATGCCAATAAGTAAAAAATAAATACACTCCCGGACACCGGAATCGAGCCACCCTGCATATTTTTGTTTTAACTTATCAATCTTTTTAAATAATGGTAGCACAAAGAAAAAAATACTGGCCAAGTGCGTGTCGGACCACGCACAATTAAGGGTTCCGTAGTTGGGATGAATTTATCCCAAGAACAAACTTAATATAACATTGTAGTTGAAAAACATGTTCATACATTCCAAATGCAAATTTAAGTTTGTACGATATTGAGAGATTTGGATAGACTTCTTATAGGTCTGAAATATATATAGTATAGAACTATTTTCTGTGAATGGTCATTTTTCATCAGTTATCAAATTCTAACTCTTACCATGGATTTTCAGGACATAATTCAAAATTCAACGTTTTAATGAGTAGATTATGGCAACGATAAATGAAAACAAAAATTAAAATAAATTGAATTACAGTAAAATAAAATAATCCAAACAATTTATGACGGACTTCGCGCTGCGCCAACACCACAGACACGATTATTCCGCGTTCTTGGGAAGTGTATCGCGCCATGGCTTGTTCACTTGTATTCTGCATCTGTCTAGTCCACAAAATATGTCAAAACAGATTTGTCATTGGCGGCCATTTGCAAAAATGAGAGCATCTTCCAATAGGGTGATTTCTTTTGGCCCACCTTGTAGTATGTCATGTAGTCTTTGATTGTAAAACACTTGTTTGTTGCTTGGGGGCGGGGTACATTGGAGTAGCTTAATTAGTCCCAAGCCTTTTTGTCGTCTAAGTAATCTTTATAGAACCTTTTTTGACATAGTTTCTGTTTAATAAATGATTTAAATTTATTGACGCTCAGTTCTTTGACATGGCTTGGGAGTTTGTTGTAAAAACGTATACTTTGGCACTTCAATGAATTACAAATTTTTTGGAGCCTAGTCCTCGGCACAATAAATAAATCTTTGTTTCTAGTATTTAAGCTATGAATGTCGCTGTGTTTAGAATATAGATTTATATTCTTTTTAACATGAATCAGGTTCTCATATACATATTGAGACGCGACTGTCATTATGTTTATTTCCTTAAATTTATCCCTCAGTGAATGCCTACAACTTAGGTTATAAATTGCTCGAATGGCACGTTTCTGCAGCACAAATATAGCCTGAAAGTCGGCCGCATTTCCCCACAACAAAATGTCATACGACATTACACTATGGAAATAACTAAAGTATACTAATCGAGCTGTTTCTACATCAGTCAAATGACGGATTTTATACACCGCGTAGGCTGCAGAGCTTAGCCGCTTCTACAATTTGGTTATATGTGGACCCCACTGAAGCTTCGAATCCAAAGTAATATCTAAGAACACAGTGGTGTCCACAAGATCCAATTCTGTCCCATTTACTAGTACATTGGTTTTCACCTGCTTAACGTTAGGTGTCAGAAATCTTGGGCCCGCCACAATTGTGACGATAAGTCCCCTCTTTGCGGAGTGGCTAGAGAGGCGCCACGGCGTCTGCAAACGAAGGTTTTGAAGGCTTGGTTTCCACCCCCTCTGGCACCTCCATGTATAGCTCCTCAGATAGCTCACCATACAAAAAGGCTGTCTTGACATCAAACTGCTCTATTTGTAGGTCTTCTTTTGCGGCTATGCTGAGTAACAACCTGATGGAGTCATACCTGCTAGTGGGAGAAAAGTCTCATTATAGTCCAAACCTTTCACTTGGGTAAAACCTCGGGCACATAGCCTTGCTTTGTATCTTTCAATGTCTCCATTTATATTCTTCTTTGTGCTAAACACCCATTTAGAAGTAATAGGCTTCTTCTCAGTTCTATCAGTTATTATCCAAGGATTGTTATTTTCATGTGATTGAAGCTCTTCAGCTATAGCTTTCTTCCATTGATGACAATTGGTACTATTTATCGGCTCTTCATAAGTATTGGGTATTTCTATTTCAGTTAAATTAACTTCCAGTTTATTATTTCGTCGAGGGCGTAATGTGATACTTCTCTGTTCTTCCTCTAAACGACCTCTTGGAGGACGATAAGTGTCATCTGTGTCTTCAGTACTCTTCATACCTACTATCTTCATCAGAAGAGATTTCTTGAGGTACATTATATTGGTCCTGAACCTCAGTTAGTGGGGATAGTGATATTGACTGATCTTTTTCCTCTTTATCTAACTTCATTACAGCATAATTTTTTCTTTCTTCTGGTATACTGCATTCTTCAAATTTCACATCCCGTGATATTGTAATTTTTCTTTTATTCTGATCATACATTCGGTAATTCTCATGTTCATACCCAACTAACTACATCTTCACACTTTTCTTATCTAATTTCTTTCTCTTTTCTTTTCGTAGGTGTACATAACCAATGGAACCAAATATTCTTATATGTTGAAGGTTAGGTTTTACTCCATACCAGTGTTCGAATGGTGTGACAATTCCCGTTTGACTTGATGTATTTCTATTTAATAAGTATACTGCACAATTGACAGCTTCTGCCCACAAGTTTAAGGGAATGTCTTTCGCATATAACATTGTTCTTGCTCTTTCCATGATAGTACGTAATTCTCTTTCTGCCCTCCCATTTTGTTGTGGGGTATATGGGGCCGTACGCTCATGAGTTATTCCATTACCTTCTAAAAATGTCTTAAATTCTTGGTTCACATATTCAGAACCACAGTGGCGAAGGGTGAGTTTATGAGAAAGGTAAGCCGGCGCAAAAACAAAAAAAAAAAGCTTACCTAGCCCGGACGTGGCGCACGTTTGAATATCACTTGAGAGACCAGAAAACGCGGGGTTCTGAACTGAAGAACATAGTTCCAAATGAGAGTCCATTACGGTGTCATACTTGCTCAGATATAACAAGGTTTCAATATAGTTACCGCGGTTATCAGAATTCGGACGTTCATCGTGGCCGCGAAAAGCTACTTCTTGTTTACCTAACAAAATAACGGTGTCAATAAACCGTTTCATTAAATTCCTATTTCGAGCTACTTTCCTATTATGAGCTTCAAACGAATTGGTGAAAAATGGTTCTATCCTACTATTCCCGAAGTCATGTAAATCTAAACAGCTACGAATATGCTTTTCAGTCTGCACATGTTTTTTTGATGAATTCGTCAGATTATTAATATCTGTAAAACCCCCTTTATTCCATAAACTACTAGAATCTGAGAAAAGTAAACATGGAAAACAAAACATCTTATTTAATTTACAACTACCAGTCAGCCATTGATATTTATCGTAAAGGGATACATTAAAATGTTTGACAAACCCATCACGTCGTTTGTAGTTTATAGTCATATCTGGTCGAGCACGAGCACGACCTAGCCTAATTATGTGTTTCTTATTTTCAAAACTTAACCTTGAAAAGTATGTTTCCTCACGAAGCAAATAATCTGTCACACAACAATCTAAAACTATTAATGCCGCCATCCTACTAATAACTTTTCAAATCTACTTTAAAAAAGAAATTTCAACTTGCTAATCTATCGACTTACCACAAATTCCTAATTACAATGACGGCGAACGCACAATTTCACAACAAACTCACGATTATCCAATTCTAATTGTTACACTAATACTACACTAATAACTTATATGAATACAACGAACAAAATGCTAATTAACTACAAGTATCAACAAAATTAAAGGATAAAAATTCTATTATCTATTTACGTCAATCGCCAACATACTATTGTAGTCTTTGATCGTCAACAAGCGTCGAGCGAAGTTTGTCCCTCCCCCCGCCCCGAACCAAACCGAACGCTTACGAAATTAAGCGAATGGATTCCTACACTGTACCTATCATAACTCGACTTTTTACGGCTTACTATTGCCTCAAAAAACAGCGTGTCACGTGACCTGAAGTGACGTCATGACGAGATTATTTTGTATAGAAATTTAAGTTTTCATAACCCGGGCGGACAACGAGTTATACTGGAGGCACAAGAGCAAAATTGGCGCGCACTTTAAATGTTTTGTTTTCGTTGGAATATAAAGACAATTTTTTTAATGTAGGTTAGGGTTTTGTAATACTTTAATTTTATGGTGTAAGTATTAAATAATACATTCAGTGTGATTATTAAACACTGCTGAGAACTACTGACTGTCATAATTTCCTAAGGGAAGCCGACAGGAATCGGGTTATTGGTTAGCTGCGCCCCTGCAGAACCATTATCTGTATGAAGAATGTGAAATTTATTTTTCACAATTGCATTGTTCTTTATGAAATAGTTTAATACTTTATGTCTCATAAAGTAAACATGACGATAACTTGTTGCTCCATCTTTAAATAAAACAAAGTACTTCCTACCTGACACAGAAGGTTTTTCAATAGGGCCACATACATCACTGGACACAATTTCACCAAGTTGTGACGGGCCTCTAGTAGATTTCAAAAAGGGAAAACTTGCTTGCTTACCATATTGGCATGCTTCACAAATACAATTCTCATTCCCAGTCAGTGTAACTGGAATTGCACCACTTAAACTCATATTTTTAATTTATTTTATATTCAAATGTCCTAATCTCTCATGCTAAACTTTAATATCTGTTTGTACAACAATTTTCTTGTTTGATTGTTTTGATTTCTAACTCATATAAATTGTTTTCTGTTAATTTTGCACACATTACGATTATGTTATTCTTCATTATCATTGCTTTTCGTTATTTTTCACTATAACATAACCTTTTCTAGTGGCAGGTCCTTCAGAAAACAGGTTTCTTCGTAAGTCTGGCACGTACAGGACATTCTCAAGTTTACATTGTTCCCATTTCCCTTTCACCAGTTTATTTATCAAAATGGTACCACCACATACCTTAATGTTTTGTTTATTCCCTAATTTAACCACTTTATTTATGTCGAAGCCTTCAGACTCATTCATTCGTAGAAATAGTCATGTCTGAATGACATATGCATTGATGCTCCACTATCTAATATCCAAGCTTCTTCACCATGTTCAGATAAAAAACATCCTTCCGCACTGAAAGCTAACATATTGTGAGGCTTCTGACTTTTATAGTATGTTTTCTTTGGCATTCTGCAGTCCTTTGCTAAATGTCCTCTTTTATTGCAATTGTAGCATACAATCTATGATTCGCATTTCTTTGATCATTTAAACTATTCTGATTATTTCCATTACTTGTTTTGGAATTTCCTTTAGTGGTTACTAATGCAGTCTCATTACCAGTTATATTATTGGCAAGGCTCGCTTCCTCATCTACTAAGCGTGATGTGAGATTTTGTATTGTTTGCCTATTTTCATCGAGTGACAACCAAGATTGTCTAAGCGAACGATATGTTGATGGTCGAGTGCCTAGAATCTTTCTCATTATTGCTGTGTCACTGATTTTCTCGCCAGTTTCTCGCAGTTGCTTTGCCAAACTTTCCACTTTGGAGACATTTTGTCCCATTGTATCACTAGCACAAAAATAATACTGTTAAATTTCTCATGAATCATCATTTTGTTATATTCAGACTTTTGTTAGCTTCAAATTTTTTCATGTCCTCCTTCGCAGTCTCGCAGTTTTCTGTCAATGATATCTGGTTCAAATCCATTGACGACGTCAAGATGAACGTGGCCATGCCATCATCTTTATCCCATGGCACTTGCGAACTGGCTTCGACGGGTCTTACTTTATCTATGTTTAACCCTTTTGCTCTTAATGCACATTTAACTTAAAACTTCCACTGCTTAAAGTTTCTGCCATCGAATTTTTCAATTTTAATCGCATTGGAAACCTCCATATTGTAGGCAAATTTTACACCGGTAACTATCTTGCTCTTTACTCAACTTTATATTGAAATTATCAATTACCGCAATGCCTGGGCCCATATCCTATTGGGATTTGGCGATATTCAGTAAAAAGACGTAAGAATTCTTGAAAATGAAAAATAAACTTTTATTTCTTTAGAACATATCTTTCATGTTTTACATCGACATTTAAAGAGAACACAACAATGCCACCCACGGCCGGAAAACAAAACTTAAAAATGCGTTTACAAATATACCTTTATATTTATACGCTGTGTTCATTTATAAAGACACCTTTAAATTTATTTATTCAACAGTAATTTCAATAGTGCCTTGTTTATTCCTAGGCAATCTATAAAGTATTTATCGAATTCGCCCATCCCTAGTACCCGTAAAATTACGTGATTGGCGATACAGGTAGGTACACGCAGTGATCACACTGCATTTACTGCATCTTACGTTGAATCGTTATTACGTTATGGACTTATAATGTGGGGTAACAGCACTGACTTCCCAAGAGCATTCATCGCTCAAAAAAAGTGCATGAGAGCAATTTGTGGACTTAAGCCCGACGACTCATGTCGACCAATATTTTAAAAACTTGGTTTGTTACCGTTAGCGTCGCTTTACATTTACGAAATATGTGTGTTTGTTATGAAAAATAAGCTACTATTTAAGACTGCAAATGATGTCAATCCTCGGAACCGACGAGATCCATATAAACTAGTGTTAAATGATTTGCCTAGACTGTCTAAATACAATAGTAACTGCTTGGCAATGTGTGTGAGCATTTATAATAAAATACCAAGGCGTTTCAAAGCTTTAAATACAAAATTATTTAAATTTAAATTTCATAAGTGGTTACTCGAGTGTAGTTTTGATAGTTTAAAAGAATTTATAGACAAAAAATGTTGACGTTTTTTTTTTTTTTAATTGTTACTTAACTTTTCTTTAAAATTTTGCATGCTATGTTTTATCCTAGCTAAACATGCTTGTGCCTCAATTTGTATTTAACACCATTGTATACCATGTTTTACGCAAATAAATATTCTATTCTATTTGAACCCAAAGTTCACAATATTTATCATTCGAAACATTGAAAAAATGTCCTTATCAATAAAGATACATCTTAAATCGACAAATTTTATATGGAATACTAGCTTTCGGCCGCGACTTGCCCGCGTGGAGGTCGGACATTATCCCACGGGAACGTACTACCGGGCTAAAAAGTATACTATGGTTTAATCCAGATTATAAACTATCTGTGTGCCAAATTTCATCCAAATTCGCTCAGCCATTTTTGCGTGATTGAGTAACAAACATCCAAACTTTCTCATTTATAATATCGGTAGGATAGCAGGATGTGCGCACTAAGAGCTGTTTCAATATAATAAAGTAATACGGTGTCGGCGGTTAAAGGGAATATCATGATAAATCTCTCAATATTGTGCGAACAAACTTACATTTGCAGTCGCAATGTATGGGAGAACATGTTTTTCAATGTTAAGTTCTTGGGATAAATTAATTCCCACTACGGAACCCTGCATTGTGCGTGGTCCGACAGGCACTCGGCCGGTATTTTTTTAGAACATTAAAAGTAAGGATAAAAATAAAAAAACATTAAGAATAATAACGAATAGGTTGAACATTACATTCGGCAGGGCGGCGCTGCAGTGGGCCATGCGCGCGCGCGGCGTGTGCGTGTGCGTGGAGCCGCCGGGCGCGGGCTGGCCCGGCGCCGCCTGCCGCGCCGCCGTGCTGGGCGCGCTGCCGCCCGCGCTGCCGGCCGCGCTGGGCGCGCTGTACCTGGCCGACGTGTGCGTGCCGCCCGCCGTGTTCGCGGAGCTGCACGTGGCCTACCGCCCGCCCTTCGGCGCCTGCTCCGTGCTGGCGCTGCACCCGGCCGCGGACGACTGACCGGCGCGCGGGGCCCGACGGGCGCGCGCGGCCCGGAGCGCGCGAGGGGCCCGGCCCGCGCGAGGCGCCCTGCCCGCGCGAGGGGCCCGGCCCGCGCGAGGGGCCCGGCCCGCGCGAGGGGCCCGGCCCGCGCGAGGGGCCCGGCCCGCCGCCGGCCTGTACCGCTGCGCCTGCCACCCCCGCACCGCGCTGCTGTTCATTCATTAGTATTTCTACCGACATGAGTGCACGTATTGACCGATGCGACTATTTAAAACATTCTCTCCCTGATAGAACTCGTTCATATATAGTATATTTTTATAATTCGCCCTCTGATTGAATTGATTGGTGTGATAATTTCACCTTATTTAAGTTTTTCATCAGTTTTTCTAAGCCTTGTATACATGAATGAAAAAGACGAAAACGTCAATCGCGACGTTTGAAACTAACGACGGACACTCACGGGCGACTGTAATTGCGCAAATCTCGGCAATTATGGTTGATATGACATCCTAGCGGCGGCATGACCTAGTTGACTGCGATGACAAGATGGTCGTTAGTTGTCCGTGCCGACCTTGAACCTGAGCCCGTCGCCACACCCGCTGGTGCTCACGACGACTCGTGTTGTATAGTCGACCTCGAAATTCCTTCATCACCCTAAAGATGAATGTCACTTAAGGTCATAAAACGAGAAGGCCTATCTATCTATGTTCAACTTTAGCAAACTTTCATTTCTGTGGGAACTATTGTCATAAAAAGTGATAAAGCAATTCCAAGGTCGACTATACACCAAATAATCAGAAATAAACTTAATAGAATTTGATGAAGTGTTCTTTTTGGTAATCCAGAATTTTAAATGTTCATAATTATTAGTAAGCTTGTACGTTGATAAGTAATTGTGATACATCGATGGGTCGCCGACCTTAAACCTGACGGTGATGGCTGCTTCAATGTGATTGAAAGTGAATGCGAATAAATATATATTGTAATGACTTGCATGCGTAGCTGTGCGGCGGACGGTGTATCGAATGACTGTCATTTGTAAAATCGGTGTATTTTCTTCTGATTTAATAATTGTATATTTTTTGTTACTGTTTCAATTGTGAAATGATATTCGAAAACTCGATATTGAGGTGTATAGACCGAGCTCCAAGTTATTTAACCAGACGCTTGAAGATTCGTGTCCCACACAGTGGGCTCGGCCGCACGCGGCGTGACGTCACGAGCGCGTTGGGCCGCGCTATGCGTTGCATGTCAGCAGGTACGTTCGACCACACGTCAATGGAACTAGGAAGACCGCCCTTTCTGGCGCTTTAAAGGCACTTTCTAAGTCAAGTGTTTTCCATGTATGTGCGGTTGACTGCACTTGATCCATTAGTCTTCTCTTCTCTACAGAATGTGGTATATTATGCTTGTTTATGTATAATGTTACGTTTGAATATTAAAGATTCCTTACACGCTACTCTTACATCATTTTATTCAGTCGCTTGGCATTTGTTGCAATACAACATTTAGAAAGAAAATAAAATCGTAGTGATGTGACAAAGAGTGGGCGATATTGAGAGAAATTTCTTAGAATTTTATAACTTAAAGGTTGTTGTACTTACACATTTTATTAATTTATTAATATAAACAACGAGTAATGCTCGATTTAAAGGTTGTGAAACGTCAAGTTACTAAAAATAATTTTATGCTTATTTATTATATAAGGTCCAAAATTGTTAAGTATATCTGACTTATTTAAAATAATGAATATACTATTAAAATTAATTTCCATAATCCACAGGTTTAACCACATTTTAAGACTTTATTGAATTCAACTATTTTATCATTCGTTCTTGCCGCGATCTCGTTCACTACGCAGCACTGTTAGTTCATGCTGCAGTTTCATAATATGGCCGCTGACGGCGTTGCTGTCGGTGAACAAAAAATGACAGATCTTTTCATTTAATTGTGGGTTCGTTCTGGCACTGTATCACTGTACAGTAATGTAGTATAGAGTCCGCGCCACCACTGAAGTCCCTTTGACGCGGCGCTAGTGTCTATGCCATTGCATTAAAAAAACTATAATTTTCCGCGGGCCTTCTTTCATGGCGCTCACTCTAGTATTGCTTTGAACTGTCAAGTAGCTGACTATAATAATAAAGGGCTGATTAAAATCTATTAACGAAGACTGACATAACATCATGACTTGCCCTTTGAAACTATCTATGACCATTGAGACATTGATCCGCCATTGTTTAATACTGTACAACTTCGAGTTCCATAAAGAGCAATAATTTATTTTGTAATTGTCTGGCTTGTCTGGAAGCTGTGACTTTTGTAAATATAATGTAACCCTCGCCTAGTATAAATAAAATTTTATATTAAAGTGATTTAATTTTATAAATTGCATTTAAATAAATTTTAATAAAATTGTTAGTAGTAAATGGTGTATTATTAGTGCCTCCGTTGTGTTTTATTAGTATTAGCAACTTTCTAACTCATAAAAAACTACGGATTTTGGTCAAATCGGACGGATCTGAAGCTAAAACTAACCATGCTTAAGTGTTAGATGATTGTACTTAGTTGTTATACGGCGACTCAAAACGGTCTCCAGCGTACTGCATATTAATATGTAGTCTGTGGCGCACTGCTTAGTAGCGTCAAGTGTGCCGCCTCACGCTCACGTAGCACGAGCCTTCGATCGCATAGCCATCGAGAATATGAGGCGACCCGGCGCACAGTGGGTCGAAACTATGATTTTAGTGACTTAGGGACCAACTTTGTTTTTTTACTTTTTTCTTTTGGATAGAGCTCATGAACCTCAAAAAAAGGTACTACCCGAAATGTATGGCTTTATGTGGCAGTGTTACAGGTACCCCTCTAAATTATTATACAAGGACAATGTTTTGGAATCTGCAGTACTAGTGGATACCAACAAAGTGACCCCCTCGGGCCAGTCATTTTCAGCTTGGTTATTCATCCAATCATCCAGAAACTAAATTCAAAATTCAACGTGTAGTATTTAGATGATGGAACGCTAGGAGGTGATGTAGACACCGTTTTGAACGACTTACAACTCCTCAAACATCAATTTAAATCCATTGGCTTGGACCTTAACCCATCAAAATGTGAAATTTACCTGCCTGACTCTACCGACAGACAATTGCCCCTTGAAAAATTTAATGCCATAGCCCCACAAATCAAAATTCTAAAAAAAAGTTCACTTCAGCTCCTAGGTTCTCCAATTTTAGAAGAAATTTTTTCTCCCTTCATCGACGAAAAAATCAAAAACTTCAACGACATTTCGAACAGACTCTCTAAAATTAACTTACATTCGGCTTTCACCCTGATCAGATACTGCTGTTTTGGCCCAAATTTTATATAATTATTTTCTACGCTCTTCCCCTTTATGGAAGCAGCCACAAATTATTATAATGCCAAAAGGGCCTCAGTCTAATAATAAAAAAATACTATTCATTTATGCTAATGGCATACCTACTAAAAATATTCATATTATCCATAGAAAAGCCAATGACTGTAAAGTGCCCGTTTTTTTTGCAAAGGAGTGTCTATATAATATAGTAACTAGTAAATACCTAACTCGATATTAATACTACGCAACAGAGGTGGTCTTGGGGTGAAAATAAACAAATGTGATAATCCTACTAATATTATAAATGTGAAAGTTAAGTGTATATATTTGGGTTTAACTTTCACATTTATAATATTAGTAAGACATTTGGATCTGCCGGGGTTGCGAGTTTGTCCGAAAGGGATATCGCGACCCCGGCACACAGGCAACGGAAGGAACACGGGTGGGTTTTAGTCAGTAAAAGTCTGTCACGCCCTCCCGCTCCGCCCAGAGCGGGAGAAGTTATTTGATAATTTCCCAAGCTCAAAAAAAAAAAAAAGTGTATATTTGGATGTTTGTTACTCAATCACGTAAAAACGTCTGAACGGATTTGGATGAAATTTGGCACACAGATAGTGTATATCCTGGATTAACACATAGAATACTTTTTATCCCGGTAATACAGTCCCGTGGGATAATTTCCGACCTCCACCCGCGAAACCGCGGACGAAAGCTAGTAATAAAATAAGGAAATGTAAGTCCATCGATTTATTTTCAAAAAAAATAGTTCCTCAAAAAGCACATCATACTTATTTGGACAACAGAACATGATTATGTTATGGCTTAATAGAACAACGCTATCGCCTCTACGTTACATACTTATATACAAAGTGGCGCGGCACTGTACAAACTTGTGACGTCACTGCTTACGGGCTACGTGACGGTCTGTGTACTGTGGAGTTCTGTGCACAGTAGCTCAGCCGCAAGAGATCCGTCGCCGGCCGCGTCAGCCGTAAGGCGGGCAGTGCCGTCCAATATATTAAAAAAATTACAATAAATACATAAATTATTGTACGGAAGACTCGCGTTACAGACAGCAGACGATCGTTGAACATGTCGGACCAATTCGCTTTCATTACTTATTTACATTGATTAGCATTCCACTCTGGTAACAAAGTAACACCGGCCCATACACTAGCGACTGGCGAGTCTGATGGCATATTGTGTCGAAGCAGAATTTCTATGGCTGTAACGCTGCTATAACTAATATATGGGTACTAATAAAAGCTCCGAAAAAAAAATCAAATATGGGTACTCAAAAATATGAAATTTACTGCCTTCCATACCAATTTTCTGACAACTTATATGCGAATGCAAATAAGGAAACGAACGAATAAAATACTGAAAATTCCGAAAAACCAATACAGCATTTGCTGAAGTAATATTTTTCCCCCAGCTTAAATTGCGTTTTAACGAAAACTATAGTTAGTAATTTTCATCTCAAAACCCGGATTAGAAAATGGTGAAAAATGTTCTGCGAGCAACTTGGAAGTAGCGCTCGCTCGGCTCGCACGCGGTTGGTCACATTTCTAACATAACCTAACCTATTTCACCCACTTTTTCACCTCTGCACCCGAACGCAACTACCGGTAGGTAGTTATTTTCATTAAAACTGAGTCAAAAAAAGTTATTCTTTATCCAATAGTAGAAATTAAGCTGGTTTCTATAGAGCTTATGGGGCCGTGCACGAAATCGACTGATTTTGATCAATTTTGTTCATTCGTTGTGAGAAAGGGAAACAGAATTTAAACAAAATTATTTATGATATGTAAAGTCGAGTTCTTTGTCTAGCATGTAGCTGAAAGGGATTTTTCAAATAAATTAAGGATTGGAAAAATGGAAAGTCACTAATATTCGCAACAAGTTTTCCGAAAAATGACGCGAGACTGTTGTTTAATCGTTTGGTTACAAGAAACTCCTTTAGATTTTGAAAATTAAAAAATCTCATCAACATCATTATATGGTCTACTTGCATGTGGCTGAACTACTTTTTTCACCTTCCGTACAAAATATAGCAGAAAAAAAGAGTTGAAATAACGTAATTTTCTAAAAACTTCAAGACAAATAAGTATTTTTTTCTAATACATAGAAACACTTTTAAGTAATTAAAAAAATTACATATTAATATTTAGATAACCATTTAATAGAATCTAAATTTTATTTTATAAATAAAGAATTACTTCTTTTCGTAAATAAATGGCAAAGTGAACTATATTAATGACCGCGGAAAACCCATCCCGGCAGCCGGCAGTAGCGAACGGGCCTTCCCAGCGTGAGGACGTATCACTTTGCGTCGCAGGCGCGCACGTGTTATATGTAAACATATTCCAGAAATTGTACGCCGCCTACCACATTTTGACCCGCATTTTGTTTTAAGTATTTTGCTTGTTTTTGAAGAACATTAAAATTTTGCATGCCTGGCAATAAATAAAATACTGGGGTGCGTGTGTTCGTAATTCTTCTTATCCTAAACGACTTGACTGATTTAGATGTTTTTTTTTTTTAATTCTTTTGTGTCGTTTGGATGGTTCTTAGCTATGGTTGGTCCCGGGTGGCGTTGTTGTTACAGGACGTCTGCCTACCGGGTCCGCTAGTTATATTTTTACGGTAGTTTTCATAGTTTTTTTTTAAAGTGAAAACTCCTTTTAGCGCATTGAGTGATTTTTGGTAGGGGAAAAACTTATGGGTTCGTGTCACCGACATGCCAGCGCCGATATGATGTAGTAGCATTAAGTGAAGCATTTTTTGGAACGAAGTTCTTTAACGCTACAGTCGATATAAAGATCCAAGATGACGGCTGCGAACATTTTCAAATTTTTTGTCATGGGTGTCGTTTTCATAGTTTCCGAGGCTGCTAAAGCCAATAGTGAGGTCAAAATATAAATCCAAGATGGCGGCTGCAAACATATTAAAATTTTTCGTCATGGGTGTCGTTTTCATAGTTTCCGAGGATGCTTAAGCCGATAGTGAGGTCAAAATGTAAACCACAGGCTGCGAACAATTTAAAAAATTTGACGTTTTTCATATAAAATATTGATTGTCTAACTAAATTTGACTATTTTTAATCGCGATTAAAAAGTTATGGAATAATTAGTATAAAGTAAAATTCACACCAAGACCCTGACTTCAGATGCAAAAACAGTACTGTATTTTTTTTTTTCTTTTACTTATATCTACAAAATGGTGTGGCCAATCGCAAAAATAATGAAAATTTCGACCCCCTTTATAAAACTCATAAACCCCTAGAACTCAACAAGTAGGTAACAATTTTTCAGATTTTCCATACAAAAAGTGAAAAATTCTTTTTTTTTTCATTTGCTTATATCTCGAAAATGGTGTGTCCTATCGCAAAAATAATGAAAATTTCCATACACCCATAAACGCCTAAAACTCAACATAATTATAGGTAACAATTTTTCATATTTTCCATGCACAACGTGAAAAATTCCTTATAAAAACGTGCGCGCCCCCGGCTCTAAAAACAATTCATGGGGTAGGGAAAAACAAGTACCACGTGGAGTCGCGATTGTCAAATTCGATTTTAATTTTGTCGAAATAATTTATAAATTTAGTTATTTTTTTGCACAATAGTTTTAAGATTCTCATAGCTAAAAGTTAGGAATTTTAGTGATAGTTTGGTTCGGTGTACAAGAGAATCGGCACCAGTACTCGTATTTATGTAAAACGCTTACCTCAATGTTTTTGAATGTCTAAATGAATCTAACACCAAATTGTAGCATTTTTATGTTGATTGTTATAAATATTCTAAACGAATATAAACAACATTCCAGACTTATTTCTTAACCGTACCTACGTAACTTAGAAAATATCATCCATAGGATCAACTGTTTAAGCGATCACTACGCTCGATCTTTAGGCGTGTGTGCGTGAACGGTGCGCACAAACATAGCATCGCAATGAATTTACCTAAACTCTTTCGAGTGAATTTTGTGCACGGACTCTTAAGAAAACGATTATTTTAGCAGAACATAATATGTTTTCGGAAACTTGGTATTTTTTTCGGTAATTCATTTTAACACAGCTTAGATAGTATTACCAGATCGCTGGAAGTCAATTTGTTTTTCGGAAGCTTTATTATTTCCCCTATTATATTAAAGTTTAATCGTTTGAAGGACACTGAACGAGATACAATATAAGTTTTATTGTTATTAAACGAGGTGTTTAGTGTCCATCAAGTCGTCAACAGTTGAATAATTGATGTGCCTAATCCCTTACAACTGAATTCCTATGAATATACGACCCACGCCGACGGCCCGCCAAATTACAAATTAAGATATTTTTCATGAGAAAAATATTCATTTAAAAGAGTATCGTTTTAATAAACACGTTTAAAAATGTTTTGGGTATAAAATATTGTGTGCAACAGTCTTTGGTTATAGAGATGGCGGTAGCCGATGAATTCTATCTTTAATTACAATATATGATACCTAGGGTTTTTTACAACGTCTTATGGGGCGGCAGTGACGTGACGTGACGTGGCGACCTCGTGCCACAACACGAGTCACACGCCACACTGTGACGAGTCACACGCCCCATTGCGACGAGCCACACGCAACATTGCGACGAGCCACACGCCACATTGCGACGAGCCACACGCCACATTGCGACGCGCCACGCGCCACAGTGCGACGAGCCACGTGCCACATTGCAACGAGCCATGCGCTACATTGCGACGACCCACGCGCCACATTGCGACGACCCACGCGCCACATTGCGACGAGCCACGCGCCACATTGCAACGAGCCATGCGCTCCATTGCGACGAGGCATGCGCCACATTGCGACGAGTCACACACCACATATAACGAGTCTAGCGCCTCATATGGCGAGCCACAGCCGCTCTGTCAAGTATACAGGGAGACACACTGATATTATAAGTCGCTATCCTACGGGATACAAATGATACAAGACTAGGTAAACTGGTGTAAGAAAATATCCAAAAACTCGTTATAAAAATGATCTTCAGAAGTTAGTGTACAAAATAGAAGCTCTTGTGACGTCGACAATATGTGAAGTCACCACGAGCGAGGTGCGGCTCTCTCAGGATTTAGATTGTTTCTGACCGACTCAACCTTCAACCAGTCTGGTGTTCGGATGCGCTACACACACTTTTAATACACATGGAGATCCGCACACATACACATTGTCAGACAAACAACGTATCCTCATCACGGGAGTACACTATATTAACCTTACCGATAAACATTCCCACGTAATAAAACTTACAACAAAACTAATCAGTAGGTTCGCCTCGGCCGTGGTCGCCACGACCGGACCGGGCCGGTTACCCGCTCCGTAATACTAACGAAATACTTAAGGCGAAAGCGTCAAGGTAACCCGCGAAATTCAAATTTTCTTACGTTTTTTTCAATTTGCAGGTCAATATCATGTTCTATGTTGATCTAAATATGATTCGCGGCCGTATCAAATGTTTAATTATAGAATTATACTCATGAAAATGATCAATACAACTCTCTAAGTTCATGTAATCCCATTGAATGACTATTTCATGAAATCATGACATTTGACAATTATGCTAACTTATGAATTTGTATTGCTGATTGTAATCATAATTATGTAAAGCTATATTTATTATGGACGCGAATTATTTAAATCAACATACAACCTGACACTGACCTGCAAAATGGAAAAAACTCAAGAAAATTTGAATCTCGCGGGCTACCTTAGCGCATCCCCCTTAACTACTCGACACAGTCGACACTGCACCGGACCGAAAGCGCCCTCGGCTCGAGCGAGCAGCGGCGGTGAAGAGTTCCTCGGCCGACGTTAAGTGTTATAAAATTAGTCACAAACGACAATGTCGCAAAGAGTCGTACAAAACGTGGTTCCAATCCTGCTCGCGGCGCCGGCGGCTACAGGTCGCGGTCGCGTTCGGGCGCGCGCGCGGCTCCCGGCGCGGGCTCGCGCGGCTCGTCGGGCGCGTGGCACGTGCCGCGCGGCTCGTCGGGCGCGTGGCACGTGCCGCGCGGCCCGTCGGGCGCGTGGCACGTGCCGTTGCTGCGCTCGTGCAGCGGGCGGCCGGTGGCGCGGCGGATGAGCGCGTGCGTGTGGTCGCGCAGGCGCAGCAGCTCCTCCTGGATGCGGTCGGTGATGGCCTTGCGCGTCTCCTCCTCGCTCGCGTTCGCGCTCCGCAACCTGCCGACACACAGACGCATGCGGTGAGGCACAGAACTTTTACTGCCGAGCCGATGCTCGGCAACCTGCTTAAAGAAATGCCGTTTTGTTGCCGTTATACTTTGAATTTTTTGCATGAAAAACATAATAGAAGACCAAAATTAACCCAAAAAACAGCCGATTTCCAAAAAATACTACAAAGTGAAAAATTATTAATTTCGGAAGTCGGTGGCAAAAAACGAAAATTCAAAACCAAAGACACCGACTTCCAAAATTAAAGTTATTTTTCACTTTGTAGTATTTTTTGGAAGTCGTTTGTATTGTTTTTTAAGTTTTTTTTTTCACTTCTTTAGTTGTGGTACGTACCCCACACAAATTCGAAAACTACTACCTGCTATGTAAATAACAGCGACAGGAAGTTATCATCATATCATCCACATCTGTCTTCAAGTCTGGAGACAAAAGCTGTGTGAATAACTATAAACCTATTTCAGTGTTAACAGGCCTCTCTAAAATTATAGAAAAAATCATTAACAGCAGATTGATAAAATATCTGGAAGATAACAAACTACTTTCAGATAGTCAATTTGGTTTTAGGCCCAAAAGATCAACCAGCCAAGCGGTACACAAATTGACTAACTATGTTACAACCAATCTAGATAAGGGCATGCACACAATAGGGATCTTTCTAGATCTTGCCAAGGCCTTCGACACTATTTCATGTACTTTACTTTTGCACAAGCTTGAAACACTTGGGATAAGAGGAGTCCAACTTCAACTATTAACTGATTATCTTAGCGATCGTCAGCAATGTGTAAAAATAGATCATTATACAAGTTCTGAACTTAAAAATAGTGGTTTTAGAATTCCACAAGGTAGCATTTTGTGCCCTACGTTATTTTTAATCTACACTCGAGAGCAATGAATCCGGGTCACTTAAAGAATGTTAAAAATCTCGGAAACTAAAAATGATAGGTTAATGCAATAAATTGTATTTAATAGACAATGTAATACTCCTTAAATGAAAATAAAAAAAATATGAGTCACCATACATTTTATTAACACAAAATTACATAAAGAAAAAAACTGCTGATCTCTCCTTAAAACAAAAATAGGAAACATGACATTTTTGAACTTTATTACGATTTTCTTGAATTTTAATACTTCGTATTGCCTCCTCGTGCTTCCATTACTGCGTTTACGCGGTTTGGCATGCTGTACACCAAGTTCCTTATACGATTTTGGGGAATATTCTCCCATTCCTCTGTGAGAGAAATTTTGAGCTCACGAAGCGTGATTGGGGGAGGGTTTCGTTGTTTTACGCATCTGCCTAGCTCGTCCCAAGCATGCTCGATCGGGTTGATATCCGGGCTGCGCGCTGGCCACTCCATACGAGTAATGTTCATCTCTTGAAGGTAGTCATTCACAATCCTATGTACCTATGTTTTACAATAAATAAATGAATCTGAATCTGAATCACTAAATCGCTTATGTTCCACACTATGGCATAGGCCTTAGTAAACACGCAGCAACTATTAAATTGTATCCTACCCACATTGCTCAAAAATGCTGTTTCTTGTGGGTAACTTTCTTCTAACTTGCCTTTGTTTTGTTTTGTTCGTTGTGCTTAGGTAATGGGTATATGTTTTAATTGAAGTGTTAAAATTGTAATGATAATTTTAAGATACGTACTTTATTTATTTATCTACGCTTACTGGCACATAAACTTTATTTAAACTATGTTTACTCTGTAAGTGAATTTTGTAAATTCTTTTGAGTAAATAAATATCTATAACCGTAACCGTAATCCTACCTGTATGAGGTCGGGCATTGTCATGCATAAATATAGCATCCTCACCTAAATTGACCATAAATGGACCAACGTGATCATTGAGGATTTCTTCCACATATCTTACGCTAGTTAAAGAGCCGTTTTCTATGATCACCAGCTCTGTGCGACTTTCAGAAGAAATTCCGGCCCACACAAGTACAGACCCACCACCGTAGGCTACTTTTTCTTCGATGCATGCTTGCTTGAATCTTTCCCCTGGTCTTCGATACACTCTGTGTCTTCCATCGTGCTTGTAGAGCATAAATTTTGATTCGTCGGAGAACATAACTTTTGACCAATCTTCAATACTCCAATTTACGTGGCTCTGGGCATATCTTAGTCTTGAAATACGATGCCCACGCTCCAGTTTAGGGCCGTTTGCAGGTCTAAGGGGTTTTAAGTTAGATTCAGCAAGCCGACGTCTTACTGTCCATGCACTTGGGTTACTTCCTCCGAGGCGTCGAAACTGATTTGTGAGTTCAGTTCCTGTGAGAAAGCGATTTCGAAGCATGGTGTTCACCAAGTATCGGTCTTCTCGTGCTGTGGTACATCTGGTTCTGCCCGTTCCTGGTCTGCGTAGGTTAGAACCAGTTTCTTCGTAACGTCGGAGAACTCTTTGTACTGTTGACAGCGACACACCGACAGTCCTGGCTGTATCGCGCTGACTCCGGCCGGTTTCCAGCATTGTAAGTATTCTGGTGCATTCTTCAGGCGTAAGCGACATAATTTCAGCTTGAATAATGAATATAGAGCACTATCAACATGGTTTATGTACCCACATAAATGACAGATTACAAACAAAAGCAAAACCAAATGCTGTAATTTCGTAGTTCCATCTTCGAAAGTGGCCCTTTTTCAAATTTGATTTTTTTATGATATAACTTTACAATAACTAAGAAGTTTTATTACATTGTCTATTAAATACAATTTATTGCATTAACCTAGCATTTTTAGTTTCCGAGATTATTAGGATTCTTTAAGTGACCCGGATTCATTGCTCTCGAGTGTATATAGATGCACTGTGCCGCCTGTCACTCCAAAATGGTGTCATAATGTCTTATGCGGATGACACCGCTCTATTGTTTTCAGCTAAATCAAGAGTTGAGGTCTATGAACATGCTCAGAATGGTTTTAACATTGTGTCTAATTGGCTTCATAATAATCTACTGACATTAAATGCAGATAAAACAAAATACATTTGATTTACAATGAGAAATACTAACATACCGCTTACTAATCTAAAAATTTACGCGCATAATTGCGGCACGTACGCTGACACCGCATGTTCCTGCTCCACTTTAGCAAAAGCTGACCACTTAAAATACCTAGGTGTCACTATTGATACTAATCTAAATTTCCGTAAACATATCGAGTTACTATGTACTAGAGTGCGCAAATTAATATATGTCTTTAAGAATTTACGGAACATAGCAGACTATAAACTCATTAAACAGGTTTATTTAGCTTTGTGTCAATCCATTCTTACATATTGCATAACTTCTTGGGGTGGGGCTGCAAAAAAAAATCTACTCCCTCTAGAGCGTGCTCAAAGAGCAATTCTAAAGGTTGCTACCTTTCGCCCTTTTAGATTTCCTACGCACGAGCTCTACCAATCATGTAATGTACTAACAGTACGGCAATTATTTATACTAAGTACAGTACTACACCAGCACACGACACTTCCTTTTGACCCAGTACCTACCGACAAGAGAAGGAAGGACTTGGTTTGCATAAATCCTCAAACTAGTCATGCGTTTGCTAATCGATTTTTTGTGTTTTTAGGACCTTTTCTGTATAATAGGCTCAACAAGTTACTAGGCTTATATAGTGTAAGCTATAAGAAATGTAGTATATTGTTAACAGAATATTTAGCGATACTCAATTACACAGACACAGAAAAACTTCTAGAAATTTTGTCATGATGATATATTATTCCCTCGTAAGTATTTTACTTTTGTAAATTTACATAGGTTTAGTTTTAGATATTAATGTACTAATAATTAGGTTTTTTTCTCATAGTTTTTTCTATAGATTATTTTATATCAGTTTAACTTTAAATTTTAGTGCTTTCTTTAAATTAAATGTAAAGTGATGGCCTGAAACACAGGTTTGAATTAACCTAGATCGGGCGGGTCGCTATCTAACATTGTAATCTCGAACCATCATTACCGACTTGCACCTGTAATAAACATATTTTAGTTTTAGTCTACTTTTAGGCATTATAATTGTTTGAGAAATCTTACTGTTGACTAAATGTACACTTTTTTGTAAATATTTTATTCAAATAAATTTATTATATATAATTTATTATTATTATACATATACTAAGTGGGAGAAATACGTATTATGTTTCTTCAAAACATAACATTTGATTTGAAGAAGCTGTCTTAAATTTCACCGATAATAAGAATAAAACGTACTTACGGTGCCTCTTTTGTTACCTGTGGACCTTTCACTCAAGCAGGACTCGCGGCTGCGAGCTCGATTTGTCACTCATGTCAAGTGTCAATAGCGACTAAAAATTTTGCCGCTAACGTACGGAAAAATTTTCTTTCGATAATTTTCTTTCAAAAAATTGTAGTTTCAGAAAAAACTTTATAGAAAGTGAATAATAGTGCTTGTGGTAAGTGATATATAGTGTTACGCTGATAGTTTAGCCAGCGAAATGCCGAAATGGAGATCGAAAGATCACATTAAATCTAAATTGTCGCCGGTGCCTGCGGATTCTCCTAAGTGCGATAGTGGTGAAGAACGCTCTTTATCCTCGGAGGAAGAAGGCACCTATTCCCACTGCCGAACAACGGCAAAGATATCGAAACGATTTCCTGTAAGTCGGGCCTACGCATTTACAATTGAATGAGTAGACAAGTAACTGTTAAATCTGTTAACAATAACACAATTTCTACATTATATCACTAATCTTACTCAGAAACACTATCAACAAACTTCTAAACTGCTTCTTGCCAGTATCTTCTTCAGAAGCGCATTGTTGTTTTCTAAACAATCCGGTCATGTCTAAAGAGACTTAAACACTACAACTTAAAGGTTTCAGTGTAAAATATTGTGATTAGGTCATTCCTAACGCAAATACAGATTGTCTTGAGGAGGCAAAACTGCTCAAGCAGTTTTATTTTTATTTTGACATCCCATCTTATAAAGCAATCCGTTATAAGAAGACCTGTATGCTCACCCAGCCCATGTGTTTCACACACTGAATTAGAAGTAAATGAGTACTTATGCCACTAAACAAAACTAAAGACTATTTAGCCCCTGCGGAGGGGGTTTTGGCTGGGATCTCTAATATAGGTCTAGCGCAGATGGAGCTAGCTGCTAAAGCAAGGTGCGCAGGGACTTGTTAATTGGGCAGCAACCTACCCACTGAGATAGTATCCTACTTTCCCTTTTGGAAGTAGTCCGGCCACACCCATCCAGAAGTGTATTAAAATTAAAATTGAGTGCAATACTGTGGTATGCAGTTGTTACATTAAAGAGGTTTACCATCTCTTATGAACTCTAATTTGCATTCAGAACATTAAAATTACTAATTAAATATGACATTAAGTCCTAAAAATTTATAATAATAATATAATAAATAATATTTAAACAACATTATAATTTATAATGTTAATACTGTATTATTCTTTGCTGTATTTTGTAATAATTAAGAAAATCTTATAGTTATGATCATCCGGACCTAGCTTGCTCTAGCAAAATTAGAAATGGAACAAATACAGCCACTAAACAATTTAATACTCACAATATGTATATTTAGTTAAAGCTGGTTTTATAAGAATTAGTTCTTTTATTTTAAAAGGTATGATAAATGAGGATCATAGCAAGAATAACTAAGCCAAGATTCATATTGTTGACAAGATTCAGGCCGTCTAAAGAACCATGTAAAAGCTTGGGAATGATAAGATCCTAACAGGAAGTCGAATAATGAAATTAATAATATTCAGAACAATTTTATTTTTAGCAAATTCCACAAAGTTCTATTGCTAAGTCAAAGACCGAAAATATTAATATTCAGAACAATATTATAGTTTGAGAAAATTCTGCAAATTTCTATTAAACGCATAATATTAATCTATGTGGATTTCTAATATTATGATATTATAATCAAATAGCCTACTGTTTATACTCAAGTAAGATGATGACAATTGAAAAGTAAAATGGAAGCAATGTTTTATTAATTAATGAATACTCTTCATTCATTAATAAAACGTATGTACAATTTCTACATTTATATCTGTAATTATTATGGTGTAAATTATAAAGAGTATTCTATTCTACTCTTGTCAGGAACTTGACCAAACCAGAAAAAAGAAAAAAAAAAAATTGGCACTCTAACTTGCGAGAGATGTTTGCCATATACGCAGTAATAAGCAGCCACAAAAGCCAGTCTTCAGAGTGCAAATATTCTAGTAATTTAATTCATTCCGACAACAGACCATTTGTCGTACATTCAAGGATGAGCGAGGGATACGTTTTCCTAGCTCTCCTGAACCTATCTTGCAAAACGAGTCAGGTTGCAAGGGGCAGTGGTCGATAGAGGAACAAGGTACTTGCTAAAATTTATTTGGAGATAATCCATACTAATTACTTATAAAGCTCCTATTCAGAGGTGAATGACATAGTGTAGATTGCATGGCATTAGCCCTTAATAACCTGATCGCATCTAAACAGATTTTGTCCATTTGTAAATTTCAAAAGCATTACGCAGGCACCCATATGGGATAAAAAGATACCCCTTGCTTGGCGTAGATTTACATGCTTAACCTAATATTATAAGACATCTCACAACTTTCAAGATTTTGAATAATAGTGTGGCCAAAATAGGGTTCAAAGACACTGACAATCAAGATGTTTACTTAAAATCTACCATAATCCTTGTTGATTTTCGTTTGCAATAACAGGTGTAGTTTGGCTTGCCTTGAAAGACAACACTGCCTCTCCTTAGAATGGACTAAATTCATTTTTGAACAAACTAAGATAGAGGAGCCTCTAGGAAGTATAAGGTCTGTGGTAGCCTTCGGGAGGCTGACTGGAAAATAGATAATCAGATGAAATGAAACTGGAAGAGCTGCTAGAGACAGAAAAATTACTTTCGTAAAGTAGTAAAAGAGAGGGCTACCTCTCAAGAGAATGTATAATGCTCAGGCTATTATGTTCCCACTGAGTGGACAAAGGGTCTCTCTGTGAGAGAGGAAGAGGATTTATTATATGATAATTTTTAATCCCCTAAGAAAATATTAAAATTATGTTTGTGTACATGATTCACATTTCAAGTTAATTTAATTAACTAATGATGAGACTTCATTTACATACATCACCACTTGACTAATCTATTGACCATTTTAATAAAAGGTCCTAATTAAATTTCAGTTTCAATGAAATTTTAACTTTGTCATGTATGTATGACATTGAGTTTGTGTTTCCACAACTTTATAAAATTGCTTACTATGACATTCAAAAATGTCTGTACATTTGATTGATCTCATAACTTCCAAGTAAGTAACTAAACTTATATTAATTAGGGATATGAGTGTTCCAATTCTCCTTTATTGATGAGATTATTATTCAGTTTAGTCCCATTGATTTTCTATTATCAGTATAGTGTAGCTTTATAATTTATGTTCACCTTAAATAAGGTAAATAAATTTGCCAGTATCTTTGACATCATAAGGAAGATGTGTTCATTTCTGCATCTACTAAGATAAATAGATTGAAAACTCTTAATTGTTTTATTGGAACATTTAATGAATACAGACTGAAATATTCGTTCATTCCATATAATATTTAATTCACATAGCGTCTACATCCTTCGGGTACTCTTTCACCAGCAGATACCAAACAGGTCTTCAAATCAAATGTTATGTTTTGAAGAAACATAATAGAACTGTTTTGCATTAAAACAAAACAGTTATTATGTTATGAAAAACATAACATTTGAGCAATGTGCTTGCTGTTGAATTTTTGAAGACTTCTATGATTGACACTTGACATGAGTGACAGATCGAGCTCGCAGCCGCGAGTCCTGCTTGAGTGAAAGGCCCACAGGTAACAAAAGAGGCACCGTAAGTACGTTTTATTCTTATTATCGGTAAAATTTAAGACAGCTTCTTCAAATCAAATGTTATGTTTTTCATAACATAATAACTGTTTTGTTTTAATGCAAAATAGTTCTATTATTGAAGCTTACTCAAAAACTATTCAAGCAAAGTTAATAAAATGTATATGGGACCAATTTGGGGTACTTAATACCCTTTCATACAAAAATAATTTTCTAAATCGGTCCACAATTGAGGGAGAAATCGGCGGACATGCATACAAAAAAATACATACATACGCGCGAACATATAACCTCCTCCTTTTTGGAAGTCGGTAAAAAAAAACCGACAAACTGTGAGTCGGACTAGCGCACTGCGGGCTCCGCGCCTATGTAGAACAATATTTTTCCATTTTGGTCGTTAAGTATATTTATGATTTATGTTTATGCTGTGTCTGTGTAATTTACGTTAACCTCCCTCCGACCATTTATTTCAGATTTTTCGCTTTGCAAGCTCAGAAATAAGGAATGCTATTTCTACGGTATGTTTTTGTCATAAGTAATAAACTATGCGGCATAAATGAAAACCAAAATAAGTTTTTTAATGTGCAAATGATACCCCATTTGACCCAGTTACCCCGCTTTAAAATTTCAACCCCGCATTTCCGCTCCTATTGTAATGAAAATAACTATATTTTTTCAATAAATAATTCAAATTCAAAAGTAATTTATTCAAACTAGGCTCAGAATCAGCACTTTGCAAACGTCAAAAAAAAAAATGAAAATATATATTTATTATAAAATATAGATACTTGCTATGTAACTTATCCCTACAACTTGCCGCATGACGGCAGCTGTCAGTTGAAGGGATTGTAATATGTTTAAATGGAAAAGCATTGTTTGCAGAGGTTCCAAGAAATTCGATAGCATTAATAGTTCCGGAATTAAGCCGCTGTCACAGACAGACGAAATCATCCATAAGGGTTCGTTTTTTACCATTTTGCTACGGAAATCTAATAATAATCGATCGGAATAGAGGTTTCGCGGGTGGCACAGTACGAACTCACTTGTCGAGCAGATGGTGTATCTGTATGGGCTCGCCCACGTTGAGCACCACATGCTTGCGGAACTTGAGCAGGTAGGGCTCGGTGTTGGGCAGCACGGCGTCCAGTCCCTCGTGCCACACCGGCACGATGAGCGGCGCCGCCCCGCACTCCGCCACGAGGCGCCCCACGCCCCACTTGAAGCGCAGCGGCTCCTTGTGCACGTTGACGCGGCCCTCGGGGAAGATGTGCACCCACTCGCCGCGCGACAGCCGCTCCACACAGAAGTCCATCGCGGGCTGCATACACACACACGTCACAGCGACTGCACCGCCAGCCGAGACTGACTGTGCACTAAGGAAAGATTTTTGGAAATTCACTTCCGAAAGAGGTTAAATAGCGAATGAAAGTTTGTACGTTCCGATACTTAGACTTCTGTTTATAAGTAAAAGTTAGTTGTATCATTTTATTTTGGAAAGTCTTCCCCGAAGGCTCCCGAGATGTTGCCGATGGGAAATCTCATCGGCCACACGGCATGTAAAAATAATCAATTGCTATAACGGAAAGAAAATTCAATACTAGCTTTTGCCCGCGGCTTCGCTCGCGTGGATGTCGGAAAATATCCCACGGGAACGTACTATCGGGATTAAAAGTAGTAAATCATGTGTTAATCCAGGTTATAAACTATAAATTAATAAGTAATATAAAGTATAATTCTAGGAAGATACTTTATTAGGTAGGTAGGTACTCTATTTGGACAAATAGAACATAAATTACGAACCTATACAATTGTTCTTAGTTTACAAAAAATAAAATGTGTAGGTAACTAATTATAGACTAAGCCACAGTATATAAAAGTAAGCAGTATTACGTCTTCATACAAAACGGCCGAAACGATACGCTTCGAAATCCTGCACGCTTAGCGTGACCGCAATAGAAACGGGTTGTGATTGTTAATCTGTCATTTTGTCTATTCTTCCATCGACAAAACCCGTAGAAAACCTGTTTCTATGGTTGTCATGCTACGCGTGACACGTACAGGTGCACACGAGTAGGTACTCAACAGTCTCGAGTGCGCCGCGACTTGTCATACTGAATTAAAATAACGATGTACTGTATTCATAAAGTTTAAAAGTACGATTAACGCGAGTTAGAAAGTACGTTGTGACGACTTATTGAATTGAGAATGTTCATAAACGATGTACGGAACTTCGAAATCTTGCTATGACGTTCACTATACGTATGTATATAGATAGATGTAAGGATAACTTAATAAAAATTTGTTAGAGTTCAGGTTCAGTTTATGTTAATTTTGTGTAACTAGCTAGGCACTAACTTGTTAATGTGTGAAATTTACTGATTACTAATGGACTATAACAGTGTATATAGCAACATAAACAACAAAACATTATAAAAAAAGGAAAAGTACCTATAAACTTAAGACTTCGCCGAAACTTTTCTGTTTGTACGTGGATCGGCTGATTCGTGAGCTCAGCAGCACTATGACAGGCTGTTCCATTGACGGAACACTAGTCAATAACATAAGTTACGCCGATGACATGGTGCTGTTGGCCCCATCGATCAGCGCCCTCAGGAAACTCATGTCTGTTTGTGAGCGATATGCGGAGGCCCAGGGCCTCAGATATAATGCAAAAAAGAGCGAGTGTCTGATGTTCAAGGCAGGCACTAAAGACTACCATGAAGTGCCGCCTGTTACACTCGGTGGGACTGCGTTAGAGTAGGTTAAATCTTTTAAATATCTGGGGCATTGGGTCACCGCAACGCAAGCGGATAATGTTGATATGGAGAGGGAGCGTAGGGCGCTGTCAGTCAGGAGCAATATGTTGATCCGTAGGTTTGCAAAGTGCTCGAGGGGTGTGAAAAGTACTCTGCTTAGGGCATATTGCCAATCTTTTTACACCTGCAGTCTATGGGTCGACTACACGCCGAGGGCTTACAGCGCCATACTCATCCAGTACAACAACGCATACAGGGCGCTGTTGGGGTTGCCACGACACTGTAGCGCATCAGGGATGTTCGCAGAGGCACGCATAGACGACTTTTCCGTAATCATGCGAAAGCGTGTCGCCTCCCTGATGTGGCGGGTGCGGGCAGCGCCAACAGCCTCTTGATCACTGTGGGTGATAGGATGGAAGGTATAACACTCAGGCATTGGACCAGCACACAGGTATTACCTTCAAATCGTGCCTTGAAGTAATGCTTTGTTAATTATTGCTTAGGTGGTTATTGTCTTGTTAGTGATTTTGACATTATTGATCGTGATTTTGACATTATAGTTATGATTTTAACATTATTATTATTGATGATGATTTTGAAATTATTATTATTAATGATGATTTTGACATTATAGTTGTGATTTTGACATTATTGTTGATGGTTTTGACATTGCTAGCAATTATGACCAAAATTTGTCGAATATTATTATATACTAACACTAGTGTTTAAGATGTGTATGTAACAAAAAAAATGGATTGTATGATCTGTAAATAAATAATTTGATTTTGATTTGATAAACTATAAAAAAAAAAAAAACGTGTTTTTTTACTTAAGTATTAAAAAAATCAATAGTAATAAGTAAATATTGTACGGTGTTGCGGATTAGTACGTGGCGTGCACTCCATACATGCAAATCAGCTCTGCATACCCTGTAGTCCCATACATACATTCCGATTTAAAAGATAAATAAATATAACTAAAAAAATATCACTAACGCGATTTACGCGCCATCTATTACTTTTTTTGGAACTAATTTGTTGAAGCGGCGAACACTCGCCGCGGGCAGCGCGCAGCAAATTCACTGCGTAGGCAGCGCTCTCGTGCGTGAGTCGTGAGCAAAAGCAGTACTACGACTTGCTTATTTCTCATACATTGGATTTCGTGAATTCTCGTGTAGTACACAGCAAAAGTGTGACTGTGTGCGTGCGTGTTTGTGTTTTGGAAGCATAGCTTATTTGCAACCCGTCCAAATTCAGAAGCCGTAAAAGCACTGTTTAATTGTTGATTGCAGAGGGCCGACTATTTTTGATCGGATTGACCAAATGACCGTCTAATTCATTCGTTCGTAATTCGTATTAGTTCGTAAATTTCGTAAATGCAAAGTTTTTTCGCCATATTTGTTTCGATTGTTTTTCTTGGCGCAAGTGATTGACTGTCTAAGTAATTTTTTAGTAAGTTTATTGTAAAAAATGGAAAATTATACCTGTGAGGCTTGTGCTGGCGAAGTGTGTTTAAATAAATTAAAATCTGACGCATTTTCGACGTTATCTTTTGAGCAAAAATTTAAATTGATTGCAAAAGGAAGGTGTGTACCCGGGTTGGATTTAACTCAAAAAAGAGGTAATGCTACTCGTTATTTTCATAAAAAGCTTTATGATAATAGGGAATATGCATGTATTTTTTTTATATTTTAATTCAATACTTTACATCGCCAAATAATAGTTTAAAAAAAATTCAACGCCAAAAAAGCAATTGAAACTACTTTAAAAAAAAGTTAAAAATAACCATCCGACTCGGGCTATTTAAACGCCATTTTGGCGCGCTTGGTGTGGTGACGTCACAGTTCACAACAAACAAACAAGTGTCAAGTGAACTATTGTGCTCTGCTGCAAATATACAGTGTTTTCTATTTTCGACTAATACATCATTATGGAACCAACTTCTCGCTGAATCGCCGTATGAGAGAATTTAAAGGTTCCTTGATCAATTAAAAAAAAAAAAAAGTATGTAATTCTAATTATAACCAAATTACATACATGTAATTTCGTTGTGCTCAGGATTAACATCTCATACAATAATTCCGAAATGTTTTCATTATCCTATCCTATTATGACAACATTCTATAACACAATCTAGATTTCGATATTTTGCGAAGCTATGTTATTTTATTTGTTTTAGGTTATGTTGTTTTATAAAACTAATTTATTCCAGAAAAGGTGTGGAAGATAAAATAAACATTATATGTTATACTTAATTACCTTAAAGCTTCCACTCACTCCTTTTATTTCAACAGACGTGAAATCGGTATTTGATGTAAAAAATGTGGTTATCATGAATACATCAACTTTCGGCAAATTATCCGATTGGACTTTCACAAATCCGCTTTCAGTCATTGTCGAAAGAGTCTTTCGTATACTCCTTCCAAAACAAATGTATTTTTACTTCTAAATGTCTCACAATCACAATAAAACTGACTGAATCGCAAAAATTCCTAAAAACACATTGACATTATATTGTTGTCATGCATTGTTACGTCACATTCGCTCTGACCAATAGCGTCCGTTTTCAAGTATTTGAATTTCCCACAGTTTTTTGTACTTTTTAAAAATTAATTTCTTGCTCATTATTAAATTATAATAAAAAATATTGATGGAGGCATACTTCTGAAGTAATATAGTTTATAAAAAAAAATATTTGACCCTTATTTGAATCTCATGCATATTCCCTATTATTACTGCTCAACAGGTTGTGTACACACAAACACATATATTGTTTCCCTTGCATTTTGTTTACAAATTTTGATAAAAATAATATTTGGACATCTATCGGTTATTCAGATTTAAATGAGTTTCACAAAGCGGCTGCTAAGCACGATTCTTCAGAAAAACATCTGGAATCCTGCTTGAAGCTCCAAACTTTTGGTAAAGGTAGAATAGATACTAGTTTGAATAGCCAGGTCAAGGTTGTCGTGGTTGTGTGGTTCCTGTTAGTGTTATTATTAGATGTTCGTGGTGGTCGCAAACAAACATCATGCGAAGCCATGGCGCCACCGTGCGGTTAGTCAGGTAGGGTAGGTAGTCGGGCCACCGACCGAAACAAGTGGAAACTGGTAAGTTTTATTTTTATTTCAGCCGTGCCTACCCTGTCTGAAATCTCTTTATTCTTTTCTAAGCATAGCGTCTATTCCGGTCAGTTCAGCAGATTTAGTGTAGTTTTCAAAAAACCTCCTTGCCGAGTTGCCATTGTTGGTGGATCCACTGCCTTGTTTCACAACATCGAGAAGTAAGCCCGTTTCTCTTCTTACAGCCTCTTGAACTCTTTTCTTCCTGTCATCAACTTGCCTTTTTGCTATATCACCCTTTGCTTGCCATGACTTTATGTCTAATTTGTAGGAAATGTGTAATAAGCATTCCATTGAGCGAATCCAAGCGTGAAGGGAGCATAAGCTGTATTTATACATGTCCTCGTTTGCGTGTTTATCTTTGATTAACTCTAAATTATTCATCTCTTTAGGACTAGCCTTGCATATGTCACACACTGAAGCTGCTGTATCGGATATAATGGAATGAATTTTACCATCAATCATTGTCAACAGCAGTTGGTGTTTGACACTAATTCCATCAGTGATGGTGGAAGGAGTTAAGGCTTCAATCTCGGCTTCGATTTCAGCCATCTCTGCACATTTTCTTTGGTTTCCTTTATAAACTTAAACAATATTGGCCGGCAAAATGAGGTGGGAGATGGTCGCTCGTTTTCCCAAATTGTTACACCTTTTGAGACGAGCCGCAGTGGTACAAGACTAATCATAAAATTACTAGCAAGATCGATTTGCTCATCTTCAATCGTCCTTTGATGATAAATGCTTTGGCTAGATGATCCGTCAAAACCCCATTTGCTGGTCAAAATGAGCTGTTGATTGGGATCAACAGGGGATTCAAACGACCTAATAAGTCTTCTTGAGGTTAAATCCATCAAGGTTTGTAATTTGATTTTTGCAGAGCTCTCTGTAACTGTGAGATCGTCTTTGGCCGGATAGCACTTAATTTTTTCTTTAACCAACATGTAGTAACTCGGGTATTTAAGTGCTCCTTCTTGGGTGTTGAAATCCCGAAGAGTGTTGTAGTGCCATTTCGATAAATTCATCGATACATAAAGAGCCAATGCCTTCAAAGTTGATATTTCCCGTACCTGAATCGATTTACCTTCAATGAAGGCTTTGATTTGTGAGGCCTCTTCTGGATTCTCCATCAAGTATTTCATTACATCAGCTGTATCGCTTTCTCCTGCCTTTCAAAGCGCCCTTTCGGCCGAAAACACAATTTCAGCGCTGCTACTGCTGCATGGAAGAGTATCTTCAGTGCGTCTTCTTTTTTGCCGGTTACTAAGGTCAAATCAAATCAAATCAAATCATTTATTTGCAATGAATGTAGGTTACATTTAAATACAGGTGGAATAGGAAGGAGTGAGCCATGTACATTCTGCCTGGAAATAGGCACGCAAAAATTATAAAAATTGTTACAAATTAATATGTCACAGTTAATTATTGCAATTATACATATACATTAAATAATATTGAAAAATGTCAAATTAAAATGTTACTTTAGAATAAAATTAAAAATTAATGTATTAATGTTCAAGATAATAATAATTATATTTATTTTACACGATGCTGATTAAAAAGTTTTGTCCATTAAAAAATCATTTATCGAATAATAACATTTTGCTGTTAAGAAGGCTACTAATTTCTTTTTAAAAATTTTAATTGTATCGTTTTTTATTACATCTGGCAATTTATTGTATATTGTAGGACCCATACAAATAACACTTTTCTTCATTAATGCTGTGTTACAGGACTCGATTTGTAATAAATTTTTGTATTGATTTCTGACAGGTCGTTTTCTAGTTTCTGTCATCGTCGGAAAAAGGTTTTTATTGGTCTTTACAAACATGGCCATTTCCAGAATATACAATGACGGAAATGTGAGCACTTTTAGGGACTTAAACTTTGGTTCGCAACTGTCGGTGGTCTTCAAACCACACATCGCTTTAATGCAACGTTTTTGCGCCTTGAACATGTACTCCCTTGAGCTGCAATTGCCCCAGAAGATAATACCAAATCTTAGAACTGATGCAACCAGACCATGATAAGCTACTAATGTAGTTTGAATGTCAACTTTCTTGGACAACTTTGAAAGGACATATGCCGCTGTATTCATCCTTTTGCAAATTTCCTCTGCTTGTGGTTGCCAATTTAGTTGCCTGTCAATGTAAATCCCTAAAAATTTTGCTACTTTAACTTGGTCAATTTTTTGTTTATTGTAGTGTACCGATACTTCTTTTAAATTTGTGCGTTGATGGAAGTGCATTATGTTAGTTTTTGCTAAGTTTATCATCAAGTTGTTTTTGTCAAGCCAATGTACGATGTCTTCCAGGGTTTTATTTATGTCCTGTTCATAGCTATTTGGATGTTTACATTTTACTACCGCGGTGCTGGTCCTCAAAAGATTTACGAAGACTAGGATGTGTACAAGTTGAAGCATCAGATTTAGCAGGAGAAATTATGGGCTCGATGACGTCACTTACATTTTCTGTAGAAGATTCAATATTTTCATTCAGAAATTCCGGCCACTGTATTGCAGCCTGTAGCCAAATCTCATGTTTCTTCCGAAACTTATCTGTGCTTCTTCCAGACTGTGTCCATTTTGCATAAATGCGGTAGCAAAATCGACGACACCAGTCTTTTAAAACTTGTTTCAGAACTTTCACATAACTGAACACAACAGTTATCTTTTAAAACACTGAAAAAATAGTTATAGTCGCGTAAATCTTTATGTGCGCGTGCGCATAAAGCAACGTGAAGATCAAGATTTGTATTAAAATTTGGAAAATACATTGCGACATTAGTGTGGCTACAACGAGGTGTAAATCAACACTGATTTTAAAGTTACTAATAGTGACCTATATATATTTAATCCAGGTACCCTTATTTGTTAAATATTACAAGGTAATTAGTTTGAAAATGATGCATGCTACTATTAGTGTATTAAGAGCCATTTAGTAATTAAATAATAGCAATCTTCTTATCAGTAATCATTAGTGCATCAGTTTTATATGTAAACCTTAAGTCCCTAATCACATATCCTAATTCTCTAATTGGCTACTCAGAAATGTTATTGTAATAAGGTAAACCTTTAGAAAAACGGTTTTAATCAACAAAATAAACAAAAAATTATATTTTTGTGTTATAAAATAAACATCACTCTTTATCCCAGAAAGTGCACATTTGGCGCACCATGTGTCTTAGTATTAAATATAGCTCTTAGTATTAGCATTATGATATTAGAGACCGCTACTTGAAACAACGCCGGAATCAGGAGGGAGAGAGCTCGATACACTCATTTTCATAGTAAAATATCACATTTTCTCAAATTACTTCCGAAATATGGGAGTTAGGAAGAAATTTATCAGCACAAGTTATGAAGGCATTAGGTAATTGAATAAGATGGCATCATTCGTTTGGCATAATTTAACTCTTTTTTTTCGGAGATGTCTACGTCCAACCTCTCCCATACATTCGTTCCACTGTGCGCCGCCCCGATGATGCCTCGGGTCAGACCTCATACCGCTAAGAAACTTCGACAGATCGTCTACTGCGCAATTCAAACCACGTGGTGTGGTGTGGTGCTCCAAGTTTCATCTTGGAGGCATGTATTGTATTATTTCACTGCGTGTACAGTCAGTATATTTTGTATAACCCGGCCCCTCTTCCCCGCTTCTTCTTTGTAAGGGGGCTCAGGTAATGCCGATCACTGACCGTACATAAATAATAAAATAAATAAATAAACATATTTTTGTTATACAACTCTGTCATATTTAACGGCGCGTCTAAAGATATTACGATGCCAAACTTACGGACTTGATTTTAGAACGATTATGACAGCCGTCAACTTGACGTAACCCCGAGTACTAGGAAGGCGGCCCCCTGTCAGAAAGATCGCGAAGATGGATTGAAGCCGGCATTGATGAATAATGAGGGTGATATGGCGACTGGGATAATGGTCATCATAAAGATTGGTGACTAAACTACCCTTGCAGTGTAGTGAGTTGATTGATGTGCGCTCGCATCTTACGTACTCGGGGGCAGTCGGAGGAATGTCGTTTACATTATTGTTCATTCCCTAATGTGATCAGAGTTTTGTGATTATTCAGATTATTATTGTGTTTCATTTAAGTACATCTCCTAGCCCGCAAACCCACGCATAAGAGACAATATGACCTCATCTGATAAACGACGTATTGCCTTTATATTTTATCAATTTGTAAATGAACCTGTGTTAATTGTAGTATCAAAATCAGAGTGGCACTGAGGCAGAGTGGGACTGCGTGTGCCTTGTGCGTTCCTACGCAGGTTTCATTTGCTTCACACGTCTAATGCAAAATGCACTTACAGACGAAACTCATTTCTGATAAGGGCTAGTCGCGCGTTTAATGCAGCTAGCCAGGAGATTGACATCGACATTAACTGTACTGGTGTTGCTAAGATTAAAAAAACGCTGAGCAAGAATTTCTTTGACAATGTATAGCTTATGTATGCACAACATTGTACACGCTAGATTTGATTTAAGTACCTATTATTTAAGGTTACTACTGTCTTTGATATATTAACTACTTTTTTTTTTTAATCTGTGAAAGCTTGTAATTGGCCATCATTCAATCATTGTTTTAATTATTTTAAGTTTAAAGCTGTAAGCATTCCAAAAGTGTAAAATAAAATAAATAAATAAAATAACTACATGTCGTCGCTCGGCATCCAATACCGCGAATGTGACATTTTTGACGAAAATCTGATTTTTAATGCAGTATCACTGAACTGAACGTGTAGAATGAAATAAAATAAAAATCTGAATTTCGTCAAAAATATTACATTCGCGGTAATGGATGCCGAGCGATGATGTGTAAATGGATTCACATAAAACTGTATTGTTATCTATGACAGAATAAAGAATAATTATTTAGTCTGTGGCAAGCACACTGAACCATCGAACCGCGTTTTATTAACCTGATCACTTAGATGTCATCGCGGACTTTTTATAGGGTTTTATAAGTAGGTTTTCTACAGAAATATTTTATTTTTGAACTCGAATTAAATGGATAATATCTTTTTTATTTCAGACTATCCGCTTCGGCTGATGTGTAGAGAGGATTTAGCAAACCAACCTAACACCACAAGCTACCAGATGTGTGAAGAACATTTTAATGTATAGCTCATACTAGCCACAACAAATCGCAAGGTTTAAATAACCCTCTGCCGTAGTCGGGTAAAAAAGAAGGATCTCCCATAATTTAATTTGCTGGACGTACAAAGTACAGTTACAATCCAAGAAACACAGGCAGCGGGCAACCCGAGTGCATGTTTATCTACCGAGAGGCCGTAGGTCATTATTTCAAGGACACTGCTGAGACGAATTACTGCTTACTTTAATATACTGTGTCTAAGCGTAGGGCTGTTTGGTCACATCGTGGCATTTTTCTTACTTTTACCTCTTGGCCACAACACCACCGCTCGCGTGATCTGCGTCTTGCGTCTGCGATAGCGTTGCAAAACTTCGGTAGTATTCGCAATAATTCGGAAATATTCAAAAGTATACTTCTGTCGGAAGGAATACTACCGCAGCAATAAATAACTTAAAAACTTGAATTAACGCCATCTAGCGGGCACGAGTAGAACTGTAAATGGCCAACTTCCCTCGTTACTCGCTCGGCGACGCGAGGTCACTCCATCAAGTTCGGAGGAACGGTCTCATCATAACTAACAGAACGAGCCCAAACTCGGCACACCTAGTTCTACTCGTCGAGGAGTTCCAGTAGCAGTCACCGAAATACACCTTCAGGTCACTCCATGAAGTCCGGAGGTAAGGTCTCATCTTAATTGATACAGAGCGAAATTGTTGAATAACAGCTAATTCTTTGCTTTTAACTGACAAAACATTTTTGACCAACAGAACATTTTTGAACTAACAGACATTTTTGTGGGTAATGATGAGTAGGTACTATAAAACAAACATGTATTACATTCATTTATCAAATGTAACTTCAATCGTTTTCGTAGCGCACGCCAAATAATGACTTTTAAGTGTAGACAAATTTTTAATACCTTTGGTTACATTATTGCAATTTTCTTTGGGGTTCTCAAGTTTTTTAGATTTTTTTTTAAATTTGCTCGTTTTGCTTACTCGCTGATAAGTGTTAATAATGTAGCTTTCTACAGATTAAAGAATTTTTTAAATCAGTAAAGTATTTTTTGAGTTTATCCTGTACAAACACACACAAACATCAAACCTTTTCTCTTTATTATAATAATAGCTGTTGCCCGCGACTTCGTCTGCCATCCAGGGTGAAAAGTAGCCTTTGTCCTTCTCCAGGTCATGGTCTAACCTTGCCTTTCATCAAAACGCGTCCAGCCGTTTTAGCGTGAAAGCGTAACAAACAAATAAACTTACTTTCGCATTATATTACATCGTTAGAATATTAGTAAAGATTTAAGCTGGCTTCACAATATGAGATATAATATACAGGGTGTCAGGGACATCGACACGAAGCCGGTTACCAGGGATTCAGTACATGATTCTGAGCCCCCCTGCGATGAAAATATTCGTCGGTTATTTTAAAAAAAAACAGCTGTTCTATACATTTTCACCGTGTAGGTATTGCACTTTTCTATGAAACAACTGTTTTTTTTTTAAATAACCGACGACAAATTTCTCCTCACTGAATCCATGGTAACCGGCTTCGCGTCGATGTCCCTGCCACCCTGTATAGTATATCCCAAGATAACAAAGAGAGATGCATATTACATCTCAGTGTAAACGGTTCCATTTAAAAATACGGTGAGCGATATTAATTTATATCTCAAGATGTAATATGTATATCTCAGAGTCTGAAGGCAGCTCGATATTTTTTAATAAACTTTCTTTGCGTCTAAAGAATCATAACAATTGATTATTTTTAATGTAACTTTCGGCTTGGTGATGGGTGTCTCTACCGCCGTAGAGTATCATGTGAGCTAAGCTACACTTGCCTGGTAAACGCCGGCGCCGCGCACCACGGGCACGCATTTGCCGAGCGCGAAGAAGCACGAGTGCAGCGCGTTCGTGAAGCAGATGTCATGCGCCGCCAGCGACCAGCGCATGCGCGCGCGCGACGCCAGCACGCCCATGTTCAACACGCCTGCGCACGCAAAACTATCATCATTAAAATCATCGTCTGTGTGTATTTAATACATCACAACAAAATATAATGAAAAGCACATAACAAAGAAAAATATTCAGTGTCGTTTCATCGACACGCCGAATAAGACATGTATGTCGTGCCCATCCAGACGAGGTGATGCTACTGAATCAGTAGCAGTTTTTCATTTTGGTTTTCTCATTGATTTTGATTTTCCCATTAAGACATTATCAGTACTACTGATAATGTCTTAATGGGAAAATCAAAATTAAACCTCAGCATTCCCGTTTCCGACCACTATGTATACTAGGACCAGACGAGGCAGTCTCAGCCTCTGAGTCGAGTTCTCCGCAGTAAGATAAAGTCGTTTTCTCATACATATCTGAGAAAACGACGTTATCTCTAATTACTCTCATACAGATAACTTTGAAACAGTCTTCGACTTCGTCTTCCCTTCCTCTATGGTTAGCGTTCAGTGCTAACGAGCTGGCGCTGGCTGTGACGCGAACGTGAGAGCGCGGTTCGCAGTACGTATTACTAAACAGTGCCTCCATAGGTTATTATTTACTAATAACGAACATCACACCGTTACTACCTAGGCTGTCCATGACACGCCTTATTATTATTACATAATAACGAGAGTGGTCTCTTCTGAGGCTGTCACCTCGGCTTTGCCACCAAGCCGGCTTCGGGCTCCACCGAGGAGTGCAGGCTGTAGGAATAGACGCACTGTGAGTGGGCATGCTATTCCTCAGGATAATTCGATTCGATGATGCGTATTATAGTTATTCAGTATGTTTGATGCGCTCAGGTAGGTATATCATCTTAGAATCATCGTACTGGTAGGGCAAATTAATTGGGCTAAGTAATATATGATATAATTACAAAATCTCAAATATTACAAAATATAACAACTGAATCTATAATTTTATTTGATATGATCATCAGTTATTTATAGGATTATACGACGGTAATAAACGATTGATATAATTTTAAAATAACAAATTTTTATAAGCATTACATGACATTGAATATAAAATCGTTTGATATACCACTCAAAAGACATAAAACCTATTTAGCCTAATATGATAAAAACGCATAGTTAAAACACAAAGCAAAATTGCATATACCGCATGACTTTTTTTACCGTCTCGAAAAAAATAGGGTATAATAGGTGAACGGAGTAGAAGCCTATGGCATAGTAATTTTAATGTTTTAATTTTTTTCAATAACCTAGAATGAAATTGATTTATCGATAAATACCAAGCATATAAAGTGAACTTTTCATTCCAGAACATTAAAAATAGAAAATAAAAAAGAACCCTACCCTCATACGCACCCTACTAGATGCGCGGAATTTATCATGATATATGATGGATAGTTTTCATGTTTTTTTAAGGATATTTGGAACTTTTGTATCTCAATGGTACTAAGCAAATATTACCGGGTATGGCTTCTGTTCCATTTACACAACACACCATATTATTCTCGAGACGGTAAAAAATTTCATGCGGTATACACATTATAATAACTTTTCACCAACAATAGAGGGGATCTGGCGCTCGCCGGCCGCTCCCGCGGCACGCTCGCTCGCCTTCCCGCGTTAATGGTCACTGTTCTAACATAATCTAACCCAAACGATTGATCAACAATAGAGGAAATTGACGCTCGGCGGCCGCTCCCGCCTTAGCCTTCTAACCTAACCTATCCGAGTCGGATTGCTCTGAATCGGGGTGTTCAACATAATGATAGTATCAATATATATTTTAAACGATAGACCTAATGTTTTTGGATTAAACAAACGTTATATCCAATAACGTTATACGAAATAAGTTTTAGAGTAAGTAAATGTTACATGTAAAGAAATTATATCAACAATTGGTATATCTCACGTTTACTAAATCTTGTGAACGTTATTATTAGGTCTTTACCTATGAAATTGCCGTTCTGCAGTACTGGCCATTTCAAATCAAAATAATTTTTGTTTGGCCAAGAATTCTAATTTCAAATTTATTTTATTTTAAAAACATGGATTTTTTTTCCAAAAGTAGTCATTTGTTTATTGATTAGTGTTACATTTTCATCGCATTTCAATCGTTTTCGTCATCATGGATACGTTAAAAATTCGAGTAATTATGGAATATGAGTACCGTCGTGGCAGCAACGCGGCACAAGCGGCACGCAACATCAACGACGTTTACGGAGCTAACACTACAAACCAACGCACCACCTGTTATTGGTTTGCTCGCTTCCGTTCTGGAAATTTCGACCTGAAAAATGAACCTCGCGGTCGTCCGAAGACTTTGGTCGACAATGACGAATTAAAGGCGATTGTGGAAGCTGATGATACACAATCTACGGCTGAATTAGCAGCAGCTTTCGACGTTAGCGTCAAAACAATATTGGTCCATTTGCGTCAAATTGGCAAGGTAAAAAAGCTTGACAAATGGGTGCCCCACGAACTCAATGATCGCCAGCGCAAAGTACGCGTCGAGACGTGCCTTGCACTGCTCAACAGACACACAAATGATGGAATTTTGAACCGCATTGTTACCTGCGATGAAAAATGGATTCTGTTTGATAACCGCAAGCGCTCAGCAAGTTGGTTGGATCCTGGTTCAGCACCTAAACAATGCCCTAAACGAAAACTTACCCCTAGAAAAGTGATGGTCACTGTTTGGTGGTCTAGCGCCGGTGTGATTCATCACAGCTTCTTAACAAACGGGCTGAGCATTACTGCAGATGTGTACTGTGAAGAACTGAACACAATGATGGAGAAGCTGGCACATCTCCAACCAGCATTGGTCAATCGCTCGTCTCCGCTGCTACTGCACGACAACGCGCGACCTCATACTGCACAGCAGACGGTCTCCAAGTTGCAAGAACTGGGGTTGGAAGCTCTCCGTCATCCGCCCTACTCACCAGACCTTGCGCCTACAGACTACTACTTTTTCCAGAATTTAGATAACTTCTTGGCGGGAAAAAAATTCAATACCCGAGAGGCAGTACAAAATGCCTTTGAAGAATTTGTTGCCTCCCGTCCAGCTGATTTCTTTTAGAAGGGCATCAATAAACTGCCACTGCGTTGGCAAAGATGCATTGATTGCATGGGTGATTACTTCGATTAACACAAATAAAAAATACATGAAAAAAATCGTTTAAATTTTTTCATATAAAACGGCAATTTCATAAGTAAAGACCTATTATAATAATAATAATAATAATTTATTCACCAAAATAAGAACACATATTACAAAATTGTATATTTGTCAATATACAGTAAATTATGGCTTAAAGTTTGTAATATACAAAGTTTGGGACTATCTGCATCCGAACTAGGTGGTAAACCTGTATCTCGGATTAAATTTGACCCCCATAAATAAATTGTGGATATTTAGTAGCCATGTTTAAAGTTGTAAACATTATTAGATTGCCATGTAAAAATTTATGTGGAAAGTATGCATAAAGTTTAAGAGAAAAAGTAGGTGTGGTTTGAGGGAGTGTATGAGTGTGTGTTTGTGTTCATGTGTGAGTGTGAGTGATGTGAATAGGATGATTCTTAAATATGAGCGAGTAAGGTAGTAGCTTACCTATTTGGGAATGTTCAAAATCGCTTCTGTTTCATCATAGGAAAGATTTAGTAGGTAGGACTACCTGCCATGCTATTCTGTAAACATCTCACCGTGAAAACTTAGGTGAGCGTGGAGTGAGCTGTCATTCCACAGGGATTGACACTATTGACAGCTCACTTCACCCAAGTTTTCACGGTGAGATGTTTACAGAACAGCATGGCTGGAATGTTCAAAATCGCTTCTGTTTCATCATAGGAAAGATTTAGTAGGTAGTACCTACAAAATCTTTCCGGTTTACCACCTAGTTCGGATGCAGATAGTCCCAAACTTTGTATTTTGTATTTTCTTTTTACAGTGTGTCTTATTATGTGGGTATATGTTTATAATTTTGTTGATTTTGTCGTACAGGTAAGGACTAAGGAAAATGAAGAATCTCTTAATAAAAGATGTTTTGGGAACATAAATGTACGTTTGCATATTGCATGTTTTCTACGTTTGCGTTGAGTGTTTGGATCGTATATGAGTTCACCGTGTTACTTTACTATTATACTCAAAATAAAAAGTTGACGAACGTTGAGAACTTTGCATGACTGATAAAGCTCTGTTGTAGGATATAGAATGGGCCGAAAAGTGATAGTTTTTAAAATAGCTCGTTGAGCTATTTCTACTTTCTTCGGGATCGTTTTCGGAGTGCCTCCCCAAGACGAGATGCAGTACGTAATTAGCGACTGACAAAGCGCAAAGTAAGTGTTTTGCCTAAGTAATTTGGCGTCGGCGGCATATCTGAGATTTCTAAAAACATAGATTAGTTTCCGTACGCGAGCACTTAGCTGTTTAATGTGTTCTCTGAAACTAAGGTTACCATCAATTTTGATACCTAGGTACCTGATGTTGTTGACACGCTCTAGAGATCTGCACGAGCAACCCACGCCTGACAAGCATTCATGGGATATGATGTGATGATTGTTAATTGCTTCACCGAGGTTGCGAGCACTAAACGTGAAGTATTTAGTTTTTCAACATTTAGGGTTAAGAGATTGGCCCTGAGCCATTTCTTCACCACATTGAACCCCTTTTGAGCAATACTGTATACCTCATCCCAGGTATCGGCGGAGAAAAGGAGAGCAGTGTCGTCTGCATATGAGATGAATTCGCCTCGGGGTAGATGGAGGTTATTGAGGTCGTTAATGTAAACGAGAAATAGAGTCGGTCCCAAAATGCTGCCCTGTGGTACCCCATAGTCGACTACATGATCACTACTCGTGTATTGACCTACTCGGACACACCGTTTTCGCCCAGTGAGATAGCTCTTAAAAAGACTCAGTTGAGTGCCTCTGATTCCTAATCCATCTAGTTTGTTAATCAATATAGGAACAGAAATAATGTCAAAAGCTTTGCTTAAGTCGAGGAAGATTGAGAGGAATTTCTTTCCTATATCTATATTGCTAAATATATAGTTAGTTAAGATATGCACTGCTCCTTCAGTAGATCTGCCCCTCCTAAAGCCAAACTGTTTATCTGAAAGCAAATTGTTCTTTTCCAGGCAATTGACTAGCCTTAGATTAATAGCTTTTTCCAGTATCCTTGACAATGCAGGTAGGATTGATATTGGTCTATAGTTAGACAAGACCTTTGTGTATAGGACGCAAAACCGATTTTTTTAAATGCTCTGGAAAGATAACGCTCTCGAGGACATTAAAGATGTATGTGAGAGGAGGAACTAGAGCATTTTTGTTATTCTTAAGTAATCTGTTTGAGATTTTGTCCCAGCCAGATTTTATCAAGAGATGGTGCCGGATTTTGGTACGTTTGGATACAGGCATTGGCTAAGTTTTTACCTACACTTGCAAAATAATTATTGATTTCATTGACCGACAGTTCAGGAGTAGAGCGTAGATTAAGAAGTTCATCTGGATTTTTGGGTTGTTTTGTTGTGTTGGTGATAGTTTTCCAAAGGGTTTTGGGATCGTCTCTAACTTCTGCAATAAGGGATCTGTCATATTCCCTTCTTACTTTTTTCAGAATAGTGTTGTAGTAATTTCTGTAGCGAACATATGTTATTTTCAAAGTCTCATTATCCGGCGACTTGTTTGACTTTTGGTGTAACATGTCTCTGTTTTTCATACAGCGGATTAATCCCTGAGTGACCCACGGTTTAATAATTTTTTTACGCCTCGATAGTTTTATAACTTTAGTATTCTGATCTAGAGCTTCTTGTATCTTAGTAATAAAGTAGTTTAGCAAATAATTAAGGTTTTGAGATGCATAAACGGAATCTAAGTTTATTGATGAAATTGCCAATTTTAAAGATTCAATGTCAATTTTGGTAACTGTGGTTGTAGCATAATGGCGTGGCTGCTCAAAATTGATGCAAGTTAAGACCGGATAATGATCTGTTAGGTAAGTTCTGGAGTTAATTGTAAGACCAGATTACTCAGTTTTTATCAGTACGTTGTCAAGGCATGTTCCAGTAGCCTCGCGGGTCACTTCTGTGTGAGCTGGTAAGAGTCCGTGAGAGGCAGCTAGAGTAAGGTACCGTTCGCCAGGACATTCGATTTTTGAACAATTTATGGGGATGTTTATGTCCCCGATTATCATAACGTTTCCAAAATGTACAAATTGGGACAAGATATCGTTTAAATACGACAGAAATCCATCAATATTTTTGTGCGTAGATGAGCGGTATATAGATATAATTACCGTGCGGTTATCGATTATACTGACCAAACAATTACCATCAGTAAATTGAGGTTCGTGGATTGTGAACGTAAGATGAGCTTTGAAGTAGACAACCACTCCATCATTTTGTCTAAGATTCATTTTGGTGGCAGAGGAGCGATATCCTGGCACTTTGGGAATGATGGATGAGGCTGATATCCAACACTCAGTCAGGACCAAGACGTCACATTCAACTCTAAGTCGCGCGTGCGTTATTTCGAAACCATGTATGTTACAGTTTATACTCCGTATATTCTGGGTAAGTATAACTAAACGACTAGATAGCAAATGGAAATATATAACTATAAATGATATGAGACGCACCCGGAGGAGAGAGGAAGAGGGCAAGTCATCCCGCCACCCATCAGTTCACAGGAGAAACATTTTCAATGTCCAAAGTTTCGACGATCACGGTAAAAAAAAAAAAGTTAAGCGGTAAATATGAAAATTTTTGAAGTAGGTAAGGACTTGGACTTGCCCCAAGTTTCAGGCTTGCTCTTGCGTCCTTAAATTAGTAGTTTTTTTTTAAACTTACATTAAAAAAAATCTTTAAAAAAAATGCATTTCTGCCAGAAAATAAACGACTTCAGCTACGGTTATTGTGAGGCAGTCACAATACAAGTTCAATAATACACACGTCGCGACAGTGTGTGGTGAGCCTGTACATCTCAATCACACAATAATTAGGTGGCGTATGGCGGGGCGGGGAAAAGGGCGTGGGGCGGTAAGCCTGATGCCGATCGAGTGACGTCGTCTTAGATAGATGGCTGATAAGTTCAAGAACAAAACACGGCGGCCAACAAAATGAATGCAGGCGTCCAACCAGATACTTTGTCATTGACTTGACTCATTTACTGTTATTTTGCTGATAAACAATTTTATCAATCAAACAGCGCGCTTATCTCACGGATACTCATTTTCCTAATATAAAGGAAAGAACAAAATCACTAAAAGAACTAATAATAAACAATCAACCTACTTACCGAATATTTTCTAACAAACTTTATAGGTACTTACTTAGTTTTAATAATTTCGGGGTTTAACCGTGCTAAAACATGGGTGTAGTACTCGTAACTAGAAGCTAGGTGTGGCCACGCCTGCCGTTATAGCTGTTTATATCGCTATTCATTATGAAAAAGGGCAAGGCCAAAGGGGAAGCTTTGTCCTTTACAATTTGTTAACGTGACTTAAAAATGAAGGCTAAACTTTAAACTTCACAGTAGTGTTAACTAGAGTAGATGATATGGTTGATGGGTGGCTCTCGGTACCATGTTGAGATCATTGTATCGATTAGATTCTATTTCATTCCATTGACTACAAGTTAATTGATTTGGCATTGTATATGCAAGTAGTACGGTATAATTTGGTTTATAATGTAACATGTAAATGTAGCAGTATGTATTGAGAGCGCGGCGCGGCATATTGGAAATATGCCATATTTAAAAAAAACTTGAAATAAAAAAAACTTTACAAAATAAATTATTACATACACATTATTACGTACTTAAGAGGGCGCCTAAAGGTCCACTAGCGCCACTCTTTAAAAAAAAATATTTTTAAAGAGTGGCGCTAGTGGACCTTTAGGCGCCCTCTTAAAGTTCAATAATTAGTAGATTATCGTTCAAGATTAGTGCTAGAGATATCGTCAGAACTTTCGATACACACGTTTCGTTCTTAAGTATCTTCTGGCAAGCAGCTAAGAGAACGAGCACTGATGACTGCAGTGGAGGTTGCTACACCGACAAGTGCTCAGCACTTAAGTCTTGGATGATGGTGGGAAACTGCATACCACCTAGTTAAGAGCTCGTAAAATGCCTGACTTTTCAAAGCCTACTCTACTCAACGAGCTCCGTTGTAAGAGTTGAGGAGGTTTCCAGCGAGCCTGGTGTGTGTAGGTAGGTCAGTTCAGGTACTGACCCCAGAGGCCGGGGTCGTCGAAGCACGAGTGGTGGTTGGACACGGTGAGCAGCGGCTGGCCGCGCGGCCGCCGCACCGCCGCCGTCAGCGTCTCGCGATTGTACACCGTCGTCTTGTTTAGGAACTCTGAAAACACACATCACACATACAAACCTTCTTTTGCAACATTGCTCAAATTGTTAATAACCCTTCGGACCTTGGATCCACGCGAGACACAATGGCTTTTTGTTGTTTCTGTAATAATGCGTCCCTTCTCAATTATTTGAACTTCTTGCAACAGTGGTATACTGGCAAGCTAAGTGCCATAGGTATTTAAACTAAGGTGATGTAACTTCAAGTACTGAGGTAATAGTTTTGTAATTTAGAAAATTATTATCTTAACAATGACAAGGTATATTTTAGGTAGTAGGTACCAGGGATGTTGCGGATGCAGATTTTTTAACATTCGGATGTGGATTTTTTTGTGGCTCACATCCGAGGATGCGGATATCAAGTTTTTTAAGGGATCCGTCAAGCCGAAATTCAAAATTTCTTACGTTTTTTGCAAATTGCAGCGCTGTTTTGTTGTAAGTATGTTGATCATAATTCAATTCGCGGCAATTATAATAAAATAATTAGGTACTAAATTATAATCATTTAAAAATCTATACATACAGGTTCTCGAAATGTTATGTGTTTGGTGGATATAAGGCCATTTCGTGAAAATGTAACGATTTAGAGGTATTATATATATATATTGTTATATTAGTATTTATATTGATGATTTAAATTATTGTATAATTTCTATTTTGTGGATTATGATTTTACTTGAATCATCCTTTTCCACCCACATCTGAATCCGCATAAGCTTCGTATTGATTAATGCGAATGTTGAAACAGATGCGGAGGTCTAAATAAACGCGGAAGCTCCGCAATTGCGGATGCCAGGGATGATGCAGATACGAATATCCGCAACATCCCAGCACGCTTAGCATGACCATAATAGAAACGGGTTTTGTCGACGGAAGAATAGACAAAATGTCAAACAATCACAATCTGTCATTTTGTCTATTCTTCCGTCGACAAAACCCGTAGAAAACCCGTTTCTATGGTTGTCATGCTACGCGTGCTGGTAGGTACATAAGTACAGTAATTTAGGAAAAATTAAGCAATGTTGAGGTTCATGAATATCATAAATCTGTATCAGTTGAAGAGAAGTACTTGTGATACAGCAAAAATTCTGTTGAAAAAAAATACCTTAATATAATTTGGATAACTACATACTTAGGTAAAAACTTCACATAATTATAAGAAAGTGTGAGCAACAGATAAAGTGAGAATCTAAGTGGCACCTAATATAAGTACTTAGGTCAACATGGACCCAGTGCAGATGATAGCATTCTACTATTTACAGACACTATTAAAATTATTCACGAACTAATCATATGTCTTACTCTTTACATAAGTTCAAGGCTGTATTGCTTAGGGCATTATGATAAAAGTGAAAAATTTATATTGTAGTTTCTATTGTCTTTTTCATTTACTTAAATCTATCGAAATTAGTAAAAAAAAAAATGTTTTGTTTTGTAACTTGTTTCTTATTTGTAACTGTTTTGTAACTGAATTTGCATGTTCCATGCATGCCATGGCAGCCTTTGATTAAGGATACACTACAAAATGTAAAAATAATATGGTATTTTAACAACTATTTAATTATTCTTTGAGATGTTTTAAAAGCCAGTATATTGAAGACTGAACATTTAAAGTGTATAAATATTTGTCCCTGAGCATATATTTAGAACACCACTATTAGGCCGGGGAAATTGGGTTTGAACCCTGCACTAAATCTTAACAGCGATTTTTTTCTTGAATCGTTTTTTTGAACTTAGCTCTTCAAATAATGATACAAAATTAAACATTTTCCAGCACCGAATAACAGTTTAAAAAAAAACAAAAACGCGTTTTTGTGAATAAAAATTGAGGCAAAATAGTTAACAGGAAAATTTTAGTTACAATAATATAAAAAATTGGTAAAAGCAATATATTGTTACAGAATTAAACGTTTTCGTCCGAGGAATATACGATTAAATATTTTTTTTATTATATTGTACTTCAAGCAAAAATATTAACAGCGGTTTTTTTGCATTAAATTACCTAATTAAATATATTAATATATTACAAATATACTATCAAACAAAATTAAACATTGTAGGTACTAGCGCAAGATATTAATCAAAGTTCTTTTGAATGAAACGAAATTTAAATCTTATATTAAACGCACACTATGCAGCCAAGCATATTATAAATTGGCAGATTATATTGCTGATAAAAATGCTTGACCCAACGCTGGTCCTGCTCCACGAGGGCGCATAAACTAATTGATTAGCATTTGAAAATACAATTGGAGCTGCTGAAGATTTAAAAAACTATCTTTGCATTGTATAAATTCAATCTTTTAGCATTGTATAATTGCATAGAACATGTGTGAGTGCTATGTACCGACTATAAAGCTACCATTTAGGTGCAGGGTATGTCTTTCATTGACTTGAATGTGTCATGGCGGCTGAGAGTATGTCATGCTCACTCTAATGTCTCGCTGACGGTGGCGCGTGTGTTGGATCATTTAGCTCCCTTCAAAATGGTTGAGCTGAATGGTGCTAATTCATGCGTCATGTTCGTGAACGGGCGCCGTCAGTAGGGACTGGTCATCTCTTAGCTGCCACGGCTTATTTTAATTTAATTTAATTTTTTGGATTGTTTATTTTTTTTATTTCTGTTACGGACGCTTTTCATGTTTTGCATCGTTCTCACATGTATAACTTCAACATGAATGATGTAACCAATATTTTGTAACCATATCATGATTTAAAAGAGTGTCCGTGGAGTTTCTTGTCCGTTCTTCTCCAGATTTATTCCCTTTATGTCGAGTCCCGTTATATCGAGCCTGGAAGTCTATTGTTCTCCAAAGTATTGATATTTTACGCTTTCTATTACCTTTATGTCGAGTTTGGTGAACAGGTACAGTCAGAGATGTAAATTAAAAGCATTGGAAGTAAATTAAAAAAATTGTTTTATTATTTGTTCTATTACTTATTTTCATATATATATCTAATCTTTCTTAATCTAAACATATAAATCACAGTATAATCATCACGTATATAAATAATTATTCTAAAAAATAACTTTCATAATCTAAATAAATCACAGTATAATCATCACTACAGTACAGTATAATGTACATACATTACGGATTATTTTAGGTACCACGACAACACGTCTTAATATTGCTGTGTAAATGTAAAATCACCAATGCGTCATTGAATTTTGGTTAGTCAATTATAATCTATAGTCTTTTTTACATAGCATGAGTTGGGTGACAGCAGCACGCGTAGCATGACGCTTTCTATGTCTACGAAGAATAGACACAGCTCTTTCTATACAAAGTGACATTTTGTTTCTCCATTTTTGACATCGCACCGTAGAAATCCTTCTACAATCTGTCATTTTGTCTTTCGTTTCTAACAATCTTTGTCTAGCTCCTTTTATAAGTAGACTATTTCAGAAGAAAGTTTTCTATTCCAAACTGTCAAAATCACACTGACAACTGACAGTTGTCTCCACGGCCTCAAAGTATAAACGGTTATCTACAAAATTATGATTTCACAGGAGAGCATTTAAACACAAAACTGTGATAATTAATAGAAGAACAAAGCTATCTTCTCATATTTTACATCATTTCGTTAATAGGGAATATAACCAAGGAAACGGTTAAGGCCAATATTACTGAAATATTTTTTTGTTCTAAAATACGGTTCTTCGACACTGAGAAAAATTGTTGTAGTTGTCTACTTATATATACGTGACTTAATATCAGTAAAAATTGAGAATCAAACAGAAATATAAATCCTATGACAAAACAAAGAAACCTGAGTCGAATTATGTAAAAGAGTGAATTTCGTAAAAAGTGCAGTTGACTCTTTCTACTTTGCTGACTAACGTCGTACTGTCTACACGGAACGTCAGTTTAGTCTTCTCTTCCGTCGACAAAACGGTGTTCATGCTACGCGTGCTGGACGAAAATATGCATCTTTAAGATGAGAGAAAATGATAGATAGCTACATTGTATGAATCTGACAGCTGTCACCGAAACCATCCTATAATAAATGAACTTAATATTTTAAAAGATAGGTACTTTTTCATCATGCACATAATTTCGAATATAAAAAAAATACACTGAAATTATGACATACTTTGATGGTTAATTAAAAATATAATAGTAGGTACATAGTACTGTAAGGTTTAAGTCATTAGTTATTTTTAAATTCTTTTTTGTGTAAAAATTTATTCTAAATTATGTGCGTGTATACATTTCATTGGACGTGACTGTACTTCTAAAATATGATATTATTAAACTCGACATAAAGGTAATAAAAGCGTGGTAAATAAACTCGACATAAAGGGAATAGAAACGGGACAGAAAACTAAACTCGACATAGGGGTAATAGAAGCGAGACAAGGTTTTCGGCTCGACATAACGGGACTCGACATAAAGGGAATAAATCACATAGGTACCTACTACGCTTTGGAATGGGCATCTAGCTTCATCTTTCTGACTGACCGACCCCCTTAACAATTCAAAAGTGCCTGTAATTGGTTTATTTGAAATCATTTATTTCAAATAAACCAATTACAGGCACTTTTGAATAAAAAATTATTCTAAATTATGTGCGTGTATACATTTCATTGGACGTGACTGTACTTCTAAAATATGATATTATTAAACTCGACATAAAGGTAATAAAAGCTTGGTAAATAAACTCGACATAAAGGGAATAGAAATGGGACAGAAAACTAAACTCGACATAGGGGTAATAGAAGCGAGACAAGGTTTTCGGCTCGACATAACGGGACTCGACATAAAGGGAATAAATCACATAGGTACCTACTACGCTTTGGAATGGGCATCTAGCTTCATCTTTCTGACTGACCGACCCCCTTGACAATTCAAAAGTGCCTGTAATTGGTTTATTTGAAATAAATGGTTTGAGTTTGAGTTTTTTGCAATAGTGGTTCAGGCAAAAATGTAACAGAGTTTTTTGTTTAACTTTTATTTATAGGCTCTACTCGTATCTCACTTAATTACAAGAAAATTAAAAACATTAAAGCAAACCGTAACATAATTATACTTTAATATTGCATACGTTTAGTCCGTCTTCATCGTACCACACAGCCACACTGTACAAGATTTAAAAAAAAACAGTTACATAATAGAGGAGTTTTTGCAGAGCTGTTTAATAGGTAAACATAAACTTCTGAAACATCAATGTATTTTAAATCTTCGCTTTGTGTATCTAATAATTTAAACAGCATAGAAGAAGTTCAAAATCTTATATTATTATTTCGTTATTATAACAAATGAGAACGTGTTTGTGCGATTTGATCGCATTTATAAAGCGGATGCTGACTATTCACTCGACTATTCATTATATTACTTACTCTTCTGCTGATATGATATATATCAGTGAGATTTGTAAAACTAGAAAATATAAATAAATTGGCCGGAAAACTCTTATATAATATTAATTGTTTAAACTTTACTTTTTTATTGCGGGAAACACTTGACTGCCCTTCCGCCACCTAGTGGCATTTATTGTAATTATTATATACATATATATAATATACCTATATTATTTTGATATAAGTACATATAATATACCATGTATTCAGTATAAAAAACTTTTAAATATCTATTTAGAAAAGAACTTTTGATATTTATTCCAAATTGTCCCGATCTGAAATATAAAAATATGAATAACTTTTCAAAAGGAGCAGTTAGGATTTCAATTACGAGTACAACCCAATTTGCAGTTTTTGTCGACATTTTTGTGCGACCTATCGATGCTTCCTGCCTACCGTGTATAGTGACCGTTGGGCAAAAGTCTCCAGACGGCGGGTGCCTGAGGATGGACGGGGCTGCCGAGGCCGGCCCAGGAAAAGGTGGCGAGACGACCTAGGTGGTTAGCAATGGTTGGCACAATAGATGGCAGGGGGGCGGGGTAAAACTTAATATTTTGCAAACGGAGCCCTGAATCCAAACATAGTATTAATCACAAGCTCACAATATTTTAACGACCTTTCCAAAAAAACATCCCAACTTTACGTGTAGGGGACGTACCCTAAAATGTTTTCATGATTTTATGTTACCGCTTTGTTGGTGTGATTAACCCATGCCAAGTTGTTACAGCTTTCTAGTACTAAGAGTGTCTGAGTTAAGCCCTGGACAGACAGACAGACGGACATATAGACATGGTGAAACTATAAGGGTTTCTTGTTGACTACGTAACTCTAAAAACGAACAAAATAGAACATAACATTAATTTGAACTTCTTATATTCGGTTTAAATTATTGGATACACCAAGCGAACATACTGTCCTACTAATATTAAATGTGAAAGTTTGTATGTTTGTTACTCAATCACGCAAAAACGGCTAAATGGATTTGGATGAAATTTGGCACACAGATTAGTTTATAACCTGGATTGACACAAAGTATACTTTTTATCCCGGTAGTACCCGTTCCCGCGGGATAATTACTGACCTTCACGCGGGCGATAAAATACATTGATGTTTCAGATGTTTATGTTTACCTATTAAACAGCTCTGCAAAAACTAATCTATTATGAGACTGACATTTTTTTTAAATCTTTAAACAGTGTGGCCGTGCAGTACAATGAAGACGGGCTATAAACGTATAATTTTAAAAATGTTACGGTTTGCTTTAATGTGTTTAATTTTCTTGTAATTAAGTGAGATAGAGCCTATAAATAAAAGTTAAAACAAAAACTCTGTTACATTGCCTGAATCACTATATATTGCAAAAAAGCTTTGATTAATATCTTGCACTAGTACAATATGTTTAATTTTGTTGGACAGCGTTTTAAAATATTTAATGAGGTAATTTAATGCAAAAAAAACCGCTGTTAATATTTTAACTTGAAGTACAATTAAAAAATTTCGTAATATTATTTTTATCGAAATTTCCGTGGACGAATTTGTTTAATTTTCTAACCAACTTGTAATACCTCATCTCTTCGACAACTACTCCATGCAAATATATCTATTAATATTTAATATTATTATTGAAATAACATGTTTTTTTTAAAAAAAAGGTACACGCGGGGTTGAACTTTTCCTGCCGGGGTTGCGGGTTTGTCCGAAAGGGATATCGCGACCTCGGCACACAGGCAACGGAAGGAACACGGGTGGGTTTTAGTCAGTAAAAGTCTGACACGCCCTCCCGCTCCACCCAGAGCGGGAGAAGTTATTTGATAATTTCCCATCCTCAAAAAAAAAAAAAAAAAAAAGGGATTGAACTTTTCGCGGTACACATTTTAACATACTTGCTTGTCCATACCCTACACGTTAAATGAAAAAAAAACGCTGGTTTAAATTAATGCAAAGTTAGCCTAAAATTCAGCGTAACTTCCCCGGACTAGACAAGGCACACATTGTGTGGAGTTTGATATTGACTTACTTAACCTCTAAATTTAACAATAATGTATAATATTGTTTTGTTGCATAAGTAATTCAAGACTAATTGACGTAAAATAATATAAATTTTCAGAGTTCAGTTGGCCATCCTCTGTTAATTTTGAAGAGACTAAAGTAAGTTTTTTACAGTTAATTGTATTCAAATTCAAAATAATTTATTTCACATAAACCTACAGGGGCACTTATGAAACGGCAGAAGCTAGGAGCACGGTTCCAATTGGTTGTTTCCTATGAAGAGGAGCCTGCAAGAAACTCCACGGTTACTCTTTAAAAAATATTTGCAATATTTTACAATAACAGTGCTAATAGGTATGGGAGGACAGTCTAACAACAAGCACCAGGTACTTAACAAAATAGAAGATGGTCAACAAATCTACAGTCCACTAAGCCTATAGCATTCTCACATTCACAAAATTGAATAGAATTGTATAGAATATAAATTAATTAATAAAAATAAAAACCAATTTCAAAGGAATTGACATAATTGCTAATACAACTGTAACAAATAATTATCATGTCCACAAAAGCCACTAATAAAGAGTTGAAATTAAATTGCAGGTATATAATGTCAAATAATAGGATGATTATGTCAAGGAAGATTATAAAATAAACATGGTAATTTGGAAGCAGTTAATTGTCACCACATGTGCAGAAATAATTATTGCCAAATTTCCTTGTCTTCAACATAGTTTTTAATTTTATAATTTATGCTTTCTTGATAAGGATGTTTGATGTGGGTTTTGAACTTCCCATCGCTCAGTTCTGTAACTGGCTTTGGCAACTTGTTATAAAAGCGGATACTATTTATAAGAATTGAATTGCTTGTTTTAGTTAATCTAAATTTAGGTATCCCAATTTCATGTCCACTACATATTATTTAAACTATGGAAATCGCTTCTTATTTTGAAAAGTTCTAGTTTTGGCGAACATTCAAAATACTTTCTAAGATATAAAGAGAAGGCAGAGTTAGTATATCAAATTCTTTGAATTTGTTTCTAAGGGACTCGCGAGGCCCCATTTTATAGATAGTGCGGATTGCCTTCTTTTGTAAAATGAATGCCGATCCTCATAGCAGAATGCCATAACACACATAATACTGTGGAAATAAGCAAAGTATACTAACCTAGCTGTGGCTATATCGTTCAACTGCCTTATTTTAAAATAATGTTTTTTTTATGATAATGTTTGTGAGGAAAGTTAGATAATTATGCATCAGTATATTAGTAAATAGTGATGAGTGTAGCGCAGTCAGGTCACTGACCTGTATGGCGGTGTGGCCACATAGTGCCACATGCACCAGGCAGGTGGCTACTTTATTATTTGAATAAGCTGTACCGATAGAAAGTGGTTCAAGTATTATTTATATAATTATATAAATTATTTAAATGTGAGTAGTAGTAGTAGGTATCATGTCTAGATATTTCGGTGTACATTTTAGAGAAAAGGTTGATGCACTGTGTATCATTTCAAACAAGAATAAAAAGCATACATTATAAAAATGCAGGATGCTAGAGTTCCGTATTTACAAAGAGATGTGGGAGCTGTAGCAGTCTGATATTGTTTTTATAAGTTGACATTGAGTCTAATGACTTATACTTGAAATAAGGTTAAGCAGTAAAATTTAAGAACCATTAAGTGTTTCCTTTTAGTTTGACTAAATAATTATGTGTAATGTTGAATTTAATAGTGGCGTCGCGTGTGCGTCGTTTGCAACAAGTTATAAATGCGCTGATGTAAGGAAAGGGAATCCGTCCCCACTACACTTTAAAATGCTAATTACGCATTAAAAATCGCGCGATAATGAGTTTTAACAAAAAATTGCAATTCGGGTACATCACCAGACACAAAGAAAACTTTTAAGAATGATAATTTCACTCACCAATGATAATTTTGCTAAATAAACCGACGACGGCGACTGTGATAGAGCTCGCGCAGTACCACAGCCTCCCAGGATTCCGCAGCCGCGGGATGATCCACCCGATGTCGTAGCCCATGGTCGCGGCGGGAGCGTACCAACACAACAACACACTACAATAACATCATTACTGTGATTAACTTTGTATAAAAACGATTTAATTCTCGAAATCCAACACTCGTACAACCTATTGTGCGAAATGTATGACAATGACACAACATACATAAGACAGTCAACGATAACAGATACGTATTGTAGTTGGCGTTTCATATCTGGTGTTGCTACTTCAAGAATAGTGTAGATACTTCGTTCAAAAACACAATAAATTTTTAAACGACGGGCGCAATATACATTGTAAGACTGGTTTTCTACGAGTTTGGTCTGGAAAACAAGAAGTTTTGAGGAAACAAAAGAGTACATTGCTGTGTTGGTTGTGTCTATGTGTGAGTAACGAAGTAAAATCGCTTAAATTTTGTAAGTCGATAAATATTAGCGCTCGCTCGTGATTGTACGCACGGGATAACGCCCCCTTGTGGGCGCTGGAGGCCTAGAGGAGGGCGGTAATGGGCCCAGAAAAAATTGGGGGGTGTTGAAATGGTTTAGGTGGGTGATGGCTCATTTGTAATTTCATCTTGTAAAGTTTAATGCCTGCTTGGTTTAGCACTAACTTCTGAGTTGGTTGATATTTGGTTGATTTGGTATTATATTACACTGGTTTAATGATACGAAATAATATGCTTTAAAAGCTATATTGAATATTGGTTAGATATATTTAGTGGTAAATCTAGGCTAAATTAGCACTAAGATAGTTTGATTTGGTTTGGTTTGAGTTACACGATTGGTATCCGAATATGTACTAACTGGTAATAGTTGTGATACATGCATTTATGGAAATGCACGCAGGCAAATGTGCTGAGCTGTTCGGTTGCAAATATTGTACCGAACATATTCCCGAGCACAAGATGAGATAAGAAAAGACTAAAGTAATCATCAAATCACCTTAGTTATAATAATACAAGTGAAATGGTAAACAAAGTAAAGTTATTATGAAATGGTAAACAAAACTGTTATCCATTTGTTATAGCTGTTGGTTCTCCTATCTATATCTATATATTTATATATATATATATTAATAGCTGCCCGCCCCGGCTTCGCACGGGTAGCACTAAGTACTTATCTACGGCGCACCTACCTACCTACCCTACCCACACCTACCTACCCTACCTACACCTACCTATCCTACCTACACCTACCTACCCTACCCACACCTACCTACCCTACCTACACCTATCCTAGCTACACCTACCTACCCTACCTACACCTACCTACCTACCCTACCTACACCTACCTACCCTACTACACCTACCTACCCTACCTACACCTACCTATACCTACCTACCCTACCTACACCTACCTACCTACACCTACCTACCCCTACCTACCTACCTACACCTACCTACCTACCTACACCTACCTACCTAGACCTACCTACCTAGACCTACCTACCTACCTACACCTACCTACCTACCCACCCTACCTACACCTACCTATCTTACCTACTCCTACCTACCCTACCTACACCTACCTACCCACCCTACCTACCTTACCTACTCCTACCTACCCTACCTACACCTACCTACCCTACTACACCTACCTACCCTACCTACACCTACCTACCCTACCTATACCTACCTACCCTACCTACACCTACCTACCTACACCTACCTACCCCTACCTACCTACCTACACCTACCTACCTACCTACACCTACCTACCTAGACCTACCTACCTACCTACACCTACCTACCTACCCACCCTACCTACACCTACCTACCTTACCTACTCCTACCTACCCTACCTACACCTACCTACCCACCCTACCTACCTTACCTACTCCTACCTACCCTACCTACACCTACCTACCCTAGCCAAACAAACCTACGTACATCTACCTACCTACATACCTACAGACCTTACACTACATACCTACCTACCTACATCTACCTACCTACCCTACCTACATCTACCTACCCTACCTACATCTACCTACCTACCTACCCACATACCTACCTATCTACATACCTGCCTACCCACCCTAACTACATACCTACCTATCTACCTACATACCTGCCTACCCACCCTAACTACATACCTACCTACTTACATAACTATATACACCCACCTAGCTGACCCGACACGTCTTTTCTTTGATTTGGTTTTAGAACAGTTTGTGTTGGAAAAATAATAGTGGTGTTTTTACGTTTTTCTGGGCAATTATTCCAAATTTTCACTTATAAGAACCTTTCTCGAACATAAAGGAATATTTAAAAAAAAAATGCTAAATTGGTCGAGCCGTTCTCGAGTATTGCGCTTAGCAACACGTTTATTGATATTTTTTTATTTATATAGATTATTTATTATATGATTAACCCTCTCGATCTGTGTACGTACATATTATTATACTGTTACTGTTGTTTAGCAGTGATAGCCTAGTGGTGACCGTCAGACTGCGAAGTCATAGTTCTCAAGTTCGAACCCAAGGCACGCACCTCTGACTTTTCAGAATCATGTGCGTATTGTATAATTATCACTTGCTTCAAAAACGGTGAAGGAAAACATCGTGAGGAAACCGCCATGCCTGGGAGATATTATTCGACGGCATGTGAAGCCTTGTCAAAGGCCCATGGGCGGCATTAAAACTCTGACACCAGTCAAGACACTTACCACATGAAAAGAAGAAGATTATACTGTTCCTCATCAAAGAGACATATTTCGTAGAGCATCTGTGTTAGGCCGCGTACTATTTAAAAGCGATTGCCGCTCGAATACGCGATCGGTCGCGTGTATATGACACTTTTTGTTCGGAAAACCGGAAAGCGCCCTCTGTCGGCGCGACCACGCGTTCAGGTTCACCGAACACAAAAGTTCGACCGATCGTGTATGTATTCGCGCGTCGGTCGCTTTTAAATAAGACGCGGGGTTAAAGCAAGCTTCGTCATGTACCAAAGCTATACGATCACGTACAGAGTTTATACTGAATTCCGTCCACAAAGGCGAGGCGCGGCGCGGCGGCGCCTTTTCTATATCTATAACTTTTTAAATTCGTAATATCTATTGAATGGAATAGCCGATTTGAACAATTCAAAAAATAATATACATGAATTGAAACAGTCTTGAAATCAATATGATTTATTTGGATAAGGATTTAAACAGCAGTCTAATTACGCAACACATTTTATTTCTGATTACAATTCTGAATTTAAACCAACTCCAGTTTTCAACGCATGCCATAATTCGAATTACGATATACATTTTTAACCATTCGACGGAAATTGGTTAGGGATGTTCTAACCAAAAGGCCATTATTTGTTTACTCTGTGATTTTGTTACACCATATAGGAATGATTAATTTCCAAATTATTGTGCAATTTTTTTATTTTTTTTTAGTTACAACTGATGTTCTACTACTGCTTATATATGAAAATGGACAATGATTGCAGAAAAATCTAAAACCAAATTTTAAAACACTTCTACCAAAAACTACCATAATTGAAATACTTAACAAAACGTTTTTCTTTTTACGTTTTTATTATCTGTGGCCAATGACAAAATCGTAGAAATGCAGTGTTGTCAACTTAGTAGGATTTCCACTAAACCTGGGGGTTTGGACACCCCTACTGGCGGAGAAATTTTGCTTTCAGATGCCGGTGGTTTTGTCTAGTGGTTAGTTTATTCAATTTGTAGAAAACAATACAACAATCAATTACAAAAACTTTGACTCGAGAAAATATTAAAATAACAGGATAATGGCATGTTTTATTGTTTGTGTAAAACCTGTGTTAGTGATTTTTCGATTTATTTCTTTCAAATGCCGCGAACCACTGCGTTCGAACGCTGATGTGGAAAGACTGACACAGCATGACGAATATATTGAAGACACACAGGGGCTCTGCCCGAGAGATCGAAAAAAAAAAAACCCACTTCCGAGATAAAAAAATCTGCCGCTAAGCCGTTTGAAAACAAACATCTTTTCATTAATTATACTGTGGCTGCCATTTGTCATGCCACCGACGAAATAGAAAATAAAATCGGTTGAACGGACTGTAATGTCTAATCTTATTTTATTAATCGAGTATAGTTTATTTCTGGTGGTTTGAAGAACTACCACTAGTGGACTAGACATGGGCGTTTCTGGATTCTTACGCAAACAGTTAAATATCCTATTTCAGATTTTGAAATCGTTTTTAGAAATCGATTTCAGGAGAGGCTCCGGCTCTCAGTTTCGATCGTCTCTAGTAATATTATTCGGTTGTAAGTGCATCGATCAAAACTATTCAAACATAAACAAATACTTCCTTACGCAAAGCTACTCTTGCCGTGGTTTTGTGAAATCGGTTTGTCTAGTTTGGATAATCAATACTTTTACACTAATCGATTCGACACTAATCGATTTCTGACTGAAATCGGAAATTCGTTTTGATGTATCTGACGCATGCTTATATTGGACTCAGGGACAAAAATTGGCAGCACTGAGTAAAAGTTGAAATACTCCTAACGATCTGCCGTTTCATTGAAACGACGATGCGAAATATTGCCTGTCGAAAGTATACCTTTGCTGCTCTAACTTTATCAGTGTGTAGGGAAAAGAACAGGATGGGCATATAACATTACATGTTAAACATTCAATCATTCTTTGAAATCTGTGGAAAATATGCTATCAATCATGGCGATGTTTTTGTTTATATTTTTCAACATACAAAATTATATTTACTATTCTCTTACAGAAACATGGGCCTATGCTGAGCAGTTTTAGAACATTTTTCTTGTGGCTTGTGGAAGTCGGAAAAATCTCTCGTTCAAGACACTGCGTGCTGTTTTCGTTTTCTACTGGCTGCACTAAGACTTTCATAGGCTGTTTTGCTCAATTGCGAAAGGTACCTGAGTGGATATTATCACTACAAGTAAGTAAGCTAATATAAATAGGAATAACCTGTGTAAGAGAGTACCTTCTTATCTCATTCGATTATTGTAGTTGTAGGTACATTATTGGTGAATCTACTTAAGGATAATCAATCCTTTGTTGCGTAGACACCAGCATCTTAAGTGAGGTTAACTATTTATTGTGATTAAAATAATTATTGAGTATCTTTACTATGTCCGTCAACCTCACATTCTAACTGAATTTTTTAATTGATATTTATGTACATAAGTAGATGTTGAAATAAACTATTATTACCACTAACCAAATAACAACTAACTACAAAACATATTTATAATATTTTCACAGGTGGTGCGAGAGCTGAAAATACAAGAATACCGCTACCCAACATGAATCTTGTTGATCAAACGTGGATTGGATAACCAATCTTCTGTATTAATCATTGAAGGTAAGCTTTTTGACACATAGTTAAGAATAATCAAGCATAGCAAGTGACTTAATTATAAAGTTATGAATATATTTCCTTGGCCGAACTTACTATTTAGACACATCATACATTTTGTGTGTGCCTAACTACTGTTTACTACAAAAATGTTGTATTATAAAATATCTGGAGACTGAAATATCAGCCCTAAATAAAGAAGAAATTATACAACCAGCAGCAATGACTAGGCTGATGGCTTTTGTCCAGCCATGGGCCTAATGAAGGCCTAGTTGATATGCCTACTTTACTTAGCCACATAATGTTTAAGTACTTTATTTGAGCAGAAAATAATAAGATTTTGTTTTAAAACTGTAGAGTTCCTGGGGCGTTTCACCTATGAAGTCATGAAGGCAGCATGAATGATGTCTAATAATATATTTGTGCCTATTTATTTTTGAACCATGTCCAAATATTTCATAATAATGTGAATAAATGCTATTGAAGATATAATAAAACTTGTTTTTGTTTACCCTAATTTATTTCTCTCTATTTACTGTTACCTAATGAACGAAAACGACAGTTAATTTAGGCAAATACCTCTAAATAGTATCAATATAATAATCAATTGGCTGTGTTTATAATAAAAAGCATAGTATTCAATTCTTAAATATTTCTTAATAAGTTATTTTTATTTCTACCTCTATAGTTCATAATTAAAACATTTTGTTAAAGTTTATACTGTTGTCAATTAACAAAATAGGAACACACATTTATATCGCTGTCGTACAAGACTGAACAGGTTAAAAAAAAAAAATATTATCGTTCATTATCAATCTTCAGTTTCTACTTTAGTTCTTGAGAAGCTTGATAACTGAAGTAGCAGAGCAACAGGACAACACAGCATGGGTGACATCATTCATGCTGCCTTCATGACTTCATAGGTGAAACGTCCCAGGAACTCTACAGTTTTAAAACAAAATCTTATTATTTTCTGCTCAAATAAAGTACTTAAACATTATGTGGCTAAGTAAAGTAGGCATATCAACTAGGCCTTGTCATTGCTGCTGGTTGTATAATGTCTTCTTTATTTAGGGCTGATATTTCAGTCTCCAGATATTTTATAATACAACATTTTTGTAGTAAACATTAGTTAGGTATACACAAAATATATGATGTGTCTTAAATAGTAGGTAAGTTCGGCCAAGGAAATATATTCATAATTTTATAATTAAGTCACTTGCTATGCTTGATTCTTAACTATGTGTCAAAAAGCTTACCTTCAATGATTAATACAGAAGATTGGTTATCCAATCCATGTTTGATCAACAAGATTCATGTTGGGTAGCGTTCTATTCTTGTATTTTCAGCTCTAGCACCGCCTGTGAAAATATTATAAATATGTTTTGTAGTTATTTGGTTAGTGGTAATAATAGTTTATTTCAACATCTACTTATGTACATAAATATCAATTAAAAAATTCAGTTAGAATGTGAGGTTGACGGACATAGTAAAGATACTTAATAATTATTTTAATCACAATAAATAGTTAACCTCACTTAGGATGCTGGTGTCTACGCAACAAAGGATTGATTATCCATAAGTAGATTCACCAATAATGTACCTACAACTACAATAATCGAATGAGATAAGAAGGTACTCTCTTACACAGGTTATTCCTATTTAGATTGGCACACTTACTTGTAGTGATAATATCCACTTAGGTACTTTTCGCTATTGAGCAAAACAGCCTATGGAAGTGTTCAGTGCAGCCAGTAGAAAACAAAAACAGAGCACGGAGTGTCTTGAACGAGAGATTTTTCCGACTTCCACAAGCCATAAGAAAATGTTGCAAAACTGCTTAGCATAGGCCCATGTTTCTGTAAGAGAATAGTAAATATAATTTTGTATGTTGAAAAATATTAAACATTCAACTATTCAATAAAACCAAAATGTAAACATCTCCATGATTGATAGCATATTCTCCACAGATTTCAAAGAATGATTCCATTCCAGCACAGATTATTTTCCTATGTGATGTTATGTATATGCCCGTCCTGTTCTTTTCCCTACACACTGATAAAGTTAGAGCAGCAAAGGTATATTATGTTTCTTCAAAACATAACATTTGATTTGAAGAAGCTGTCTTAAATTTTACCGATAATAAGCATAAAACGTACTTACGGGTGCCAAAAGTTACCTGTGGAGCTTTCACTGAAGCAAGATTCGGCTGCGGGCTCGATCTGTCACTCATGACAAGTGTCAATCATAGCGTCTAAAAATTTTGCCGCTAACGTACGGAAATTTTTTCTTTCGATAATTTTCTTTAAAGAAAATTGTAAAGTTTCAGAAAAAACTTATAGAAAGTGAATAATAGTGCTTGTGGTAAGTGATATATAGTGTTACGCTGATAGTTGAGCCAGCGAAATGCCGAAATGGAGATCGAAAGGTCACATTAAATCTAAATTGTCACCGGTGCCTGCGGATTCTCCTAAGTGCGATAGTGGTGAAGAATGCTCTTTATCCTCTTATGAACTCTAATTTGCATTCAGAACATTAAAATTACTAATTAAATATGACATTAAGTTCTATAACTATTAGGAAATACTAAATATTTAAACAACATTATAATTTATAATGTTAATACTGTATTTTTCTTTGCTGTATTTTGTAATAATTAAGAAAATCTTATAGTTATGATCATCAGGACCTAGCTTGCTCTATCAAAATTAGAAATGGAACAAATACAGCCACTAAACAATTTAAAACTCACAATATGTATATTTAGTTAAAGCTGGTTTTATAAGAATTAGTTCTTTTATATTAAAAAACATGATAAACAGGATCATAGCAAGAATAACTAGGCCTAGATTCATATTGTTGACAAGATTCAGGCCGTCTAAAGAACCATGTAAAAGCTTGGGAATGATAAGATCCTAACAAGAAGTCGAATAAATAAATTAATAATATTCAGAACAATTCTATTTTTAGCAAATTCCACAAATTGCTATTGCTAAGTCAAAGACCGAAAATATTAATATTCAGAACAATTCTGGTTTCAGAAAATTCTGCAAATTTCTATTAAACGCAAAATATTAATCTATGTGGTTTTCTAATATTATGATATTATAATCAAATAGCCTATTGTTTATACTCAAGTAAGATGATGACAATTGAAAAGTAAAATGGAAGCAATGTTTTATTAATGAATGAAGGGTAGCTGTTCATGAAATAGTTCCCTTGTTAGGTTTTTTTGTTTATAATATAATACCAGCCTGTTACTGTCCCACTGCAGGGCAAAGGCCCCTTCTCATACAGAGAAGGCACCAGCATTGATCGCCATGCTTGCTCGGGACGGGTTGGCGATTTCAGACTTATATTAACTATAAGTCCAGGTTTCCTCACAGTGTTTTCCTTCACCAATGTCAGTAATGTGCCAGATAAACTCAGAAAATACATATGAATTGAAAAAGTCACATTGGTACTTGCCTGAATTTGAAACCTCAACCTCATGCATGAGAGTCGAGGCCTTAACCACTGGGCCATCACAAAATTAGATTTTTGTTTGAATAGAGAATTTGCGAGCCTGTAAATTTTTTATTTCTATGTCTCAGAGACTGGAACTCCTAAAAAAGCTTGGATGAGAAGTAAATTTCCTAAGCAAATTCTAAATCTCAATCAGGATTTAGAAGATTTAGGCCTTTTTGTGTACTGATACTAGTCACAAGGCCCTGTCTGCAAAATAGTTGAAAAGGGCAGACCAAGAGAAATTAAAAAAGGTTGCTCCATTGGTTTGCCAAGAGTTAATGTGGTGGCCAAAGGCTATTGATAGACCACAGCTCAGTTCCTCTACACAGGGTAAGGTAACCCACTTCCTGTCCACACATGCCGTGGAGGAAAGGTAAGCCCACATAAATGGGCCACTCTATACATCCAAAAGATGCTTTTAGGGATAATACCGCCCATTGTGTCACCGTATGTACAATTTCTACATTTATATCTGTAATTCGTATGGTGTAAATTATAAAGAGTATTCTACTCTTGTCAGGAACTTGACCAAACCAGAAAAAAAAAAAATGGCACTCGAATTTGCGAGAGATGTTTGCCATATACGCAGTAATAAGCAGCCACAAAAGCCAGTCTTCAGAGTGCAAATATTCTAGTAATTTAATTCATTCCGACAACAGACCATTTGTCGTACATTCAAGGATGAGCGAGGGATACATTTTCCTAGCTCTCCTGAACCTATCTTGCAAAACGACGAAGTTAGCTTAACATCACTCTGTCAGCGGTTTACCTCCCGGGGAGGTTAAGTGTTATAACGGCTTAGCCGACCGCTTTTAAGAACAGACCAGCCTGATTGGCTCCTGTTGCTCCAGGCCCCAGGCCTCGGAGGCCATGTTTCAAAGTGGGGCGTCCTCGACGTTTACGACCTTTTCGTGTAAGATAAGTCGGCCGTTGTGCGACAGTACGTCACATGGGACTCAAACGATGGCTTGGCAAGCTTCTGCGATGCTTCTACGATGCTTTTAGTCAGAGGTGACAGCATTGACTAGCATGGGTGTTCTCTCTTCGCCCAATTTAAGACCGAGTGTTCAGCCATCTGAACTCGGTAATGGGATGGGGACGTACTATATATAAATCGCCCCATACTAGACCCAGTACCAGTACAGGACCCATACTAGACCCAGTACCAGTACAGGATCCATGTAAGAACCTCTTAGACCTGACAAGCTGCAACTCCTAGCTTGGAAAGTTGGGGGAGGGGGGCAGTCAGGTTGCAAGGGGCAGTGGTCGATAGAGGAACAAGGTACTTGCTAAAATTTATTTGGAGATAATCCATACTACTTACTTATAAAGCTCCTATTCAGAGGTGAATGTCATAGTGTAGATTGCATGGCATTAGCCCTTAATAACCTGATCGCATCTAAACAGATTTTGTCCATTTGTAAGTTTCAAAAGCATTACCCAGGCACCCATATGGGATAAAAAGATACCCCTTGCTTGGCGTAGATTTACATGCTTAACCTAATAATATAAGACATCTCACAACTTTCAAGATTTTGAATAATAGTGTGACCAAAATAGGGTTCAAAGACACTGTCAATCAAGATGTTTACTTAAAAGCTACCATAATCCTTGTTGATTTTGGTTTGCAATAACAGGTGTGGTTAAGCTTGCCTTGAAAGACAACACTGCCTCTCCTTAGAATGGACTAGATTCATTTTTAAACAAACTAAGATTGAGGAGCCTCTAGGAAGTATAAGGTCTGTGGTAGCCTTCGGAAGGCTGGCTGGAAAATAGATTATCAGATGAAATGAAACTGGAAGAGCCGCTAGAGACAGAAAAATTACTTTCGTAATGTAGTAAAAGAGAGGGCTACCTCTCAAGAGAATGTATAATGTACGAGTATGTATGTTGTCCGAAAAATAAGAATTATTATTATTGTAATGCTCAGGCTATTATGTTCCCACTGAGTGGACAAAGGGTCTCTCTGTGAGAGAGGAAGAGGATTTATTATATGATAATTTTTAATCCCCTAAGAAAATATTAAAATTATGTTTGTGTACATGATTCACATTTCAAGTTAATTTAATTAACAAATGATGAGACTTCATTTACATGCATCACCACTTGACTAACCTATTGACCATTTTAATAAAAGGTCCTAATTAAATTTCAGTTTCAACGAAATTTTAACTTTGTCATGTATGTATGACATTGAGTTTGTGTTTCCACATCTTTATAAAATTGCTTACTATGACATTCAAAAATGTCTGTACATTTGATTGATCTCATAATTCTCTCCTTAATTAATATAAGTTTAGTTACTTACTTGGAAGTAAGTAACTAAACTTATATTAATTAAGGATATGAGTGATCCAATTCTCCTTTATTGATGAGATTATTATTCAGTTTAGTCCCATTGATTTTCTATGATCAGTATACTGTAGCCTTATAATTTATATTCACCTTAAATAAGGCAAATAAATTTGCCATTAATCTTTAACATCATAAGGAAGATGTGTTCATTTCTGCATCTACTAAGATAAATATATTGAAAACACTTAATTGTTTTATTGGAACATTTAATTAATACAGACTGAAATATTCGTTCGTTCCATATAATATTTAATTCACATAGCGTCTACATCCTTCGGGTACTCTTTCACCAGCAGATACCAAACAGGTCTTCAAATCAAATGTTATGTTTTGAAGAAACATAATAGAACTGTTTTGCATTAAAACAAAACAGTTATTATGTTATGAAAAACATAACATTTGAGCAATTTGCTTGCTGTTGAATTTTTGAAGACTTCTATGATTGACACTTGTCATGAGTGACAGATCGAGCCCGCAGCCGAATCTTGCTTCAGTGAAAGCTCCACAGGTAACTTTTGGCACCCGTAAGTACGTTTTATGCTTATTATCGGTAAAATTTAAGACAGCTTCTTCAAATCAAATGTTATGTTTTTCATAACATAATAACACTTGAACTATTAATGGAAATGATGACCAAATAACTGTTTACCAATACTTTATCATTATGTTAAAAAATGTATTATTGTCTTTCTGCACTGTGGGTTTATTTCATTCATTTACATTTATTATGTACTGTAGCATGCCAAAACATATGTATAATTATATTGCTGTGCCCTGACAGGGTCAATGTATGAAACAAATATTATTGTAACATCTTCTACACTACATTGAATGCAATAAATGATGATTATGATTATGATTATGATTATGATAACTGTTTTGTTTTAATGCAAAACAGTTCTACTTTAGACAGGCAATATTTCGCATTAAATTCGACAGCAGATCGTTCAAGATTTCAACTGTTACTCTGTGCTGCCAATTTTTTTCCCTGAGTCCATTATATTATAGGCATGCGTTAGATACATCAAAACGAATTTAAAATCCGATTTCAGTCAGAAATCGATTAGTGTCGAATCGACTAGTGTTAAAGTATCGATTATCCGAACTAGACAAACCGATTTCACAAAACCACGTCAAGAATAGCTTTGCATAAGGAAGTATTTGTTTATGTTTGAATAGTTTTGATCGATGCACTTACAACTGAATAATATTAATAGAGATGATTGAAACTGCGAGCCGGAGCCTCTCCTGAAATCGATTTCTAAAAACGGATTTTGAAAATGATTTCAAAATCTGAAATAGGATATTTAACCGTTTGCGTATGAATTCAGAAACGCCCGTGTCTAGTCCACTAGCGGTAGTTCTTCAAACCACCAGAAATAAACTATACTCGATTAATAAAATAAGATTAGACATTACAGTCCGTTCAACCGATTTTATTTTCTATTGCGTCGGTGGCATGACAAATGGCCGCCACAGTATAATTAATGAAAAGATGTTTGTTTTTAAACGGCTTAACAGCAGATTTTTTTATCCCGGAAGCATGTTCCCGTGGGTTTTTTTTTTAATGACTTTGTTTTTCGATCTCCACTCGGGCGGAGCCTCTGTGTGGCTTCAATACATTCGTCATGCTGTCTGTGTCCACAACAGCGTTCGAACGCAGTAGTTCGCGGCATTTGAAAGAAATAAATCGAAAAATCATTAACACAGGTTTTACTCAAACAATAAAAAAACATGCCATTATCGTGTTATTTTAATATTTTCTCGAGTCAAAGTTTTTGTAATTGATTGTATTGTTTTCTACAAATTGAATAAACTAACCACTAGACAAAACCACCGGCCACTGAAAGCAACATTTCTCCGCTAGTAAAAACTAAAACCCCCAGGTTTAGTGGAAATCCCATTAACTTGACAACACTGCTTTTCTACGATTTTGCCATTGGCCACAGATAACAAAAACGTGAAAAGAAAAACGTTTTGTTCGTATTTCAATTATGGTAGTTTTTGGTAGAAATTTTGGTTTTTCGGCAATCATTGTACATTTTCATTTATAAGCACGTAGAGCATCAGTTGTAATTAAAACAAAATTAAATTATAGCACATTAATTTGGAAATTAATCATTCCTATATGGTGTAACAAAACACACAGAGCAAACAAATAATGGCCTTTTGGTTAGAACAACCCTATCCAATTTCCGTCGATTGGTAAAAAATGTTTATCGTAATTCGAATTATGGCATGCGTTTAAAAATGGACTTGGTTTCGATTCAGAATTGTAATCAGAAATAAACATGTGTTGCGTAATTAGACAGCTGTGCGACGACGCACACATTGACAATTATTGCTTGACGCGATAGCACTACTAGCTATCGAAAATATATGATAAATTGGATGTGCTCCGTAATATTAAAAATTATGAATGAAAATTAACATTTGGTTTTTCGATAATTTTTACTAACTATGCTTCTGCGGAAACAATATTACAAATATTGTTGTTTAAAATACAGAAAAAAAAAATAGGGTTTCATTATCGACGCGAAAACTGTTACCATGGCGTTCACAATTATGTACCATTCAGTACATCATTCTGAACGCCCCTGCGGTATACCGCTGCTGCAGATATACCGTAGGTTATTTAAAAAAAAATGCTGTTTCATAGAAAAGTACAATACCTACGCGATCAAAATGTATGGAACAGCTGTTTTTTTTTTTAATAACCGACGATAAATTTAAACTTCAGAATCATGTACTGAATCCATGGCTTCGCGTCGATGTCCCTGCCACCCTGTATGAATACGGTGGAGGTCTGCCCAGCTTACGGTGGAGGTCTGCCCAGCTTGGGCGGAGCACCGCCGTGTCCTCACGGAGGCGATCGGCGGCGGCGATCTCTCGCGTCCGGCCCTGGTTCAGGCCATGGTCCGGAGCGAGAGTGCATGGGAGGCCGTCACCTCCTTCTGCGAAGCAGTAATGCTCGCGAAGGAGGAGGCGGAGCGCGCGAGGGAGAGGCAAAATGCGCCCCCTCGCGCCCCTAGTCGCCGCAGGAGACGCCCCGGGCGTCGGGAGTCGCGAGCCGACTTCCGGCCACCGTAGGCGCGGGCTTGCGGACGGTGAGCAATGGGTAGCTCGCCGTCCGATAGGGACCAGGCCCGGGTCGACGGCGCGTTGTGTTCCACGCGCGCCTCAAAGAGATGTCAGCACCAACTGACGGGGTCCGGAAGGGCCAATGCCTGCCGGGGTTGCGGGTTTGTCTGAAAGGGATATCGCGACCTCGGCACACAGGCAACGGAAGGAACACGGGTGGGTTTTAGTCAGTAAAAGTCTGACACGCCCTCCCGCTCCACCCAGAGCGGGAGAAGTTAATTGATAATTTCCCATCCACAAAAAAAAAAAAAAAAAAACCCTGTATGAAAACATGTCATTTACACTGTAAAAATGTGTGTATGTATTTTTTTTCTTGTACGTCCATAGGAAAACAAAAGTGCCGCTAGGAATACGTAGTCCCAGCGGAAACAGTTTGTGTTGAATATCTCCGCAATGGTTGGATGCACAAATTTTTATTTGCCATACACAATTACACGACGTCATACACTAAATAACTGCTAAACTGAAATTAAGAAATTCGACACTTTTCAGCTGGGACTACGCACACTGCGAAATTCAATTCCCTTAAACTTAATTTAAGGTAAGTTTTTTGGAAAAAAAAAGATGTAGGAGCCTAGATAAATACTGTCTGAATCCGAATATCAACATAATATGGTGAAAATATGCTCAAATTGCAAATGATTTTGGTATTACGTTTGTATGGACAATTCATCCGTCGCCGTATTCTTAAAGTTAAGTAATGAATACCTATCGACTGCTAAACCATACATTTTTGATCGTCGACCAACCAAAAATACCGAGTATTGTACCTATATGTACCTAGTTAAGATATACGTAGTTTGTGGATAGCGGTGATGAGTAGAGTAATATTAATAATAATATCATTACAATAGTAAAGTAAAAAAATATAAAACAAGGACTTGTAGGTAAAAACAAATGTATTTCAGTATGTACATACCTACTTATTTTTATAATATAAATTATATTTACAATGTAACCAACATAAAGAATTAAATTAACATAGGGTGCTCAAATAGACTTTCAGAATTTTTGCCATGTACACGAAGCCAAGAGGTGAGTTCACAAGTTCCCTGCAGTGAGTTCACAAGTTCCCTGCAGTGAGTTCACAAGTTCCCTGCAGTGAGTTCACAAGGGTGGAGAAGATTCAATGGTATCCGAGGGCTCATCGGTAAAGAATACCTATATAGGCCTCACCTTTGAAACCGCGAACGACTCGGTACATAACGGTGAACCTCAATATCGACAGACGTAAATAGCATTACAACTAATCCTAATGCACTATTGTCCAGTTGTCAAGTAATAACTACAGAGTCACTTCTTAGTAACTTAACTGGCACCGATAATAGCTACTTTTTCTTTGGTCACAATGGTTGGTGCGTCATCCTTCTAGCGTATGTTTCCATGCATATTGTTGTCGATGTGCACTGCACGCACGGCAGTCAGGCACAGGCACATATACGATCCCCCAGGAGTTCTGACGGCTTGTTGAGCCGCCAGCGCCGTGCGCCGCTTACTTCAACATATTCACTAAACCAGTCCGCGTCAGTAATAAACTCCTTTCCCGCTCACTCTTGGCTCCGCTCGCATCAGGTCAAACTCGTACACTTGCGTGTGCGCACACTTGTCGTCCTTCCGACAGAGTAACTTCACAATGAACTGCTTTCTGCTGACACGATCACTATCAGTGCGCTCAGCTGGTGCATTCCTTTTGAACTTCCACAGGGTTCTGATGAGCAGGTCCTCTGACCTATCGTCATAGTCGAGCCCTGCGAGGTCGGGTCGCAGCAGCTCGGTGTCGCCGGGCTGGCTGGCGGGCGTGGCAAGAGCGCGCACCATCAGCATCAGGAGGCAGGCGACGCGTATCATGATGGAGTGATCGCGGGTGCGGCAGTGCGACTGGTTTTCCTGCGATACGTGTCTCGTATATATGAGGGCGAGCCCGTACTTTCCAACTACACTGTCTTGCAGATGAAACAGGAAAGTTTAATCTTTATAGCCATTTTAATTTAATGTAATTGAGATCGTTGTAGCTCTTGGTCGGGTTTCATACAATCGACAGATCATGAGAATACACAGAAGTGACACAATGCGAACAATGTGTACTTACTAGAATCTAGATTTCATGTTTATACGTTATGAACTAGATTTCCGTTGCCCTGATGTAGCTGGTGCCTACCGATAGGTGCCTACCTACATTGAAAAAAAAAACACTACAAAAATAACTTTTATTTCGGAAGTCAGCATACAATGAAAATACAGAACCAAAGACACCGACTTTTTGTTTGTAAAAAGTTTTATTTTTCACTTTTTAGTTGTGGTACCTACTTAACTACCCCAGAACTACTTGCAATGTAAATAGTCACAGGAAGTTTTATAAAATCACAACATAATTACGCCAAGTAACCTAGATTAAATACGTATTATTGACGCTAACTCAAAAACTACCCAAGCAAAGTTAATAAAATTTATATAGTACCACCGCGCATGCTTCCTCGAACAAATGTTTTTATTTTTATCCGTCCAAAATTGGTGAAAATATCGATGAACATATTTAAAAATTATAATTCAGACGAATTAAGAATCTCCCCCATATACCTATTGAAGTCGGTTATAAAAAAAAGACCTGAAAATGTTGTTCTTCTAACCAAGGTTTCTTACAAGATTAACAGAACGGTGGTGTTAGAGCAATTTCGTACAGGTCCAAGTACGTAATTTAGTTCTATATGTATTTGCGTACAGACAGGTCATGTCGCTTGTGTTGGGTACCTACCTTGACCAATGTTCATTGTTCAGTGTCTACTAAGAAACAGCTCAAGGTGATCTGAACGGATGACGTTAGTGCGGTGTTTTCCTACCACTTCGGACGATTTGGGAGATTCCCAAATAAAAACTTCTGTCATTATTCCTATTTACGGATAATGACTCATTTTTTTTTTTTTTTAATTAAATCTTCATACACAAGTAAAAAGTACTGTACAAAGGCGGACTTAATGCCTGAGGCATTTTCTCCCAGTCAACCTTAGGGTGATGCAGAGATAAAACGTGGCAGGTGCGACAAGGGATAGATAACTTGAAAATTAATACATACTAATACATACATATAAACCGAATAAACTTTGTCAGGAGAAATAAAGATAGGTAGTGGAGAAAGCAAATCCAGCAAATCAGCACTGCAATGATTCTGCCAACTTTTTACGAATATGTTCACTTGCCTTCACTTTGAAAGATAACCGACTGGTTGCCATCCTGGCAATAGCCTCTCTGCTGATATGTTTGTCTTTATTGAAGCTACAACATGACGGACGAGTGGTGCTGTATGGCGACCTACTTACTATGTGTTTCACTTTTTCCTCCTAGTCCATGAAAATATGGTTCTCACATTTCTACACCTCAAAACACCATCAAGCGAGAACCAAAATACTTAAGTAGTTGTTAAGTAAACTTGTTATGAACCGCTGTTCTCGCAGTTCTGGCTGTTATTACGTAACGAAAAAATAAGCTGCCCTGTTGGCGTGCAGTGATGCAAATATTCGCCACCGCGAGTGTATGTCACGGAATGCTCGGGAAAGCCCAGCGCCGCGTGCGCAGCAGAATAGCTGCCGCCGCTACCACCGCGACTCACGGATTACTCGACTCGTTGATATTATGAGTTGCGGTCATAGATATAAGAATATTTCTATGGTTGCGGTGCAGACAGAATCTTTTAACACAAACACACTGTGCACCTACCTAATAGTACTTAATGTAAGGAGTTCAGGTGTCTGATAGTTACGAGTAAATGAAGCAGTCACTTGGATAGAGCGTGGGTTGGCAGCACGTGGTTGCCGAACAGCCACGTGTGGTTTCGCTGACATAATCGTTACGCTGCACTTACGTGTGGATGACATGCGGGCCGCGCGGAAAACCCGGCCGCGAGCCGCGTCACCCACCCACACGAGCAGAAGGCACATTATACTGTCCGGGGTCCATAGTCATTGCCAGGGCAATGATGTGTACATGGTAAGTACTTACAAAATGTCATGCCACAACGCTGGGCACTTCACTTTTCGTCTACGATTGACCTGCTTATGTTAGCTTTTATGGTACTTATCGTAGCCCCGATGCAGTTTGGCTTCTTCAATGTCCAGATCGTGTTTTACTTAAACTTAAGCCTTATTAATTTGATCATGTTTACCCCTTAGTGAACTCAGAATGCACTGGGTGCTTACACCCGGTTTCTGGAACGAAAATCAACCTAAAAAGCAAAAAAAAATTCAATCAAATGCATATCGACTGGTTGACTGAACTTGCTCTCCGACGTTTCAGGGGTTGTACGGAGTGGACATTTTGAAACTTCTTTTATTACGATATTATATATCTACTCGCGTCATTCAATAGGTCAGGTAGGTACATAAATACATCTAAAACCGAGCGAATATTTTGGGTTATCCCAGATTATCTCCTTTAATTTTTAGAAGGTCATCAGAATACGACACAGAGTATACTTATACGTACCTACTTACCTAATACATAGGTATATACTTGAAGCAAAGCAAATTCATGTGTATTTATTCTGCCCGCTAAATGTGCCTCGTGGTTAATGTCCACTTCGGAAACCTTTGCCGAGCCGTGGGATGCGACTGCCTTGGACTTACCTACTAGTGCAATTTACCTTACGATCAAGACCGTCTTTTCCATTGGCCACTCTGGGTAAATGCCCCCGCGACCCATGGGGTTCCAGCTCCTGCCAGCGTCATAGCTAGAGGCCGTCAATAGAATACCTAACTTATCCCGCACGCTTTTGCATCCTACATTGTTATAATTCTCCAGCTTTCGCCTACACAGGTAAATCTCGAAAGTGGTATCTAGTTATCATAAGCGGTGTAATAACTATTAAACAGCGGCTAAAGTGGAGGGACAACTACTAATACAGTACTATACACATAACTACCCCATTATGATTGTTGATTGCGGAATGTGTACGTATCATATCATAATTAACGATTATTAGAATTTTTGGTGCTTATTCTATTCAACATAGTTTTTTCTCGGGCTTTGCTTCAAGTTGGAAACCAGTCATGTGCAATAATAATGAATAATAATTTAATGCATCACTACATAGGGGTTATTTGGGATTAAGGATTGAGTAGTCAGCGCACAACGATTGCCACCGCTGCCGCCGCACCGTTGTGTTTTGAGAATGTAATACTTTGTAAAAATTCCTATAGAGCAAGAAGAGAGCCATCCATAGATTAAAATAGAGAGCAATGTATTACTTGTCTATGTTCATCACTTTGTTTCATAATGAATATTAAAGGTATTAAACACAGAATTTTATAAAATGATCTTTATTCAAAGCCTATCTGAGTATCTGTCGGGTCTCGCTGTCGGCTCAGTCGGTGCGGTGTAGTAAGAGCCGGCGCCGCGCCGCAGCACGCTGGTTCGAACACACGCTCGATGATTTCAATACCAACGGCTTCTTCGCAGCCGTATGTATATATATTACGTGGTTACATTACGTTACTTAGGTACTAACATTACTAACATAATATTATGCATACATAGAGCACTTTATTATTCCTAATAATTATCTACCAAATTTTGGGTAATGCACAGTTCAATAGATCACAGAATGTTCGGGAAACTTCATGGAGCTTTGCTTTTGCTTGGCGGTAGCGGTATGCTCCGGCTACGAATACTTCACGCCCAGGGAGTGCGCGGGCGCACTTCGGGCGTCCAGCGCGGGTCGTCCATCTTGTGCAGCACGCGGCGCAGCGCGGCGTCGTTGCCCTCCGCCGGTGCTTCATCCCGGTCAAAGTAGCTGCGGGGTGCGCGCAGGAGCGAGGGGAGCGCGCCGCGGGGGCGAGGGTATGCTGTGCTGCGCGTGGAGAGCGCGAGCGGCGGGTAGTACAGCGCTGCCAGGATGCCCTGCTCCAGCTGGGCGTACGTCGCACCCACCACCAGGGCTACAACTAGCACCTTCACCAACATGTTGCACGTACGTAGTACCTTTGAAATTGGTCTAGTTGTAGCAAATTTAATAAATTTTTCGTCGCTTGGCGTGCCTGCATCCGCGCACTGAACCCGCCCTGATGCCGCTCCTTATTATACGTCCTCTCGAAGCGAGGGAATACCCACTTTAAGGAAAACCCAGCGATAACATGCACTTAGTACAAAGTGCAACAGTGCAATGCGCACAACTATACTCGTATAAGTATACGAGTCACACTCGGTACACACGGGCTGACGGGTCTCTGATAACTGCGACTATGTTGTGCTCATTGAAATTAAACTTGTGGAGAAGCTAGTTGTGAAAATTTAAAAAATTAATTAAGTAATGATTTAGGTACCTACTTTAACTCTATTAACGATTCAATTATGTATTTAACATTCCAGTCATACTTACCGTTTTTTTTTTGTGGGTGGAGAATTATCAAATAACTTCTCCCGCTCTGGGCGGAGTGGGAGGGCGTGTCAGACTTTAACTGACTGAAACCCACCCGTTCCTTCCGGTGCCTGTGTGCCGGTGCAACGATATCTCTTTCGGACAACTAGCAACCCCGGCAGGCATTGGCCCTAAAGGACCCCGTCAGTGTCAGTTGGTGCTGACACAACGCGCCGTTGACCCGGGCCTGGTCCTAATCGGTCGGCGAGCTACCCATCGCTCACCGTCCGCAAGCCCGCGCCTACGGCTACGGTGGCCGGAAATCGGCTTGCGACTCCCGACGCCCGGGGCGTCTCCTGCGGCGATTAGGGGCGCGAGGGCGCGAACCTTGCCTCTGCCTCACGCGTTCCGCCTCCTCTTTCGCAAGCATTACTGCTTCGCAGAAGGAAATGACGGCCTCCCATGCACTCTTGCTCCGAACCAAGGCCTGAACCAAGGCCGGATCGCCGCCGCCGATCGCCTCCGTGAGGACACGGCGGTGCCCCGCCCAAGCCGGGCAGACCTCCACCGTATGCTCCACCGTGTCCTCCGGGCGATCCACACAGTGGTGACACCCGGGCGTTTCCTCCCGCTTTACCGAGGACGCGAGAAGAAAGAATTTTTAAATCGGTCCTGTCGATTTTGAGTTTATTCATTGCAAACAGTACAAAAAATCAAACCTTTTCTCTTTATAATATTAGTTCAGATTAGATATAATTACATAATTAGGTATATATTGTATTGTTGGAAGAATGAAGAAGTTGGAAGGAACGAGGGGCGTGGTCAAGACACCTGCATGAAGAGTGGGGATAGTTCGCGGCAACTGCAGACGGCGAGGAGAGGAGCACTCGTCGTCCCTTTTTGGATCGACAGCCAACGGCGACGGGCGTCTCTCCACCTCAGTATTGTGTTTTCTCGGTGCCAAGTGATTAGCTAAATAATTGCTCGTTAATTCTATTAGTTTGCTAGGTTTTTATAAATAATGTTTTGATTGTAAAAGTAATAAATACAGTTGATTGGTTGTGCGTATTTTTTTTAATAAACTGCTTCTGATAGATAATAGTATAAAGTGAGTTTGTTTTTTTAAGCTTTCACGCTTAAACGGCTGGACAGATTTGAATGAAATTTGGCACATGGGTAGACCATGACCTGGATTAGGACTGGTACTTATTATCCCGATATTCCCACGGGACTGAGACTTATGCGGGTGAAACCGCGGGGCGCCGCAACCGACGAAAAATTTCAGCGTTGGGGGTTCAGAATCATGTACTGAATCCATGGTATCAGTGTTCGCGTCGATGTCCCTGTATATTTTTTAAATCAGTGCAGGTTTTTTTTTATTGATATGTCTAAATATAAGGATTTTATAGACTATAGAGGAATTCGATGCCCATTTGAATAATTTCGATTTTTTATTTTTATGTTTTATGTTTGTCCCACTGCAGCAAAAAAGGCCTCACTAGGTTGAAGTTTAGAAACGTGCCACCTCGCTAGAAATAATGTGAGGTTATTTGGGGGTTCTAGAGGCTGTCCAGAATCCTCTACGACAATTTTTTTTTGCCACATACTTTGTTTTTTTTAATAAAAATTATTCTTTTTTAGTTAAGTTTAAAAAAAAACTACTTATTTACGGATGCAAGAGCGAGTGAAACGAGCACGGGACTTGGGGCACAAGGCACACGTAAATTTTCAAGTTCAATGTCAAACGTTTCGAAGGTCAAGGACACATATAAAAAAATACGGTGGTGAATATGGTAAATATAAAAGTTTTGAAGTAAGACGTAGTAGACGAAGCCCCGCTTGGTCCTCCTATTTCTGAGAGGTAAACATACCACCATTCGTGGTAATTTCAAGCTTAACCTGTCCGAGTCTGGGTGCCCCAAGTACCGAGCTCGCTCGCTCTTGTATCCGTAAATAAGTAGTTTTGCTTCGTAGTCATTTCCTGCTATTTGGGATCCCCTGAGTGGTGATTTTTGTGTATTGCTGCTCCGACATGCGACAGATGTGGCCAGCCCAGTTCCACTTTAGTCCAGCAACTGTGCGGCCAGCGTCCGCTATTTGTGTTTTGAAACGAAGTACCTATAGAGTTCCTTGCGGTCTGTGAGTTTGACACTGAGTATACTTCGTTCCATAGCCCGTTGGCAGACTCCCAGTGCGGACTTTTGACGCTTTGTATAGAGACCATATTGTTTGCGCTCCGTAGGTTAGGGTGGTAAGTAGTGTTACCATAAATTAAAATCAGAATCTACAAAATTTTGCAGAAAAATCTGAAAAAGTACTTAAACAAATAAATATTGCTGACGTAATCATCCCGTCCCCCATGTCATCAAACTTCTTTACACCACTTTGGTTCGGAGTAAACTCGAGTCCAGCGCCTGTGTCTGGCATCCGCATACTGCGTCACAGACACTGATGCTTGAGAAAGTTCAGAAGACCTTCCTGAGATTTTTGTATCAAAGGCTGTACCATTACTTCCCATTCATGTACCCAACGAATTATCTTCTAGGGGTGTTGGGTTTAAATTCGTTGGAGGTAAGAAGGGGCTTTGATCAGCTCACGATTGCCTGTAAAACCCTAAGCGGTCGTATTGACTGCCCTGAACTCCACGGACTTTTCTGCCGCCTATTTGTGCCCGACAAATACCTTGGGCACCGTCAAAGCCGCCGTCATAACCTGTTCGCACTACCGCTGTCTAGATCTGTTGCTAGAGCCGAATCCCCAGTTTGTCGAACCCTAAGGATGCTAAACGCCCTCCTGACTGCCGACCCTGAATGTGATGTGTTTGCCGATGAATGGAAGAGAATAATGCGTGCTTGTCTGTTGTTTTGTGAGGGACAATATGCGAGGGTGTCCACTGTTGCATGTTAGTTTATTGATGTATCTAATTTATTGAACCATTTACTCAAATAATTATTAATAATTTTATCCACGAATTGTATATCTTTGAATTTAATTTTTTGTATTGTATGTTATTTGAATGCTTATTTTATTTTAATTTTTATAATTCTATGTTAATTAATGTAATTGGACCTGTGCCGTTTTAATTAACTATAAATAAATAAATAAATAAATAAATAATCAAAAATAAGCAAAGCAAAGACTCTCCTTTGGTGCTTACGTAATACTTGAATTTGAACAGAGTTCCTTTCGAATTTATAATAGGGGGGGGGGGCCTATTATAAATTCGAAAGGAACTCTGTCTGATGAAAGTTTGTATGGGAAAATACAAATTTATGCTTTTGGTAAGAAATAAAGAATTACACATTTTAATGTTTTCATAAAATCTTCACTCGAAGGGGTTAAATAGGGGTGATTTTAAAATTCACATGTAATAAGATTTTTTTGTGTCATCTTTTCTGTTTTTTAACTCTTCGAGTCTTATATGAATGAGGAGGAAGTAATTGAACTTCAAAAATAACAATTAGAATCGAATAATTATTTTAAAATATACGATTAGTCGTGGTTAGCATCACTATGAATAAATGAAGGTCGAGTACTGTCAATATGTCGAAGAATAAAACAATTTCAGTACTTATTATATACGAGTACACTATTCGTGGGCGCAAGTATTGAATAAATAAGCGTCTAAAAACTAAACTTGATTTTTGATTAATTTGTTTCTTGACGAGTATCGTGTCCACACGAAGCCGAAAAACGACAAAGTCCTTTCGTGTCTGTAATGCTGACCGTTGAGGAGTTTCCTCGTCTGGAGCTGACCCTACGTGCAGCAGCCAATTTATCGAGGCAATTTTGCTTCAAGTCCTGCCTGTGGTGGAAGCTGTGTTACAGATCCTATGTGCGAATTGTGGTACTGATATCACTCAAAAGAGAAGGCATACTTACCCTCGATCTTGTGGAAGTGGTATCTATTATTAGGCAGTGGGTCGCTCTACAAGTGATATGTGTCAACATAATTATTACAACATATTACATGAAAATTAAAATAATAGTCAGGGATGAAATACAATCAAGCAATTGGGCTTACTATGCAGTTGGAGCTATTGCTCCAAATGCATAGTAAGCCCAAGAACAGTGGGTTGCTGTGCTCATGTATTGACTATAATTTGTTTTTGAAGCTCAGCAAGGTACTAAGATAATATATATCCATCGGCCCAGTTCCTAGACAACACATTATTAACTTATGAGTCAGAATAATAACAAAATGTATAAATAAAAATGCATTTTATTTAAAAAAAAACAAGTACGCAAAACAAATTTGAGAAGCATCACGATACAATCTTATTACAATTATATAAGCATTCAATTATGATAGTCCGTTCTCAGGTCTACTCTAATCCTGTAGAACATCGGTTTACGCGGTTCACGCCTGTAAAGCTCCAAGTCGGCATGATTTTTTCCGACATCATCAACAATAATCGTCATATTTCAGCCAATTTACACAAAACCACAATGAATTATACAATTTCAATCTTCAACCTTCATCATGAATTATTCCGTCCATTGGTGGAAACGCTTTGGTAGTTTTTGAGTTTATCGCGTTCAAACAGACAGATAGATGCGGCTGGGGCTTTGTTTTATAATATTTATGTAAGGATAACATGTAAGGATTTACTGTGGCTGTGCTCTAGTGCTTACAATACACCTACCATCGAACACCTACTGTCTTTTTCAAGAGGTAAAGGTAGGCACTCATGTTCATACACCACCTATTCACAGATGCGACGCACAGCTTAATTGTTCTTGTTATTGTTGCTTGCGTGTTACAAAAATTTATATTTTTCCACTTGTCTTTACAATCGGCATTTTGTTTAAGTTTTGATTGTTTGTTTTCATTTGCTAATGTCGCTATATATTACGCAATTATTGTAAATTGTCTTTGGCCTCTAACCCTGACAGTAAGCAATAGACAAAATTTATTAAACTTTTCTACGTTTTGAATCTTGAATAAGAGGCTTTTGGCTAATTTGTAAAGGAGTATTATTGTTCTTGATAGGGCGGGATTTCGACACAAAACAAACACAAAGTTACCGGTATTGAGTACGTATATTACCAACTTTTCGCACAAATTTACATAAACTCGCACATAGGACAGTTCACATTAACTATAAACAATTAGCGTATAATGACTAAACCGAGTTTGGCGGGAACGCCCGAGCGATTAGGCATACGTCCGCGCGCACTGGACATTCGACGGCGCTCCCTCGACTGCACTGTAGGGATGTGATAAAATAATCGATTATGGAAAAAATTGATTTTTTTCCCCAAAATTATCGATTTCAATAAGTGATTTTTATATTACGAAAAATCGATTAATAATCCATTTTTGTTTTTAGCGATGCAGATTTTATTTTTCATCCGCAATCCCCCGTAATTACTTCGGACTGCAGAGCTAGAATTACTATAATGCCATCTGTGCCTCTACATGGCAGTCCTTGTATGCTTTGAAAACAGTAAGTTGTTTAGTTGTTTCTAATTAACAATGTCACTGACCAAAAGGCCGACGAGTAGCTGGCGTCAACATTTTAGTATTGACAATAAATCTGGCAAAGCTCAGTGTATTGCCCTAAAATATTGAAAACGTGTAGTAATACTACCAATTTAAAACAGCACATCGAAAGGAAACATTGGTGTCATCAGTAATATTGAAAATAACCACGTAAGTACCTACAATTTGTGATTAGTTAAAATATATATCAAAAATGTATTTAGTTAATATTTCTCGAGAATTCGTCCAATTTCCATACATAATAAACAGTCATCAGACATGCTGTAACGTCATCAAAGTCAAAAGATACAATTCTTTACATAAGTACTCTGTGGTGAAAAGACAGCTTTGAGCGTTCTATCCGTACTTCGGAATAATAGATATTCAGATAAGAACTTTTGTAGGTTATATTTTTGTCACTAATAATGCGTAATAAAGCTGTTATTAATATAATTTTTATTCTTTAATATAATAAGAAAAAAATCGATTAATACAAAAAATCTATTATTTTATAAAGAAAAATCGATTATTTATGAATCGATTTATCATGCTACGAAAAAGAATCGATTAATTAATAATCGATTTTTTATGTAGAATGTACATCCCTACTGCACTGCGGACCGCGGCGTCCCCACCGGTCGGCTGGCGAGCGCGCGAAAAGGCGGCCCCGCGCATGCGTACAAGGCAAGCATGATCAACGATGCTTCTGTGGCGCGGGGATGGCATTTCTCTTCGCGCGTAATTCGAAACTTAAAACTACATAACATTTTTATTTACATTAGGCGAGTGCGTTGCCTACAATTATAATTGCCTTTTTTTTTGTAATGTGCGTTTAGTTTGTGCAGAATAAACAATTTTTGTTTCTTTCTTTTTACACTGTGCTGTAGTGCCTGTAGTGGCAGTCGGCGAGTTCGCTCGGTCGGTATGAACTGGAACGGCGACGTTAACTTTTGTAATATTTACGGTAGATGTACACTATCTAACAGCACTAGCAAGCAGATAAGCTTTCAAACTTTGCAGAAAACCTTTGTAAAATATGTTTTCGCAGGTTTCAAGAAAGTATGTACCTACCTACTAATGTAGTTGTAATAGGCAACTGTGTAAGGCCTAGGTTATGCTTACCTCAAGTACTTCAGACATATTTTATCTAGAAGCTGTTGGTGGACCTTTATAAATAAGTACTTAAATAAATACTGAGATAGAAAAAAACAATTGGGTATAGCATAGCATAATTAGCCTATAATGTTTTATTTTATTTTATTTTATTTTATTAGGATCTCCAACAAAGAATACACCTTACATGCTATAATATAAAGATAAGAACAACAATATATGTGCTCCCTCAATTATAGGAGACCACATCATGCAATAAAAACAAGTAAACAGTATATGAAAAATGGAAGTAGCCCTGAAAGTGAAAATTATTCATAGTAAGTACCAAATTTTACAATGTACATTATAAAATTTGGTAATCTGAACTTAAATTAAATAAAAATAAAGATAAAAAATGAAAAATGAACTTACAGACTAACAAAAACAGAATAACAATAACAGAAATAGAAATAGCGAACAATGCATTACTAGGCAGGCAGTTCAACACTTACATAATTATCATTCAACTGCGTACGGATTAGTGACTTATATTTACCCAGATTATTAGAAAAGATGTCTATGTCTTCTAATGAACATGATAAGGCATTGTACTGCTGGGTCATCCTGGAAACCGGTGAATGTTTACCCAGATTTGTTCGGTATCGTGGGGCCTTGAGTAATGGGCGGGGATAACGCGGCATTCTGGCCGGGACATTAAGATTTATTCTGCTAAGAAGATCTGGACAGTCAATACCATTATTCAGCAACTTGAACAGGAATGTTAAATCAGAGACTGTACGGCGAGACCTGAGAGGAATGATTTTAAAATAATTCAGCTTGTCTGCATATGATCTCAGATTCCTAACTCTAAACCGAAAAGCCAAGTGACGAACAAGTTTCTTCTGGACTCTTTCTATTCGATTTGTGTGAACCTGAACCTGATGTTGCTGGGACACAGGCCACCTCTCTTTGGAGTGGGCTGTAATCTACCACGTGGGCCCAGTGCTCTCAATTATTGGGTATCATGTAGCTTTAAAAGATCTAATTTCTCCCTATAAAGGTAATAACGGGAAAATGCGTGGAAGAAACCATCCGTCCCATTTGCCTGGCCTTTTCCCGACTTAGTGTGATGGGGTCGGCTTCCAGTCTAACCGGATGCAGATGAATACCAGTATTTTATGTGGAACGACTGCCTATCTGACTTCCATAACCCAGTAATAAGGTAACCTTGCCAAGACTGGTGTCTGTCTGTAACAGCATAAACTTATTTAAAAACAAATTAAAGACATTTATTGAGGAAGGGCTATTCTGCCCTGCTAAGCGGAAAGGCGCTATCTCAATCGTAGTAAGTTTTGAGAAAATTGACTTTTTGTTAATTGTAATTTAAAGAAACATATGGAAATAAAAAACTTCTGAGTGTTTTTTTTATATTTTTAGTTAGATAGCGATATTTGGCTTTAACATTAGATGCGAAATTGATAAAGCTATTGAATGGTATAAAAAAAAACTAAAAGGGTGTATCTCTGAGATAGCGCCTTTTGGCTTAGCAGGGCAGTATTACAGTATCGATGAGTTAACAGATGACAAACGACAGCCATTATTAAATGTGTTGTGAATTATTATATGTGTTTATGTTATTTTAATAAAGTTATTATGATATTCATTTAAATGCGAAGTGAATGTTAAATATTAATGTAATGTTTTTGATGTGGCACATCTTTCCTCTTGCTTTCCTGCAATCTGTGAGGGTGATTTCGTGAAAAGGGACGGAAGTATGTAACAGGAAGCCGGGGAAGCGCGCGCTATTTGATTTGACCGATGAGCGCGCGCGGTGCGCGCGTTGAGTTGGCCGTCAGAAACGACCTTGACGAGGCCCCACCCCTTTTCGGACCACTTGCGTTTAACGCCGATTTCTCTATTATTTTATTATTATTATTATCGATTTCTATATTACTATAAACCCCATATAAAACTGATAACTATACTTAGTTAACTGTTTCGTAATCTGTATACTATTGATTCATTTAAGTAAGTATTTAGAAACCTGGCTTACAATAAAACGAGCATGTTGACACTAAAAACAAATTTTGTTATTTTCACCCATTTTTCGACGGTTTTTAAATACTTACTTTGAAATCACAAGTAAGTATTTTAGTTATCATAAGTCTATTGTCTCCGTTCTCACTCAAATTGAACAAAAATAACTGTCTTCAATAAAAATTTGTATTAATCCTAGTGTTCATTAAATAAATTGCAATTTTCATTAAAAATCATTATTCTTCGTCAAGAAAAATCGTTTCAAATAATACGTGAATGTTGCTTATTAGCAAGGTGCGATGTCAGATGTAACTCACCCGTAGCGACCACTGTAAGGCTCACTCGTTTCTTTTTTGTTTTTTATTGTTTTATTAATTTATTTGCATTCCATTTTGTAGAAAAGATGTTACTTAAGGCTTAAAGCTAGGTACAACAATATGGACCACCAAAGGCACAGCATGAGGATAAAATTAAAATTACAAAAATACTAAATCAAATCTAACACTAGTATAAAAATAAAAAATCTTAGCGTTTAAGTTAATTTAACAATAAAATAAGTATAAAACATGTACAACATAACATATTTATTTACCATCACTGTGATATTTTCAACACAATGTATTTTGTTATGAAATAAATGACTTATGTTATGATTTATGTGGTATAATTGTGGTCAGACTAGCGCTTCTGACGACCCGTAACGATTTAAATGACAGCCGGGACTTACGGCTTAACGTGCTTTCCGAGGCACGGGAGGGTCTCGGTATCTCTGGCCTTGGCAAACCTGATCTATCGACTCGTGGGCGGTGCGGCCGGTATTAAAGGAAAACCCCCCAGGTAGTACTATTTCTTGACTTGCTCGCGGAATAAGTATTACTTACATTGAATGCCAACTAACCACAACGACGTCGGTACAATTAACCACAACGACGTCGGTACCTAGTGGGAAGGTACAATAAAACAAATACTTCGATAGGTATGTGCCATGTTCGTTGTCAACGATTACATACTCATGAGGAATAGAATGGAATCTTGTAGAAAAGAGTAGAAATTTGAACAAAGTTTTTGAAATGTTAAGGAGGTTAGGTAGGTAACTTACTTACCTATAGTACACAGATCCTCATAATGTTTATATCGGAAGATAACAAGACAGGCAGCTCTACGTAGTTTGGTCGAGGCAAACCTCAAGGGGTAAAATACTACGGGGAGAACAGAGAACAACAGATGTCGTGGACTCGTTGTCCTACCTACCTATGACCTACTTACATTACAAACATATACTCGTAAGTAGGAAGGTACGGCACCAACTTACCTTGCAGGATTCACGTAAAATCAGTCAATTTTAAGTGCAGTGCAGCCTGTGCAGCATGCTAAACGTACCACGTAGTAGGTAGGTAAATGTACAAAAAATCGCGACAAGAGTTAACTCATCGTAACAACCGTTTACGCTGAGTACGCAACCGCCAGCCTACATATTAAAGTGCAACCTAGCAATAAGATCAATTACATGTTATTCTATATCATTGTTTGTGAAGTTAGTTTATAGATCAGCCTTCAGCTTAATACACTGTTTTCCTGTACTGAAAGTTGTTCACAATCCCTGTTCGGCCACTCACCGCTAGATGGCACCAGTAGGTTCTATTTGTGTTTGTTCACAATTTAAGAGGCCTAATACGTTTATTTCGACTGATTTCGATCGTGGTATAGGCAACTATGGCGTTTTTATTCTGAGAAACTGAAAGTCTTCGACAGCTATGACATATTTAGAGGTGGAGTATAGTTATTGCTACCTATAGATTATAGCGGCCTCGCTTTTCGCAATTTTTTCTTATCTATTTATATACAGCCAAAATTCCAAAGTAAGTTTTTGTTGTTTTAATTATTTATTTATTTATTTAACGGTTTATGTACACACATATAACACGTAATACGTACACACGTATGTACTATATAATATGTGAACTAGAATAAGCTTGTCAGTGTGAGGAGAAATAAAATAAATAAATAAATAAATAATAATAAATATAAACAGACTAGAAAAAAAAGGAACAGAAAAATACGTACAAAGGTGATGCTTATTTCTAAAGAAATCTCTTCCAGCATACCTGCGATAGGAAAGTAGTTAAAGAGATGTAGACAACGTGTGTAAGAGTAGAAGAGAAAATAAAATACATAAAATAAAAACACCTAATTATTCACTAATTTAACTATAATATTAACTATAAACATAGATTATGAGAATAAACTTACATACATACTACTAAAATAAATATCACTAAAATATATATACTTAATATTACTAAAAAAAAAAAAAAAAAAAAACTAAATACTACTAAAACATAAAAAATAATAGGTACCAGAATACACGTTAGTTCATTCATAAAAAAATAAAATAGCAAAGGTACCTACTTTTTTTTAAAAGTGTATGTATACCTAATTCAAAACGTAATTACGAGGACACGAGGCTGGCGGCTGGCTGGCTGGCGTGGCTTTGGATACGAGGCTCTTGGCTCATCTGTAAACACTGTATTGTATTTTTTTTTTTTTTGTAATGTGCGTTTGGTTTGTGCAGAATAAACACTTTTTCTTTCTTTTCTTTTATCTTTCTAATTAAAACTGCCAAATTGCTAGTTTCGATGCGTCGCCGTCGGCTCGAACTGTCAGTACGCAATTCGTGATGGGACTCCTAATTATCAATTTCTAATGATTTTTACATTCATTTGGTAAATTGATGTTAACTTAGTGAACTTACTGTTTAACTGATTTAGAGCTGTATTTACAGAAAAGTAAAAAGATTTGACCGATTGTTCATGTCTGCTACTTACTACTACAAAAAACGTATTGAAAAAAAATAGGGAATTGTATTTTTTACTTGTAAAATATTATCATATTAGAACATTTTTTATTAATTACAATAGGACTATAATTTTAAGGTTATTATTAACGACTCCGTGGCGCAACGGTAGCGCGTCTGACTCCAGATCAGAAGGTTGCGTGTTCAAATCACGTCGGGGTCAACTGTCTTGTTTTGGTGGAATTTGAGGCGATTTGTATAATTTTAAAGTGAAATTGTTACAAAATATTAATAATTTTTCTATCACTTGGTTTTCGATTATGGTTTGTATAAATAAAAAGTGAAATATTTCTTTAGGGCAGCAAAATTTGGAGATGCCGGGGATCGAACCCGGGGCCTTTCACATGCAAAGCGAACGCTCTACCACTGAGCTACATCCCCTATTGATTTCAAAGATAAAATGACCTACTATTTACCCATAGGTACAGTTTTCGGTTACTGAATTGAGAATTTGAGAACGCGAACGTGTCAAACTCTATCATAGCCGTCATTGCTTCAATGTTGCCCGAAAAAAAAAAAACTTACCTTTTTGTACAAAAATAAATCATTTCGCGGTAATGTTAAAAGTAGAGTTTGACAAGTTCTCAACTTTATATTCTCGATTCAGAAACCAGATACCTAATTACGTAACACATTTTTGTAAACGATTACGATAAATCTATTTCATTTTGACAGTTCAACAACATTCATTGCGTTATTTACGTTGTTGAGCAGATTTTTCTTCGAAATTGTGACGCAATGGATTAGCAATCTGTTTTAAAACGATTCATATTCTAATTGATCGTCTATTACGCAATAAGGGTACAAGTGTATGTATCAGGCTTCCCATAGAGCGGCAGTTAAGACACGAAAACGCAAAACAATAGAGCCCGTATACTCGTCGACAGAAACTGCAGTTGGAAACCACACATACCTAGATAAAATCTTGTTAAAATAAATAGTATTGTATATGTCCTGAAATGAATCAGACTAACTGTTAACCTCAATACTGCGATGGCTGCTTACCATGCTTACGTATCCTCTGTACTGAGATACGGTATTATAATTTGGGGCAACTCAGTGGACGTAGACAGAGTTTTCATAGGGCGGCCCTCGTCGTTTAGCGGGTGTGTACAAGTCATAACGTACGAGTCTGACCCTTGTTGATAATTTGCCTATGTGCCCCTTTCGGATCGGACAAGGTTTTTACATATTATATATTATAGCTACGTCTGTGTGGCTTAAACCGTTGCGACCCGAATCGATTAGGTCAAGAGGTCGTAGTGTTGTAGCTATAGAAGCGTTTACCTCCCGGGGTCTTGTGGCCATAGATCTGCCGCCATGATGCCGTTTGTCGCAACTCCGCCACCATGCTAGTCGGTGATGACTACATGCAACATAATGAGTCATCCAATTCTAAACACAAGAAAGAAAGAAAGACGTTTATTTGGCATAGTAGTGCCGTGTGTAACCGCACAGTACCGTGTGGAATAAATTAAGGAATTGGGTTGTGTAAGGCACAATATATAAGGCAAAATATATTCCAGATGTTACTAGTTACCGGCTGTTTACTGCAACAGAACAGTGTGCTTCTTACTTACCAAAAGCACAAGTTTCGTTACAATTAAAGATAAATGAGAAACTTTGTAACTAGATAAATTAAGTTTCTAATCAAAATAAAACAAAAGTAGTTATGTAGGTAAGCCCGTCACTTTAATAGTTTAATCCCTGAACCAATGTTTTTTTTTGTCATTTATAATAAGGTACCTAATACTCTTACAGAATGGGTATGCTAGTTACTTTAAAATTAAATATTGATTACTTCATTATAATCGTTACACCATTTTCAAGCAGAAGTCGTCATTGTATATCAGTTTACATAATTAATACAATAATATATTAAGAACTAAATAAAATATGAACAGCTACGTACAAGTGACATGTCAAGTTATTCCCCGGACAACATGCAATAAATAAAATAATTAGAAGAAACATAAATGTGCGACGTCATTCGTGTTATTAACGAATGTCACTTCTACGTAGTATTATTAATATTTATTAAACCAATAAAACTTTCCACGTCATGTACTGCGACTGCTGTAACTATGCCACTTGCTCATCATTTCTCACGAACCCCTGCCACAACCATGCCAAGTTCTTATGTACATCCTGGCAATGTTTGCTCTGTACTAGTCACTCTATCCTTTACTTTCCGGTTGATAAACCAACATTTCACCGTCTCTCAACTTCTTTTTGTATGTTTTACATTTTCTTTATCAGACTTCGTCCATGAATTTGAAAACCAGTCTTAAGTTTGACACGTCTATTTACCCTTAAGCCATACCAGCACGATGAGCAAGTTTTATGTGAGCGCAGCAACTCTGCAGACGCGGCATGAGGTGGAGGACGCGACGTGGCGCTCATCGCGCCTCCGCCTCCATGATGAACTCCGTCATCATCATCTCCATGGAGGGCGCCACACCGTGCGCCACACACGCGTGCTTGAAGCACTCGGCCACGTGCAGGATGCGCCAGCAGTGGTCCTCCTCGTGGTCGAACTGCTTCTCGCACGAGTGGATCAGCGACACCATTTGCCGCGCCAGCACTTGGCCTGCACACACATCACATACACACATTACACACTGAAGATATGACATTGTGTGGTAGGAATAAGACTATTCGAGGAAAACATTAATTACCTAATTATTTCTTCTGAGGTTGATTCACTAAAACATAACTCCGCGTGTTAAACAAAAGCGATCTTCGCGAGAGTACGTGATCGATGCGATCGTTTGTATGAATTTTGACGTACCTACAGTCGATCGACAACTTGATTGATCGCGTGACTATGTCATATTCATATAAAAGAGCGCGATGATCGCGTTTGGAGGACCCGGTCTAAGAGACGTATCGCTAGAGTGTTTATACTGTCGGTTCTTCTTTCCAGGTAAATAGTTTGAAAGATCTTACCAGCTGGGGATTCGAGCCGTTTTCATTTGCCTATAAAAACGACTTCATCAGTATTCGACAAAGGTAATAATAAGGTTAGACTTGCCGTTGGGGAAGGACTGTATGAACTGCTCGGTGTTGTCGTGGTGCATGCGGCTGGAGTCGGTGAGCAGGTTGAAGTGCCGGCTCATGCACTGGATGGCACAGCCCAGCTCGCGGTGCTCGAACTTGAAGTCGTCGCGCCAGAAGTGGAAGAACTCCTCCATCTTCTCCTCTGTCAAGTCACTCTAGTGGAAGCAAGGAGGTTGCGCTCAGTGAAGAAGTGTGACCGATTAGTTATGATGCTAGTCGTCCGGTATAACTATACAATGTGAAATTTAAATCAGCTGTTCAGATAAAAAAATCTGCTGTTCCATACATTTATGTTCGCATAGCTCGTTATAATGTAGGGAACAGCAGATTTTTTTTTCGCGATTTTCGTGATGGTCCCATAGTGAAAGATGAGTACAATGACCCCTTAAGAGGATGAAAACGAATTAAATTTCACATTGTATATACAGGCTATTGAATGCAACTTCTACCTACTTAGTTCTTTATGATGTTTCAATGGAGCTAATTCTCTGTAGATGCTTCCGTAATCACGGATCAAAGATTGGGTCACCAAAAAGGCTTCGGTTCCATTAGTAATGGAGTTAACGTTAGTTGGAAACAAGCAGTCGTTGTGGAATCTGACTTAGTTCGTCATCAGTAATGAGAACGAATAAATAATGTGTGGTGGTCACCTCCTGTCGACACTTGTCGAGCGCCTGCCCGAAGCCGAGGGTGACGTCCTTCATGACGTTGACGTCGGCCAGCGCGCCCGCCACGGCCAGTAGTACCAGCACTCGCACCACCTCCTGCATCATGACTTGATGACTCTTGACTCAAACTGGTGGCTGTTCACGAGTGCGCGCTCATATAGCTGGCCACTAAGTAGTGAGGGCGGCCCTGAACAGTTGCCACCTAATGTGTGTTATCAGGTGGGTGGAGCTGATCACGTACATTGCTAGTTTGTTTTTTTTACATTGTAAGCTTGTACTTGGTTTGCGTGATTGTGAATGAGAATAGGCATATTGGTATGTGTGTCTTTAGTTGATGGTGCGCCTGTGTAACTATGACGGCAACAAGTTAGTCTCGCGACCAACGATTCTGGCGCGGGTTCTACTGACATGTACGCATTCCGCGCGTATGATATTCATTTGTCGACTTTGTTGTCATAAATCAAGTATGCATTTATTAACGTTCTGAAACAAATGGGATCGGTTCAGCAACTACGTAGGTACCTAATTATCTCTTGATCGACCAAAATCGCATCATCGTAGTTGTTAGTGGATAGGTATGTAGATTAATGTAGATAAAGAGTATCAATATACCTAAATATTTTGTCAATGTAATAAAAAAGATCTAGCTCATGGGGTGTCTACTTAACGTAGTGTTTACACAGGTGACCTTAGTACGAGACGTGCACCATTAGGAGTAGCTCATTAGCGGCCGGTAATTAGCCCATACATTAATGTAGATAAAGAGTATCAACATACTCAATGTACTTAATAAAAAAAGATCTAGCTCATGGGGTGTGTCTACCTAACGTAGTGTTTACACAGGTGACCTTAGCACGAGAAGTATATCATTAGGAGCCCGCTCATTAGCGGCCGGTAATTAGCCCTCATCAGTTCAGCAAATAATTGAGAGTTTTTTATGATAACATGTCATTCATACAGAACTTCATTGTCTCATATTACATGTCTTATGATTTATGTTTGTTGGTACGTTACATTGTTTCGTGGTACTTGTGTATTTACATAACTACATATGTGAGTAGCATCTTATAATTCAATTTAAAAGTATTCTTGTTTTTCTAGTCTTGATTGTCTAAAAGTATTAATAGAGTTTGTAATGGCAATTGCTTGTGACAGATCATACAAGTTCCTAAAAGCTCGTGCAGACCAGAGCGACGCGACGGCGCGACGCGACTCGAACAATACAATTTCTAAGAAAACTTCACGGATAACAATCACCGGTGTCGCGTCGCGCTGTCGCGTCGCGCTGGTCTGCACGAAGGTTTAATAATATTAAAGGAACTAATAAATTATTATAATCGTATTCCGTGATACGAGACACACACGGCACTTTTTCTCAAAATGTATTATTTTTATTATTTCTTTTCTTCATTTTTCAAATATTTGTTAAAATACCTTTGTTATGTATTCGTCTTGGAACAACCTACCCCCTCACTAGGAGTCGGGCGTTGGTAGCTGCGCCACAGTTTTTAACTTTTGCAGCTATCATCGTTTAACATTTTTGTCTTATATGTATTTGTTTTTTGTTCCCAATAAACGATTTTTGATTTTTTTTAGATTTTTTTGAACTAAGTACTAACACCCGTATACCGCTATCTCGTCAGGAAGAATCGCAAGTACGCGCTCTGCAACTAAGTACTAACACCCGTATACCGCTATCTCGTCAGGAAGAATCGCAAGTGCGCGCTCTGCAACTAAGTACTAACACCCGTATACCGCTATCTCGTCAGGTAGAATCGTAAGTGCGTGCTCTGTAACTAAGTACTAACACCCGTATACCGCTATCTCGTCAGGAAGAATCGCAAGTGCGCGCTCTGCAACTAAGTACTAACACCCGTATACCGCTATCTCGTCAGGAAGAATCGTAAGTGCGTGCTCTGTAACTAAGTACTAACACCCGTATACCGCTATCTCGTCAGGAAGAATCGTAAGTGCGTGCTCTGTAACTAAGTACTAACACCCGTATACCGCTATCTCGTCAGGAAGAATCGTAAGTGCGTGCTCTGTAACTAAGTACTAACACCCGTATACCGCTATCTCGTCAGGAAGAATCGTAAGTGCGTGCTCTGTAACTAAGTACTAACACCCGTATACCGCTATCCCAGTAAAAACAGCAGAAGGATAGGTAGATATCGCCTACGTTGGAAAAACACTAGTGCGAAGGAGTTCTTAGATGACGAGTTTTCAAAAGTCGCGAAATATACTAATACCTACGTTTCTTTATTTGAAATAAGAGTCCAAACAATAAAACTTGAACCCGACGTAAACTTCCCCTGCTAGGGGTAGGTCTGTAGCGATTGCCGGCAGGCGCGACATTGCAGGCAGGCGCGCGGACGGGCGGTATAGCGATGAACATCTTTCGGTGTAAAAGAGTCAGCGTGATTTCAATTCTCGCCCATCCCATCCACGCCTCGCCTCGCCGGTGTAAAACCACCTTTAGTCACGTGTTACGATAAGCAGCTGTTACATACCATGCTATAAATGTATATCCCACAGTGAATAATGAAATTAAGGACTTCAAACACCAGATCCAATTCGTGAGTATCATAACTTTACTTAGCAAGTTGTTAGACGCCTGATTCCACTTGAAAGTGGTATGTTAATTCATCCAGTTCATCCCACCTCCAGTTCGTGTGAACGCGGTCACGTTCCGTGCCGGATGCTGCGTGTTCGGCACGGCGGCGCGGCGGCGCGGGCGGCGCGGTCCCGGCCGTAATGCCTGTAATCGCACTAATTGTGGCCGTTCCGGCTGGCAACACGACCGACACGGCCGACTCTCGTCACAAGCATGCAAGGAGCCTCATCATGGAGGATCCTCACCCTCGCGTGATGTGCCGTAATAGCTATTAGGGGATATCGCACGATCTCCTGCGAGGCGGCTTGTGCACTGGCCAAGTGGCCATGTATCTATCATATAATTAATTTGTCTGTCGTCGCTTCATTTTTAATTCTTTTTACCTATTGTGGTTTAGGGGCATGAGGAACAGGGTGTAAACTTCACTCATCCACCATAGAAAAGGGAGGATCCTCCGACCAGACGGGTGTCATGTCTGGCGGACAAGTGCCCCAGAGGTTGAAGTCGGGAGCTTGTATATATGTCCATCGCGCGGTAAATTCTAATTGCGCAATGCAGGATTTGTGTGACGTCAGGATGTTGTGTGACGTCAGGTCTTTGATGCGTAGTTCGTATGTGGCGATGTAGATGCCGCCACAGTGGTATAGTAGTTTTATTCTAGGTGCATCGTCTTCACATATTTTGTACGAAGAATTATTTTCGTTAGTCCAGACCGAGTTCAATAATTCTTTTAAGAAGAACACAAAAACTATCAGCCCTAAGTTTTTATTTAGTGACTGGACAACTAAAGGACTCAGGAAAAGTAAGGATAGACTTTTCGAGCTGTATGGCCTTAAGCCTTATATTAACACGGAACCTTTTAATCAGTATGTTGCTACTTACTCTAAAAATTTTAAGAACACTTGTAAGACAGCTAAAGCCTTATACATAAGCAACAAGGTTAAATCAGCAGACAATAAAATACAGACAGTTTGGAAAATTATCAATAACGAAACGAACAAGAACAAAAAGTATAATTCTGATTACACACTGAAGACGTCATGTGGTGGTCTCATTTGCGATAACAAAGAAGTTGCTCAAGAATTTGTAAATTTCTTTACCCGTATCCCACTTAAAACTACTGAAACCTTAACCTTATTCCTCGCCCTCGCTCACTTTTGATTTAGTAAGGGCGAACGTTTCAGCTCGCTCGATTGAATTTAACTTTAAGCATATTAACCCTATAACAGCAAGGTGTTTGAAAAGTTAATGCTTAATCAAATGCTCAATCATTTTAACACAAATAAAATCCTTCATGATCAACAGTATGGTTTCACCAAAGGCCGTTGTACGACCGACGTCGGTGTAACCTTATTAAGACACATTTTTAATGCGTGGGAAGAGGCCCAAGATGATAGGAATCTTTTGTGACCTCTCCGAGGCATTTGATTGCGTCGATCACGAAACCATACCTTTGAAACTTGAGCATTAGGGGCTTGGAAAACTTGCCCTCAATTTAGTAAAATCTTATTTAAATGATAGACAACAGCAAGACCAAATAAACGGTATCAATTCACTAGGTTTAAAAGCAAAAATGGGTGTGCCACAAGGCTCGATGTTGGGTCCATTCCTCTTTTTAGTGTATATCAATGATCTACTCCATTTATTAAAAAATCAACCACAAATGGTGTTATTTGCTGACGATACTTCCTTAATTTTTAAGACGTGCAACAAATTTTGACGACGTAAATAACGCCCTACTGCAGGTCCAAAATTGATTCACTGCTAATAATTTAGTATTAAATGGGGAAAAAACTAAGTGTATAAAATTTTCTTTACCTAATGTCAATAGTAGTGATTGTGAGATAGTATTGAATCAAGAGAAACTAGAATTAGTCGATAAAACTGTTTTCCTAGGGATCAAGCTCGACTCAAGGCTACAATGGGGTCCTCATTTAACATCTCTTGCAGGACGGCTAAGTTCAGCAGCATATGCTGTCAGAAAAATCCGTCATTTTACTGATGTAGATACCGCGAGGCTGGTCTATTTTAATTACTTTTATAGTATCATGTCTTTACGGTATTTTACTGTGGGGACGGGCTGCAGACATCGAGTCTATCTATTTTATTCTGCAGAAAAGAGCAATCAGAGTGACTCTCTAAGGGAATTGTTTAAGGATATTAACATCATGACGGTACCCTGTTAATATATCTATGAAAACATCATGTACGTAAGAAAAAACTTACATCTTTTTAGTAAAAGAGGTGATAGACACAATTATAGTACTAGAAATAGGGATATATATTAGTTCAACCAGGCTTCAGACTGGCTAAAGTGGACTCATCTTTCATGGGGTACTGTTTAAAATGTTAGAATAAAATTCCTTCCCTCATACTTCAACTGAATGAGACGAAATTCAAGTCTTGTATAAAATGCACACTATGCAGGCAGGCATATTATAAGTTAGGGGATTACATCACTGATAAAAATGCTTGGCTCAATGCTGGTCCTGCTTCATAACAGCAACTAATTGATTAACATTTGAAAATACTGTTGGAGCTGCTGAAGATTTTAAGACCATCTTTGCATTGTATAAAATCAATCTCCTTTGTATTATATAATTGCAGAGCACAGGTGTGAGTACTATGTACTAAAGAGCTACCATTTACCGGGTATACGTCATTTATTGACTTGAATGTGCCCTGGCGGCTGTGAGTATGTCATGCTCACTCAGATGTCTCGCTGATGGTGGCGCGTGTGTTGAATCATTTAGCTCCCTTCAAAATGGTTGAGCTAAATGATGCTGATTCATGCGTCATGTTCGTGAACGGGCGCCGTCAGTTCGGACTGGTCAACTCTTAGCGGTCATGGCTGATTTAAATGTTTGAATTGTTCTTTGTTTTATCTTTTTATTACGGACGCTTCTAACGGGCACGTCTTTCTACATTGTTCTCACATGTATAATTTCAACATTTACTTTACTTTGTAACAATTTATTTTATTTAAAAGAGTCCGTGGATTTTCTTGCCCGTTCTTCTCCATAAGTACCTACTACGCTTTGGAATGGGTTCATATTTTTGACTAACCGATTCCTTGACAATTCAAAAGAGCCTGTAAATGGTTTAATTGAAATAAATGCTTTGAGTTTGAGTTCATATGTATAACTAGTGTACCTATACAAAATATTTTAATAGTAGATTATGCACTAAGGGGATACAGTAGTGTCTTATGTAGCGGGCGCCGTATTGAATCCCGAGCAAAACGAAGGATTCTAGCGTTAACTCTCGAGCGGAGCGAGGGAGCTTAGAGTTAACTCCCGAGCAAAGCGAGGGAGTTAAGTCAAGAATCCTGAGTGCAGCGTGGGATTCAAGTTCGCCCAAGACGAAGGCACCTTTATCCCCGAGGAGAATACTCTGCTTTTCACACCATCTACGAGACAATAAAAAGCAATAGTACCAGAATAAAAGTATTTATTTAAATTACAATTACAGTTAGTAGACCTATTTTAATTTAAACAGCCTCCTTCATGATGAACAATATGGCTTTACAAAGGGTGGTTCGACCTCAGATGCGGGTGTTGCTCTGCTGAAACACATATTTAACGCATGAGAGAACTCGCAAAATGCTTTTGGAGTTTTCTGTGATCTCTCCAAAGCCTTTGATTGCGTGCACCATGACACGCTTTTCCGTAAACTACGTCATTACGGTGTTCAAAACGAAGCTCTCAAAGTATTAAATTCTTATTTACATAATTGGTTCCAATGTGTAGATGCCAATGGTGTGAAATCATCCGGGTTACCAGTTCTGTTAGGTGTACCTCAAGGCTCAATACTGGGTCCATTCTTATTCTTAGTATATATTAATGAATTACTATTTTATTTAAAGGATATCTGTGATGTTGTACTGTTTGCAGATGATACCTCTCTTATTTTTAAAGTCGACAGGAATAGACAAGATTTTGACGACGTAAACAGTGCACTCTCAATGGTAACGGATTGGTTTACATTATGTAACTTAGTTCTCAATTCCAAGAAAACAAAATGTATAAAGTTCCCTTACCAAATGCCTTACCAAATGTTAGAAATCTAGGACCCAATATCGTCTTAGATAATGAGGTGCTTGAAACTGTAGACTCAGCAGTTTTTCTGGGCATAAAAGTAGATGCCAAACTTCAGTGGGGCCCACATATATCAAGCCTAGCGGGAAGGCTCAGTTCGGCCGCCTACGCTGTCAGGAAAGTAAGACAATACACAGTCTATTTTAGTTATTTCCATAGCGTTATGACCTATGGTATTCTGCTGTGGGGCAAAGCCGCTGATATTCAAAATATATTTGTTCTTCAAAAACGAGCTGTTCGAGCAATTTACCAGCTAGGTGCTAGAGTTTCTCTATGAGATCTTTTTAAAGATATTGGTATTCTCACGGTGTCATCACAATTCATCTTCGCCAATATCTTATATATTAGGCAAAATATACACTTATACGCTAAAAACAGTGATATTCACAATATTAACACTAGCAATAAGGTCAAATTGCGAGCACTATTTCACCGGCTTCATAACTCATTTGTTGGACCTTTTATAACAAGTTACCATCTTCTTTGCTAGATTTGCCTTTTAATGCGTTTAAAGCCAAAGTAAAATCCAACTTTTGTTCAAAGGCATAGGGAACTAATTTTTTGAGCTGTTATTTAAATATTCGAGATGTTATTATGATCAGTTGAAAAACATATTGAGCAGTTATTTAATTTAATGGCGGTTGATTAATTCATGCGACAGTAAAACATGGACAAAAAAAAAAATCAAAAAAAAAAATCAATTAGTCGGTTATTTTATCATACAATGTCAATTCTAAAAATAATTGCGCATTCCAATAACTGAATGAGCGGGAAAAAATTATGGAATGAATGAAATGAAGGAGCGGTTCGATAAATAGTTCGGCAGATCATAGCGAGGGGAACACCCAAATAGGTACTCCGAAATATTTTATTCCGAATTTCGATGTTCCGATTTTCAAAAGTCCGAATTTCATAATACCTAAGAATTATAATGTCTAATATTAAAAATCACGAAATTTATTTTACCGAAAGCCATAAATGCGATTTGTTAGTTTTCCGATTTTCATACGTTCGAAGAATCAATTGCTCGAAGGATTCTCGGTCCGAAAAACGACATTTCGATTTTTAATACTTCGAATAAACTAAAAGTCAACATGTTGTGCTACAAAATTTTGTGACAGAAACGAATCGCTGCAAAACCGAATTCACGCAGTCTTGTCTGCCCTACCCCTAGAGTGTAATTTAAGCCCGCGTAGGCGCGGAGGGGTGGGGCGGCCCGCGAGCTGAGGAGCAGGTGGTTTGAAGGCCCGCCGCCGCGGCTGAGGCTGAAGCTGCGGTGGTGAGCGTTAAAACCATCTGCGACGATAAGCTCGCGTGGGGCCGCCCAAACCCCGCAGCGCCGGAGCCGTGACAGAAACAATGCTTGCTGCATGTTGCATGCCTGCTTGCATGTTGCATGCCTGCTTGCAAGTTGACAAATTCCGATTTATTACTGCCCACACGTTACCGCTCGTTCAATAATTTTTACCGCCCATTTAATTATTTTCCTGCTCAATTATATATTCACTGATCCATTTCATTATTTTGTATTACTAATTTTTGTTTACTTTACTGCTTAGTTTTAACTGCTGAACTAGTTATTAAACGTGCCATTTATAATTTTTAACTTACCAAAACCGCTATTTACAACTGCCTCTTTAAATCAGTGCCCTATTCTATCAACGACTACTTAAACGATAAGAATGGTTGGTCGCTGTGATTAATTCAAGACAATGTTCATGTTCTTTCTCCAGAATTAGCTTACCTACTGACATGTTATATGAGTTAAATAATTGTTTATTTTTATTTGACTGTATTGATTTTTATTTTATTTTCATTTGTTATTGACATAATCTACTCTTTTTTTTTAATGCGTTGTATTGGAATATATGGTTAGCTAGCGACCTTGATAATTGATCATATATAATTTTTTGCCTAACTGATTATTTATTTTTACTGCGATGGTCCTAGTTTATCAGTGACTTCGAGTTACAGTTTTATTAGCTATATGTAAGCGGGCACGCCCTTTATGCCTGGAAGCTTTTATTCTGGTATTAAGTTCTGTTTATGTTTTGAGTTTTTATTTTTGCTTGAGTATATATTTCAATTGTTTTGTTGGTATATTAGCGTGTGCTAGCTGTCATTATGGCAAATAAATTTATTTACTGTTTTATGTTGAGTAATGTAAATTATTTTGCATACTATTTGTATAGTTATTGTTATTTTTTTCTAACTGAAAGTGCTGCTGGGGAGTTTGTTGCGCCACTTCTTCTTCCCAGCTAAAGCACTAGGAAGTGGTGAAGGGTGGGCGTTTTGGGGGACTGTCTTATGTAATTTTGACAGTCGAAAAGTGCTGATTCTCAGCCTAGTTTGAATAAATGACTTTTGAATTTTAAAATTACTTTTTGAATTTAAAACAATTAAATGTTAAAGGTAATGTTTGATACACTAGAGCAGTTGTGGAAAGACAAAGTTATGCCTTTATTCAGTACATTTATTGAAGTTGAGGTAGAGTTAATTTGAGTATTACTGTTAAGTATAGTTTCAGAAACTTGGGTCTGCTGAGGACTATTTTGGATCGTGAAAGTTGGTGAAGGTGGTGCTTGAGGCAGCGGGCTAGATGAATAGTGTTTTGATGTGGAAGGTTGTGGTGACAAAAGTGTCCAAGGATCAGATAACAACGGTGTTTGATGTTGTCACCACTGCGACAGCTTATTTGTGTTCTATTTTTCTTTTATTTATCTTCTACTCGTGGCGGCCAGTTCGATTTTCGAACAATCAATTTTTTAGTGCAGATCCTAATGGTGAATGCATGGAATTAGTATGTAGGTACCTACTACCTATCGTAAATGTTCGAATGCGAATTCTACTTTATGTTCCAAATTCAAATCACATTAATGACCAGCGGGTCATAATGAAATTCAGTACAATATTTAAGCCCTGCTAAACCTCAGGTCTTAAATGACTTACTTTAGGTTAGGTTTGCATGACATATAATTTGACATTGTCGAGCAGGTGGTGTGTAAAACATTTTAAAAGAGTAACGGTGGTGTTTCTTGCCCATTCTTCTCCATACGAAAACTACCTTTTGGAAGGGGGGCCACTAGAATCAATTCAATGATTTTTGTAAATTTTGACGTTTGAAGGTTCCATATAAGGATATGATTTGACTTTGACATTAACTTTGACTTTACCGCTGGCCTCGTTACCGTCGACGCGACCTCACCAGTGCTCGAAGAATGGCTCAAGAGGAGGTACGGCTCCCTATCGTTTCGAGAGCCGCAGGTGCTCTCGGGGCATGGCTACTTCGGGAAGTACCTGTGTTGCATAAACAGGGAGTCGGATGTTCTGTGCCACCACTACATCCACTGTTGGGAGGACACGGCGTGGCATACACTGGCAGAGTTTGCATCATGGAGGAGTCGCGCCGAGCCCTTGTATCAGAAGTCGGAGCCGACCTGTCGCTGCCGGACGTTGGTCATGAGCGCCGAGTCGTGGGATGCGGCGATCTCCTTCTGTGAAATCGTTATTTGGAGGCTGTTGAAAAGAAGAGGGCGATCCAGCTCCCGTAATCACGTCCGGAGGGACGTCGGACTTGATTACGGGACCCCCCATCCAGCAGGACCCGAGGCGGCGGCACGTAGTGTTCCATGCGCGCCCCTATGGGATGTCACGGGGGCGTCTAACACATCACCCCGCGGGACTGAGGTGGCCCGCAAAGGGGTCCGGCACCAACCGGGGATCGTGGAAGGCGCACAAGATCTCATGATCCCCGGTCTGAATGTAAAGGGAACCCCGGGGAGTTTTAGTCAGAAGGAGTCTGACAGACCTCTTCGCCCGCTCCAGGGCGAAAGATATCCATGATGACTTTCCAACTCCAAAAAAAAAGTGTCTAGGAGCAGGTCTCTGGTAAATTGCGTTGTTTGAATAATTTCCGAAATAAACTTATTGTGGTGTTTTAATGAAAAAGCTGGCAACACAGCATTAAGTAAACATCGCCCGCGTATTTAAAACTCGAAATAAATAGTAAACAATAGTACAAGTGATGTGTATTGTAGTGAATCTTAATAGACGTATCGAACTATATAAGTGAAATTGTTGGTGACGTCTATATACCAAGACATGCAATAAAAACATTGTATTTAATATTTGGCCTTTTAAACATTATTGTGCTTCAAAGAAGTGCTAATCACGGACTATGCAAGTGTATTGGAACGATACAAATATATTCTCATCAGTAGAACATTTATAAATATAGTAAGTGGTAAATTAACTACTAATAACTGTATATAAAACGGTTAAATTGAATGTTTTGTTTTAAAAAGTGAACCTTGTACCTTAAGTGGCGCCCCTAGTAGTGAGTAGCGAAACTAATATTGACATTGACATATAAAAATTGACATTTATATTAGGGTTGCTACTACAAATAATAAATATTTCATACCGAACAGCGCCATCTAGTGTCAAGTAGCAGAAATAAAATTGACATACTGGCTAGTGTTGCCATTATAAAAAAAATATATAAGTGTTACCACAAAAAAACTTGTGATACCAGTATAAAAAGATTAAGTTTTTTTGGTAAAATTTGACACATTGATTAAATGTACGTGGTGTTCTAAGAAGCTATCATCGTAAACTAGGAGAATCAAGTTCGAGCCTGGTTAACCGCAGTCAACCTTTTGTGATTATTTAGAGTAAAATAATCATGAACTTCCTCGAGAATATCACATTCCGTCGCATGCGCACTATATCAGAACCTACTAATGACACCAGCGAAATTATTTCTCAAACATTCAATGATACAACAAGTAGTATGCCGGTAATGTCAGAAGACGAGGAAGATAAACAAATAGATATTCTTAAAACTGAGATTGAGGATCTGAAGTCTCAGTTAAGAAGCGCGCATCAAGAAATTGAGATCATCTCTGTGGAAAATAGTTCTTTAAAACAAGCTAATGCTGACTTAGTGAAGAAAAATGAGATGTATAAAAAAGTTACCAGTAGTCCTTTAAAGAAGAAAATACAAACACCAAAGAGAAATAAAATTATTCCTTCAAACAAGCCGTCAAATAACTCTCAGATATTCGAGGTTCCTGATTGCACGTCTGCTACTGCTGAATATTCTAGAACTGAAGCGTCGCAATATACGTCACAAAATATTGATAAATGTAACCAATTGTCGTCATTAGTAAAGAATAATTTATGTATTATAAGTAGTGAAACATCGAATAGACTATACACAATTTGTCAAAAAACTAATTTATGTAATTTTAATATATGTCACTATCGCATGCCAAACTGTGGATTGAAGATACTGCTTGATAATATTGATAAAAAAGTGCAAGATTTCACAGGCTCAGACTACTGTGTCATTTATGTTGGGGAAGAGGATTTCAGAAGGACGCATAATTATATAGAATTAGTTGCTTTCATTCGCGAAAAATTACAACCCCTAACCCATACGAACTTTTTAGTATGTCTGCCGACTTTTAAGTATATGGTAAATAGAAATGTTATGATCAACAGTAGAATCGATACCTTTAATAATTTATTATACATGGATATTGAGACATATAAATATGCGTATCTATTGGATTCCAACCTAAATCTCCCATTCACTTACGAAACATATACCTTAAGAAATGGTACTTTAAATAACAAAGGCCTGAATATTATTTTAAGTGACTTACAAGACCTTATCCTAGATATAAGTTCAGATACAGAAAAACAAGTAACAGACGCTGATGGTATATTGGAAAACTTAGTAAATAATAAGTCTAATAATAATTTTTTTCGTGTATAATAGAATCCATATACTTCACCAGAATATCAATGGTTTATTACGCAAAGCTGATGAATTTACTGTAAATCTAAATAATATTATAAATAACCATATTGATGTGATATGTGTTACCGAGCATAATATGATAACAGACGATTTAAAACATCTCCATATTCCAAATTATACTATAGCGGCAAACTACACAAGGACAAATAGAAATGGTGGGTCATGTATCCTAGTACGAAATAATCATAAATTTAAGACTATACAGGAAGCAAAACTTGTAAGCATACCCAACCTTTTAGAGTGTTCGGCTATTGAATTGTTGGAGCATGGATTGATTATCGTATGTATATATAGACCTCCAAAGACAAAAAAAGATTGTATACAATTATTTTTCGACCGTTTAGCGGCTTTACTAGCAAAATTATGTAGTAAATTTAAGAAAATTGTTATTTGTGGCGATTATAATATTGATCGACTGAAAGACACTCCTGTTTCAAGAGAGTTTGAAAACTTGTTACAGAGCTTTAACTTAAAACTTGCAATAAATGAGCCAACCCGCTTGCAAAGTAAAACGTGCATTGATAACATTGCACACAATATTAGAGGCTGTCAACAAAGCGTTATTGAACTAGCTCTGTCTGATCATACAGCACAAATTCTCTCATGTCCAGTTAGAAAAACTTACTCAATAACCCATTGGTATAAATTCAGAAGAGACTTTAGCACCGAAAATGTTGAGAAATTTATTGAATGTCTAAAAGCCCTAAATTTTACTGAATGCTATGAGGAAAGTGACGCAAATGCTTCTTTTGAAGAATTCCATAAGGTATTTAAACTTTTTTATGATCTCTGCTTTCCAAACATCAAAATTAAAGTTCCAATTATTCGCAAAACCAAATGGCTTAGTAAAGGATTAAAAATATGTTCTCTTCGTAAAAGAATGCTTTTTAAAATATATCGACTCTCAGGTAAAAAGTCAGATAAGGGTAACTTTAATAATTATGCAAAAAAGTTTAAAAGAATTGTAAAACTTACTCAAAAGTCGCAAAATAATTATTATATGCAAACAGCCACAAACAAACCTAAAGCAATATGGCAAATAATAAATAAAAATAAAAACAATAATCCCCCTGAAAAAATTGATAGATTAAGATATAATAATCAAGTTATAACGGCCCCTGATACTATAGCACAAACATTTAACAATTTCTTTATTGATGACATCTCGAAACTGACAAATAATAAAATAAATTACGCAAAGATTCTAACTTATAATAAACCAAACTCCTGTTTCTTAACCCCAGTTACCCTAAACGATGTTGTGAAATTAATCATGGCATTAAAAAACACCAAAAGTACGGGCTGTGATGGAATTTCAACGCAAATAATAAAACGTGTAGTGTACATAATTGCCCCAATCATAACTCATATTATAAATCAGTGTCTTGAGGAAGGCATTTTCCCAACATATTTAAAAACTACGGTGGTTACACCACTATTTAAAAAAGGAAACCCAGAAGATGTACGATGTTACAGGCCGATTGCTCTCATTCCAATATTCGCCAAAATATTTGAAAAAGTACTAAATAATAAACTTACTGAATATTTCGAGAAAAATAAAATAATAATAGATAATCAAGTAGGATTCAGAAAAGGGAAATCGGTAAATTCAGCAATTCATCAGTTTTTAGAAAAAATACTTACAGAACTAGATAAAAAAAAACCAAGTTACAGCTCTATACATGGACATGACAAAAGCGTTTGATTATGTTGATCATGAACTTCTTTTGCAAAAACTGGAAATATACGGAGTTCGGGGTAAAGCACTACAAATAATCAAATCATATCTATGTAACCGAATACAGTTCACTGAAATAACACAGTTATGTCCATTTACAAAGAGAGAGATCAAGTATACATCGAGTCCTAGATTTATAAAATATGGTGTACCTCAAGGGTCAATACTGGGACCACTACTGTTTCTCATTTACATAAACGATTTACCTAATGCTATTCAGCAACCTATGGTTTTATTTGCAGATGACAGTACGGTTCTGTTCACAAATAATAAAAACAAAAATCATGAACAAGAAATAAATGATTCCTTATCTAAATTAATAAATTGGCTTCAAATAAATAATTTACAAATTAATCTCACAAAAACACATTACATGAACTTTAAAAATAAAAACGCGACATCTATTCCTTTAAGTATTGCATACAATAATGAAACAGTAGCTGAAGTGGCAAATACAAAATTTTTAGGAATCCATATAGATTCGAATATGTCATGGAAAACACATGTAAATAGTGTATGTACCAAATTGAATCAATTTTCTTACGCTCTATACATGCTTAAAAAAGTATCCAACCAGACCGCGCTTCTTACTGCTTACCATGCGTATGTGGGATCCACTCTGTCGTATGGGTTACTATATTGGGGAAACTCGACTGATAAAGAAATTGCGTTCAAAGCCCAAAAAAAGTGTATTAGGTCTATATGTGGGTTACGCCAAACGGATTCATGTAAACCACATTTCGTAAATCTCAAGATTTTAACACTCCCTGCTCTATTTATCTACCTGGCCTCAATTTTAGTTAAATCAAACATTACAAGCTATGATACGTTAAAAAGCAGAAGACTTAAACATACCTTAAGAGATAAAACGTCCCACACTAGAGCGTACAGTAATAGTGTTTTCTGTATGAGCACAAAGATTTATAACAAGCTACCTATGGACATTAAGATTATAAATTCAATTATTATTTTTAAAAGAATGCTGAAAATTTTCTTAATTAAAAAGGCCTATTACTCAATAGCAGAATTTCTTGAGGAAAAATAATTTTGTTCAATAAAGTACCTATCACTAAAGTGAATATAATTCAGTAAAATATTTTTAAAAGGATTATGATAATTAATATTAAATGATTACAATACTGTGACATAATTGAATTAATGAATAATGATAATTTTTAAATCAGGTAACTCATGACATGTGTATTTTTATTTAGGTATGACTTTAATAATTTATAATTAATATGATGTAAATGATAAAATTATATAATGTAATTAAAACGATGTCCTATATAAAATTTTATATTTATAACTTTTTTCTTTTTAATTAATGAATGTAAATAATGCATGTTCAACTGTTACTGTTACAATTATAAGCATATAGGTATGCATGATGAAATTGCAATGCCCTAACAGGGCCACTATGTTCTAAGAACTGATATCCTCTGTTAAGAACTTTATTTATGTACACATAGTTAGCAATAAAGAATTTGAATTTGAATTTGAATTTGAATTAATCACAATTATACTCGTTGCTGTCTCGCTCTCAATGATGAGAGAATACAATGGTAGTAGGCGTTTAGTCGAGTCTCTCAGTCACACAATTTTGAAGAAATAAATAAAATATTAATAGTTTAAAAAACACTAAAAAACACGCTTTTACGTGCACCTATAGGCGTATTCAGACCTTGAAACCTAATCGTGGTCAAAGTTCATTACAAGACCTTTCTAACAAGTCCAAACACGGCTATGATACGATATTTCATCATGGAATGCTAGTGCCTATCTTCCGGCTTCATCATCAGACCTTGAAACCTAATCATGGTCAACGTTCATTACAAGATCTTTCTAACAAGTCCAAACACGGCTATGATACGATCATCCATCATGAAGTTCCAGTTCATATCTTCCGGCTCCATCATCAGATCAGCTCGACAGTACCATGTTATTGTATTGTCATCAAAATCACATACAACTGCCAATTTTCATAACGCTGCGATCTTTAGAAGATGGTTAAATTAGTTTTCTTAGATTTGATTACATAGTTACATACATACAGGTCGACCTTAAAAGCTTGTTAAAAAATGAACGCGTCCTATCCTAACGCGTGCTGCCATCTGCCTCTGCAAGCTATCTTCATTCGGTTTTTATGTCAAGTATCGGCGTCACATATTTCCGCATATTTTTTATTATTTTGTGTAAAAAGTGTTTAAATTCAAGGTTAAAATGGCTAGTTTGTAAGCTAAACAACCTGTGGGGTGTTCTTAAGGGACACACGTGGTTGACTTTATTATAACTGGAACTGAAGCTCTGCCTGACCTGTGGGGCGTTCTGCGGGAACGCACGTGGTTTAAAATGGCTATAATGTGAACGATTTGCCTGACCTGTGGGGCGTTCTGCGGGAACGCACGTGGTTTAAAATGGCTATAATGTGAACGATTTGCCTGACCTGTGGGGCGTTCTGCGGGAACGCACGTGGTTTAAAATGGCTATAATGTGAACGATTTGCCTGACCTGTGGGGCGTTCTGCGGGAACGCACGTGGTTTAAAATGGCTATAATGTGAACGATTTGCCTGACCTGTGGGGCGTTCTGTGGGGACGTACGTGGTTACAATGGATGTGTTGTACTTGTGAGCTAAGCAACCTATGGTTGACTTTTTCATTATAACCTTAAAGGGAATTTTTGTGGGAACTTACATGGTTATTTGTTGGTGCAATATGTGTTGCCCTTTACCTACAACATGCATGAAGTATATTTTTTCCAGATATTGTAATATCCCCCAGGAAGTAGCTCATCTGACATACCTACATGATAGTCATGAGAATGACCATCCGGAGTTGGTAGAAAATATTCAACCATATTGAAAACAAAGAGTCTGAAAAGATTTTTTAACAGAAGCCTAAAGGAAACTTGAATTACCAAATGTTCTAATCTGAATCAGACAAAAGTTAGCATTACAGATCAGGAAATGTCTAGGAAGTGAGACTAGCTAATACAAATAAAGAAGCAACAAATTGCTACAACACTATCATGCCCAGGCTCGGGTCTTCAGCTGTGTCTGAAGGACATTTAATGCCAGAAGATGTTTCTTTTTAAATATAAAAACTGAACGATTATTAACAGTTATGGTGTTTGTTACTTAATCCTGGCACAAGAGGACATTTATCTCCTACTATCTGTCTTTTATAAAGGAAAAAGAGTTGTTTCTGGTGCAGTCGGAGTCAGAACCTCTTCGGTGAATATCTCCGCTAAAATAAACACTGCAAGGTCATTGCTTACATCAAACATTTTTTAAATAAAACTTTACACTGGCGGGGACCTCCTCGCGCAGAAGAGTAAAAGAGAGGGGGGGGGAGGCGTCTCCGGGAGCTGTGGATGGGAACTGGAAGACAAAAGGAACAACCAACATTGCAAGTGAACCCACAGGTGGCACATTTATTTCTTATAGTTTTGTGATTTTAAACTAATCACCACCGATCTTGTATTTTTGATCACTAAGTAGGGTATACAACCCCTTTTACATAATAAGTCATAGCAGAATTAGATTAAACTCTGCTGAATGTCTAATTCTTTAGAGTCCTTACCTACAGGTTACATCTGAAATTAATGGATGACCTTTCTTTAAATACTATAACTTTTTTTTTAGAAAAGTACACTGTAGGTACATTTACAACAATTATTTCTTGTTTAATAGCCCAATGGGACATTACTTCTTACTTTGAATTGGAAGATGTTAGTATTGTTAAAATAATACATATCAAGTTGGAAAAACTACCAAACAGTAGAAAACTACAGAAATTTACTTTCATGTAACCTCAGATGTAAAAGATGCGGTCCTAGAGAAAATACTAGGTACCAATTTAATGCTTGCCTTTTGTTTGAAACATGAAACCCATTAGAACTTACTTAAAGAAAGAGGCTTTGTTATCAGGTTTATGTATATTTAAGATGATCTTCTTTCAATCGAAAACATTCACATACCTAGTGTTTGGAAAGCACAGTCAACACTACCTATACTTGAAAAGTTAGATTTTATACCAAAACAGCATTGTAAAGTTTCTAGGTCTAATTGTTTCCAACAACACAACATAACTCTGATATTGTAATGAGAGAAATAAATAACAGCTTGAAGTTAATAAGCATATTTTTTGCATTATTGCAATTGGTTAAAATCAAATTATAATATGTTTTGATTTCATACTCAGGTTATTGGAATTTTTTATCCGTTTTTTGTCTAGTTATTAATTATTACAAGTAAAGAGATTAATTATGACAATTATGATAACCAGGTATATTGGATCCTGAACACACATGATCTTCAAACATGATCATGGTGATGGTTGTGCTCTATAAACTTTGTTTTAGCCACATTGGGGAAATTAATTTACAAATATTTTTTCATGTTAGAGATATCTACAGATCCTCACAGGGTGGGGAATATCATGTAGCGCTCAGACTGCATATCTGCAATGGACTAAGAATGAAGCTCAGCTTCACATTAATTAATTGCTTTCTTGTGATAATATGTTCTGACAGATTTTTATGAGATTATGAAATAAAAACAATATCTATTAAGTACTGCAGTATCTATCATATAGCAAAAGTGTGAGTCAAGAAATTTGTTATATTCTGTAACCTTTATATACCTACATAATATATATAATTATAATATATATGACTAATAAAGAAGTATGGAATAAACGGCTTGTTGCACCAACCCCAAATAAATTGGGATATGGGAAGATGATCATGATATAGGTATAACTACCTAATAAGGTACATTTATGGCTTTGTGGGTCTAAAAATCAGACTTAGCCATGCAGAATAAGATCTGAATGATACCTACACATTATCAAAAGATTCGATATTTCTTTCATTGGTGAAACTAAAATTTATTTATTTACTTACATCACAAACAACACATAGTGCCAATTTGAAACTCCAGGATCTGTGGCAGTGATTACTTTTTAAGTACATAATTAGGTCTGAATAATATAATCTATTTTATGTTTTTTCCCTTCTATTCTCTATGGTTCTCAAAACCATACCAGCTATATAATACATAACCAAACCAACTTTCAAAGATAACAGGGTAACAGTATATTAAGTATACCTACCTTTTTTCACCAGAAATTGATTTTTAGAAAGGAATCACTGATGTAGCAGTAGAAATTATGATAAAGTCAGCATCTAAAAGTACCTACAATGAATCAGTACCTACTCACCTGCATTTGTATCATAGGCTAAATATTGTAATTTACAAAATATAATTAAGTATTACAAAACCTACCATTACCAAGAGACAATATTTTCACTCAGAGATTTCAAGAAGGAATTTTCTGTAGAAGTTTAAATTCGATTAAACCAAATCAGGCTTTAATTATACATTTAGGTACTCTACCTACAACAGCTGATAAAGTCAAAACACTGTTCAGAGGTTTTTTCTATAAATAAAGACCTTCAAAACCTATATAAATTATAATACTTAGGATATATATCTTGTTTACATTATATGAACTGAAAATATCTATTTTCACCAAAATTATTTTTTAATTGCCACCCGTTAACTGTGACTTTATAAATATTAGCCACAGGCGAAAATGGAGCAAACGATCTCATAAATTAAATATGATTAAAAATACAGTGATCAAAGTACACTGCATTATGATTCAATCTGATAAGTTAAATGAGATTATATATTTTTTATTGCCAGATATAACATCCACATAAAAGTTTCAATAAATACACACATAGATAACACTAAGGTTAAATTGGTTAAGTACCTACTTAAAGAAAACTTTAGGGAAAAATAACAACCATATTTTTAATTTATTTTTACTAATTACTTTATTAAAGGTAATATAATATGAGCACGCACGCAGTTACAGCAGGCTGTAGTTCTTTAGAAGTCCTAAATACCTGCGAGACTGTGCTAAATTACTAATTGCTAAAACTGTGAGCTAAAGTATAATTTGCTGTTGAAGAGTGTGGAATATTATTGACATTAATACTTTCTCTTACAAACTCTACTCAACTTTAGTTTGATTTTATACAAAACTTTAATAGGTTTATGATTGATAATTATCAACTAATATTGTTGTCTAATAAAATTATAAAGTTATTATTGTTGTTGATCATAATCAACAATTTATACTTTCCTGAAGATTATTGCTAATTAAAATGATTTAGTGCAATTTGAATTAAGTATATATTTTTGTTCCTAAGTAAATAATTAATGATAAAGGATTACTACTGGTACAAGTAGGTACATACCTTGAATGCTAATCTAATACCTGTGTTAAAAATAACAAATCCTCGTTATTTTTTATTTCTATTAAGATTTATTGCTTTTACAACTAGTCTTTGAACATCTACCATTGTATTCTGAGCAGGACGAAATTCTATCCGCCCTGGTTAAGGATGTCTGTGAAATTAAAAACCAATGTGTGACAATCCGAAAATCCACAACGGAGCTCGGGGCTAAAACTAGCATAGCTACTCCCCAAGTGAAAACGAGTGGGACAGATGCGATTAAACATGGGAAACAAAAATATCCCCGCTCGTACACTGAAGTTACTCAACGTCGGACGGCTACACCAAAAGTAGGCGGAAATGTCACCGATCTCTTGGAGATCGCGTCTAAAGGGGCGGAGGATGTTGAACGGGAAAATCCCGAGGTAAGTCTGCGGGATTGTTCGAAAACCCGTGTCGTGCCGGTGGCTGCCGCTGTTGTTGATATCTCGATGGACGACACAGAAAAAGTTGGTTGGACGGAAGTTCGACACAGACGCTCCCAACGTTCATTCAGTAATGTGTTGCGTGGAACAGCGGCGCCCGGCACCACCAATCTAGAAGCCTCTGAAAGATGGAGATACCTGCACCTCTTCTACGTTAAGCAGGGCACATCTGATACTCAGGTACGTGATCACCTAACTACCATTTGTGGAACAGATGTTTGCACGGTAGAAGTCCTCAAATCCCGTGGTAAATACGCATCCTTCAAGCTGGGTGTGCCCTCAAAATTGGCTGATCAAGTTGTGGCTCCTGAAAATTGGGCAGAGGATATTTGCGTCAAACCATGGCGCCGTAATTTTCGTGGCCGAAGCGATGAGACCCAATAAGCCCTATTGCGTTGTTGCCGCTCCCGCCTCTCGTGGTTGTACTGATCGCAACGTCTATCTGCGCTTACTGTACCAGAATGTGCGTGGGCTCAAAACCAAGCTACCCATTTGGAGGTCAAGCTTATTACTGTCTGAGCATGATTTGATAGCCGTTACCGAGACAAACCTGGATAATTCAGTGGAGGACTCAGAAATATCGGCTGGAGATTGGCGTAATCTTCGACGAGACAGAGTGACCACGGGTGGTGGTGTGCTGCTTGCTGCGCGGCCTGGGGTCACCGTGAATAGGCTACATGAACTTGAGACGGCCTGCGGCGAAGATTTGTGGGCCAAGATCACAATTTATGGCCTAAATATATATGTGTGTGTTGTTTACGTCAAACCTAGTGCAACTGATGAGGATTACCTGGCGTGGTTTTGCAAGGTCGAGGACGTTTTTCACAGTTTGAAGGGAACTATTATTATTTTAGGCGACCTTAATCTAAAAAGTGCGTCAGTAAATGTTAATAACTACTACTGTTATTTTCTAAGCTTTTGTAGTCTGGTAGAGATGAATGAGGTGATGAATATGCGTGGCAGTAAGTTAGATGTAGTGTTGGCTCGGGAGGGCGCTGCTGTAAACTGTGAGTATATCCAGGGGACGGAACTGGTTCCGATTGATCTGTATCACCCTCCGTTAGATATTGCTGTTACCATCCTAAGGCATAAGGTACATGAAAAACTTGACCCTAGCAATATTGACCGTAGTAAGGATTGGAACTTTTGTAAAGGTGACTACACATCATTGTTCGATCTTGTTCGCTCTGCTCCATGGCAAGACGTGTTTCGCTGCAATGACGCGTCCACCGCTGCTTGTAAGTTTTATAATTTAATGTACGATATTTTTGATTCCTCTATTCCAAAAAAGACGAGAAGGACCGCTGGTAATAAGCGGTACCCAGTCTGGTTTACTAGAGATATCGTAAGCGACACTCGACGTAAATCAAAACTCCATATTAAATGGAAACAATCCAGATGTGATGCTACATATGCTCAGTTTAGCGCACTGCGGTCGGAATTAAAAGTGAGAACCGAGGAGGCATATAGACTGCATTGTTCTAATGTGGAAAACAGCCTAGGCAAAAATCCAAAAATGTTCTGGCAGCACATTTCAAGCCTGCGATCTAAGGGTGGGTTTGAGCCAGACGTTGTGCTTGATGGCAAGGTCTATTCAGGTGTCAAAGCTACTGAGGCATTTGCTGAGTATTTTTCCAGCGTATTTCTGCCGGACACACCAGAATTGGACCCGAAATCAATCACGGTGAATAGTGAGGGAGGTAATTTTCCCCTACCCGTTTTAGTCCCTCCGGACGTGGTTAGGGGTATTTCCAAACTCAAACCCTGCTGTTCGATTGGCCCAGATAACATCCCTGCATATATCGTTAAAGGATGTAGCAGTATATTAGCAGCCCCTTTATGTCATGTTTTTAATCTAGCTCTTAAGTCGGGCGTGTATCCGGAGCCGTGGAAGACTTCACGTGTTACTCCCATCCCTAAAACCAGTGACAAGACATATGTCGAGGAACACAGACCCATCGCTATTTTATCAACCATTGCAAAGGTCTTTGAACATATACTTCACACTGTTATCTGTAAACAAACCAATATGTATCTTTCTGATGCTCAACATGGTTTTCGACCTGGTCGCTCCGTGAACTCAAATCTGCTGATTCATGTTGACTTCATATCCAGTAGCCTGGAATCCGGTAGGCAGGTCGACACTCTGTATTTTGATTTCCGGAAGGCGTTTGACAAAGTGGACAACGATGTGCTTTTGGCAAAGTTAGGGGCTACGGGCTTCTCATCCGGCCTTCTTAACTTCTTCGCCGACTACCTACGGGATCGCAAACAGTTCGTCCGCCATGGCTGCTTTGAGTCGAAGTCTTATTACACTCGCTCGGGCGTGAGCCAGGGATCCGTGTTGGGGCCGCCTCTGTTTCTGATCATGATCAACGACCTAATTTGTAAGATTCGATTCGCAAAATGTCTACTATATGCCGACGATCTAAAACTAGCTGCGCAAATCAGAACAGAGGTGGATTGCGAACTCCTACAAAAAGATATCGATACCGTCTATGAGTGGAGCATGGCGAACAAGTTGTTGTTTAATATTAGTAAATGCAGCGTTATGACTTATGGTCGTGGGTTGAGACCAATAAAATATGATTATAGTTTGGGGGGTTTAGTGATCACTCGTGTCACCAGCGTTAAGGACTTAGGAGTGACTTTCGACCGCAGTCTGACATTTAGAGACCACGTGTCTGCCCTTGCAAAGGAATCCTTCAGGCGTCTGGGATTTGTCTTGAGGAACGCTCGTGACTTTCGCAATCCCAGTATTATTAAACTTCTTTACACCACTTTGGTTCGGAGTAAACTCGAGTCCAGCGCCTGTGTCTGGCATCCGCATACTGCGTCTCAGACACTGATGCTTGAGAAAGTTCAGAAGACCTTCCTGAGATTTTTGTATCAAAGGCTGTACCATTACTTCCCATTCATGTACCCAACGAATTATCTTCTAGGGGTGTTGGGTTTAAATTCGTTGGAGGTAAGAAGGGGCTTTGCTGATCAAAGCTCACGATTGCCTGTAAAACCCTAAGCGGTCGTATTGACTGCCCTGAACTCCACGGACTTTTCTGCCGCCTATTTGTGCCCGACAAATACCTTGGGCACCGTCAAAGCCGCCGTCATAACCTGTTCGCACTACCGCTGTCTAGATCTGTTGCTAGAGCCGAATCCCCAGTTTGTCGAACCCTAAGGATGCTAAACGCCCTCCTGACTGCCGACCCTGAATGTGATGTGTTTGCCGATGAATGGAAGAAAATAATGCGTGCTTGTCTGTTGTTTTGTGAGGGACAATATGCGAGGGTATCACCACTTAACGCGTTGTTTTCGTGCTTACCCATTGTGCCTGGCCTACTTGCGACTGTGAAGCACAGCCGGCATCGAGATCGCATCATACACCCTTCTTTTTTCTTGTTCCAATAAAATCTTGGCCAAAGATTACAGGAGACGATGCTTTAGTTTATGTGTACATCTTTCAAATATGCATAACTAGAAAAACGGAAAGGTGCATAAATAAGTTATTACACTTACACGAAACTAACAAATACTGATCAGCAAAAGAATATTATGATGTTAAATAACGCTTACCTTCTTTTATTAACAGTGTACCTACTTCATCTATTGTTATATGTATTTCACTTTCTTACTCACTATTTTATTTCATTATTATATATAACTATTCATATGTTTTATTCAAATACCCCACAGTCATTTTTTGTCTTAAAACTAAATAGCAGCCGGTGTATTTGTCCGACGCGGTCGGCGGCCTGTTGCGCTTTGTGAGTGCACGAATCAATCTAGTCTAGCTAATCGCTAAGAACAGGTTTTGCGTGGACAGTTCCTGTTGTTTTCATATAATTTTTATTTTTGTTTTTCTAATTTATATTTTATTACTAGTTTATTTATTTATTTAGAAGTACACAAATTATTTATTAGGTATGTTGAAACTGTTTTGTACTCACCGTCACATGTCCCTACTTGTAGGTTCATTAGAAAACCAGCGTCAGACAGCACCTGTCTGGCATTAATGCTGAAATGAACCTTTTTGGCGCAGCCGTGAGGCACACACTATTGTTGTTAAAAATTGTTTTTTTATTCTTCACTTTTTTTTTTTATTTTGTATTTTGTGTTTCACGAACTGTGTCCAAATAAACATTATTCTTTCTTTCTTTCTTTTTCTTTTTTCTTTCACTGTTGCATGTTAGTTTATTGATGTATCTAATTTATTGAACCATTTACTCAAATAATTATTAATAATTTTATCCACGAATTGTATATCTTTGAATTTAATTTTTTTATTGTATGTTATTTGAATGCTTATTTTATTTTAATTTTTATAATTCTATGTTAATTAATGTAATTGGACCTGTGCCGTTTTAATTAACTATAAATAAATAAATAAATAAATAAAATAAATAAATTCTCTCATCATTGAGAGCGAGACAACAACGAGTATAATTACCGTCGAACTTCACTTACAGGTAAGTTCGTTTGACTATTCAATTTCATGACGGTGTCAATTATTCAATACGCAGCAACAGCACGCGGCAGTTTGGGTGTTTATTATTCAGCTATGGATTTCCCATCGGCAAAATTTACGAACTTACGATATTCGTTCCCCTTAGTGCTTACCGTCCTTAATAAAGTAAATTTTGGAGATTATGATTACCTCTATTAGGGGGTGAATTCTTGAGATTCCACTCCAGCACGCGTAGCATGACGCTTTCTATGTCTACGAAGAATAGACACAGCTCTTTCTATACAAAGTGACATTTTGTTTCTCCATTTTTGACATCGCACCGTAGAAATCCTTCTACAATCTGTCTTTTTGTCTTTCGTTTCTAACAATCTTTGTCTAGGTCCCCTAAATATGTAGACTATTTCAGAAGAAAGTTTTCTATCCCAAACTGTCAAAATCACACTGACAACTGACAGTTGTCTCCACGGCCACAAAGTATAAACGGTTATCTACAAAATCATGATTTTACAGGAGAGCATTTTATAACACAAAACTGTGATAATTAATAGAAGAACAAAGCTATCTTCTCATATTTTACATCATTTCATTAATAGGGAATATTACCAAGGAAACGGTTAAGGCCAATATTACTGAAATATTTTTTTGTTCTAAAATACGGTTCTTCGACACAGAAAAATTGTTGTAGCTGTCTATATATACGTGACTTAATATCAGTAAAAATTGAGAATCAAACAGAAAAATAAATCCTATGACAAAACAAAGAACCCTGCGTCGAATTATGTAAAAGAGTGAATTTCGTAAAAAGTGCAGTTGACTCTTTCTACTTTGCTGACTAACGTCGTACTGTCTACACGGAACGTCAGTTTAGTCTTCTCTTCCGTCGACAAAACGGTGTTCATGCTACGCGTGCTGGGCGAAAAACAACACAACGATAAATCGAGAAAACTGCTAGTTTGTTTGTTTGTTTGACTTTGTTGAATTCACACAGGAAATAGAATAAGATAGAGTTACAGCTTCTCTAGATCATAATCTGTATTAAATGAAAACAGACCGCGCACGAGCAACTCTACGTCGTCAGTAGGTATTGAGTGACCGTTGCGTGGACGCAGGCGATGCGTGGTGGCACATCTGTGGGCAAGCCAGCAGCATATCCTCCGCGGTGCATGCTTGAGAGTGACTTGAGGCTAAGGCGCAGCGGCTCGGCGGCGCGGGAGTAATGGTCGCTGGTGGCATGTTTACGCATGTGCCTGACACCCGAATACTGAAACGCCACTCAAGACTTAAGCATTACTTAAAACTAGTGTCAACCAATCAAAGGGCTTTAAACGAGTTTTAAGTAATGCTTAAGTCTTGAGTGGCGTTTCAGTATTCGGGTGTCAGTCTCATAGACAGGATTATTGCATACAAGTGCAATAATCCTGTCTAAAGCTGAGGCTTATAAACCTGCGTGTCAGGTTTTTGATGATGAATAAAGTGTAATGCAAATACTTACTTGCATTTGACACTAAATCTGCAGCTATGTATATCACCCGGTAGTATTAAGTACCGTCTGCTGTACAGACCTACTGTTGCAGAGTTGTACGCTGAAACAATCGGACAATCTTATTTAACAATTGTTCGGTAGAACAGTTTGTTTTTTTTTTTAGAAAAATGATGATATTGCCATTTTGTATGAAAAAATTTAAACGATTTTTTTTCATGTATTTTTTATTTGTATTAATCGAAGTAATCACCCATGCAATCAATGCATCTTTGCCAACGCAGTGGCAGTTTATTGATGCCCTTCTTAAAGAAATCAGCTGGACAGGAGGCAACAAATTCTTCAAAGGCATTTTGTACTGCCTCTCGGGTATTGATTTTTTTCCAGCCAAGAAGTTATCCAAATTCTGGAAAAAGTAGTAGTCTGTAGGCGCAAGGTCTGGTGAGTAGGGCGGATGACGGAGAGCTTCCAACCCCAGTTCTTGCAACTTGGAGACCGTCCGCTGTGCAGTATGAGGTCGCGCGTTGTCGTGCAGTAGCAGCGGAGACGAGCGATTGACCAATGCTGGTTGGAGATGTGCCAGCTTCTCCATCATTGTGTTCAGTTCTTCACAGTACACATCTGCAGTAATGCTCACCCCGTTTTTTAAGAAGCTGTGATGAATCACACCGGCGCTAGACCACCAAACAGTGACCATCACATTTCTAGGGGTAAGTTTTCGTTTAGGGCATTGTTTAGGTGCTGAACCAGGATCCAACCGACTTGCTGAGCGCTTGCGGTTATCAAAAATAATCCATTTTTCATCGCAGGTTACAATGCGGTTCAAAATTCCTTCATTTGTGTGTCTGTTGAGCAGTGCAAGGCACGTCTCGACGCGTACTTTGCGCTGGCGATCATTGAGTTCGTGGGGCACCCATTTGTCAAGCTTTTTTACCTTGCCAATTTGACGCAAATGGACCAATATTGTTTTGACGCTAACGTCGAAAGCTGCTGCTAATTCAGCCGTAGATTGTGTATCATCAGCTTCCACAATCGCCTTTTTAATTCGTCATTGTCGACCAGTCTTCGGACGACCGCGAGGTTCATTTTTCAGGTCGAAATTTCCAGAACGGAAGCGAGCAAACCAATAACAGGTGGTGCGTTGGTTTGTAGTGTTAGCTCCGTAAACGTCGTTGATGTTGCGTGCCGCTTGTGCCGCGTTGCTGCCACGACGGTACTCATATTCCATAATTACTCAAATTTTTAACGTATTCATGATGACGAAAACGATTGAAATGCGATGAAAATGTAACACTAATCAATAAACAAATGACTACTTTTGGAAAAAAAAAACCATGTTTTTAAAATAAAATAAATTTGAAATTAGAATTCTTAGCCAAACAAAAATTATTTTGATTTGAAATGGCCAGTACTGCAGAACGGCAATTTCATAGGTAAAGACCTAATATTATTTATTTCTTTCGGCCCAGATTTCTCGCGATGGTATTGTGTAAAATAGTGTTACACCACCTGTTCCTTCGCGGTACGTCTACATAATAATCTTAATTAAATAATGAGCACGCCAGCATGCCCGCGCCGCAAGCCATGGTGCGATGCGGTGCGCCGGAGCACGCACGGCACGCTCGCTGCTCCTGCGCTGGTTCACGCCCACAGCTTTAAACGCACGTAAGAGGCTTAGGTCAGAGTCTACCAAATTACCCTAGGTTCACTCTTGTAGGAGGTCAATATAAGACGTAAACATGTTAACTGTTGCCTGCTTTCCAAATGATGGTTCCTAGAAGCTGGCGACAACTTGTGTCATTTAACATCCTTTTCTGTTTTACATTCGATTTGAATTGCCAAATTGCATTTACACAAAGGCTTGTTTTGATTGGATTTTGATTGAGCCGAATGAATGTAGACTACTGACATACAGAATTATGTCACTGGCCGGATTTTGTCAAAAATTCAGGAATGCAACACCATACAGAACATACAGAAAACTCATATTTTGCGGTTAAGACAACAATTTTATTTTTGTAAATTGTTATTGCGTCGGGACAGGTTTGTGGCCGCTCGTGAGATCTGCGCAGATTTAGCGCTAGCCTCCACCTGCTCCCCACCTCTAGCCCCGTCAGCCCCCACCTGCACTATCAGGGCTATTTCTGAATAAAGTAACTTCGTAGCCGGTACCTACGGGTAATTATTTGCAATAAAAATGCGACGCCATGATCTGTTTTATATTAGAACTTTAATTGCATACGTAGACAGACACCACGAACAGGTTCCGTGCATGCATTATACCTGAACTAAACTTCTTGGGAATATTGCATTCTTGAGTTTTTCCCACAAACCGCTGATGGGGCTGGCGCGCGCAGAGCGCAGCCAAAAGCGATGCTGTGCCGCACCCAATACCTATATGAAAAAACCGGCCAAGTGCGTGTCGGACCACGCACAATGAAGGATTCCGTAGTCGGGATGAATTTATCCCAAGAAAAAAATTAACAATGGTGCCGATTCTCTTGTACACCGAACTAAACTAACTAAACGATCACTAAAATTTCTTACTTTTGGCTACGAGTATGAGAATCTTAACGCTATTCTGCAAATAAAATTCTCTAAATTAAAAAATAATTTTGACACGACTAAAACGAATTTGACAATCGCGAATCCACGTGGTACCCGATTTTTTTTAGAGCCGGAGGCGCGCAGGGGGTGCAGCCTCGACGTATTGTATATGGAATATTTCACTTTTTGTATGAAAAATATGAAAAAAATATTACCAACATGTTGAGTTTTAGGGGTTTAAGGGCTTTTTAAAGGGGGTCGAAATTTTCATTATTTTTGCGATAGGACGCACCATTTTCGAGATATAAGCAAAAGAAAAAATAAATACAGTACTGTTTCTGCACATGAAGTCGAGATGTTGGTGTGAATTTTAGTTCATGACAACTTATTTTACCCCACACCTTTTTAATCGCGATTAAAAATTGTTAGGTTTAGTCTGGTTTGGTCCTTTACAATCAAAATCTTAGGTGAAAAACGTCAAATTCAGAATAGCAAAATTGCCATTTTCACTAAACTAAAAACTCAGTACTATCTTAGTACTGTCAAACTAAAATATAGTTAAGTTGTGTCACTTTAGTCAATTTCAGAATGGGAAATCGTCGTTTGACAGGATTAAACAAAATTTTAGTGATTTTTAGTTTAGTTTAGAGGCATTTGTGACAAGAGAATCGGCACCATTGCAGTTATAATATTAGTCTTAATATTTTAGTTTGTAAATAGTTTTAGTTAAGTTATTATATAATTTTGCTACTTTTATTACTTAATTAGTTAAGTTGTTTGTACCCACTTGTAAATATGTATATTCACATAAAGTAATAATCATTGCAGTTTGAAAAACATGTTCTCCCACATGTTTGAGTTGATTGATTATTACTCGTTAACCTGTACAGCCTACTTATCTGTGATAGTTTTCCTTTTAATTTCGTTATATATACCTACTACTGCTGTGAGTGTGAATGTTTTCACAATTAATCCATGTAGAACCATTGCTTGACTCTAACAAAAATTTGCTGTTAAAAGCTTAATATTTCGCAAACGGATCCCTGAATCCAATAATGGTTTTCGCAAACTCACAATATTTTTGAATTACCCTTCTAACGATACCCACACCATGGGATTATGTATACCCATGCCAAATTATAGCTTTCTAGTACTAACCGTCTCTGAGCTTAGCCGCGGACAGACAGACAGACAGACAGATAGACAGACGGACTTGGCGATACTATAAGGTCTCTGCGTGCCGTCGCCTCGTCGCCATCTTGTGAGGCACAGCTCACATCTCCGCTTTGTACCGCCCGCGCAGCTTAATCACGGTGAGGTGCAGCTTTCCTCGTCTCCGCTTTGGTGGAGTCCGGGCCTTATACCGGAGAATGACATTCAGCCATATTCTTTACATTTCAGAACGACTTGAAAATATGACACTGACAGACAAATAATTAAAAAAAACCGGCCCAATGCGCGTCGGACCACGCGCAATGAAGGGTTCCGTAGTTGCAATTAATTTATCCTAAGAACAAACTTAACATTGTAGTTGAACAACATGTTCTCCCATTCCAACTGCAAATGTAAGTTTGTACGCACAATAATTTTCCATGTTATTTTAAAACCATAGGCTTCTTATAGGTTTTCCTGTAATCTAATAAATATAGAACTCTTTTCTATTTCTATTTTTTATTTTAGCCTCAGTAGTTTCAGTGATAAGGGGGGGTAAGGATGGTAAAGATTCATCTATTTTCTTAAATAACATATAATAAAAACTATTTGTTTGAGACCTCACAGTAAGCATTTTCATGTGATATGTCACACGGTACAGTTTGAAAAACTTCTTTTTTTAATTTTCTTATTTGCCTCCCAAAAGTGACCCATTCAAAATTCATTGTTACTTACGTTAAATGTCCGTGTTCGTGTCACAGAAATTCATTTGTGTACCTTTCAACTTAATCGGTCCATTCGATATGAGGCATATTGGTTGTGACAGACGGACAGACAGATAAACACACGAGTGATCAATACTATAAGGTTTCCGCTTTTTCATTCGGACGTACAGAACAGATATTTTCATAAAATGGCTCGAATAGAAAGAATGTCAAAACTGAAGACGACATAAAATACTTGACTGTACCTACATATGTACTCGTATAACAATTGAATTCGTAATAGAATCCAAATCAACGGTAACGAGCATAATAGGTATAACTGGCGCGGCTGGGAGAGGTGCTTTTACATACTAACGATAATAAATGCATTATTAATGTAACATGTTTATCTAATAACAATGCGGGATAACAATTTAATTTGTATTACGTAATTGGTATCTTGAATTTGAAAACATTATTCCTACACCTCTCACGTCTGCTAGTGCTCCGAGGCAGCTTGACTCGAAATCCAAAAAATCAGATTATGGATTCCGTCGGATCTTTCGAACACCCTGTAAGTATATCAAAATAAATGTATTTATTTATTTTCATATTTTATTTACTGTTTGATGGCACTTCCCCATAGATTTTATTTAGAGTTACTGAATAGAATATTTTAAGGAAAAATGTTTTTTTTTAGAGATAATTTCGATGATATACCTAGTACATTCATTTCGCGGCCTGCAACTGAGGCATTGATGGACGATCGTGAAAATATGGGCCGAGGCGAAGTCGAGGTTACTTAGGTTGAATTTCCGCGCATTATTTGAGAAAATTACTTTAAAAGCCTTGGCCGCAACCAAGCATTGATGGACTCACGTATGTAGGCCTCAACTTCGCCTCGGCTCACATTTTCGCAATCGTCCATCCCTTGTTCCAGGCCGTGACAGTAATGTATTATGCTTTTCATTTAATAAGATAGGTATAGGTACACACATACCTAGGCTACGCTTCAAACTACGTGCGTTACCTAGTTCACGTTATAGTGTCTTTCTTTTACCAACACGGTATCGTAAAACAGAAAAGGAACATTATCAATAAATTAAAAATAAAAACATTTTACAAAAAAAAAAAAACAACTGACTTCAAAAAAAATAACACTACAAAGTGAAAAATAACTTTAATTTCGGAAGTCGGTGTCTTTGGTTTTGAATTTTCGTTTTTTGCCACCGCCTTTTCACTTTGTAGTGTTATTTTTTTGGAAGTCAGTTGTTTTTTTTTTGGAATATTTTTATTTTTTATTTGTGGTAGGTACCTACCCCACACAAATTCGAATACAACTACCTGCTATGTAAATAACAGTGACAGGAAGTTATCATCATATCATCCACATATACTAAGTGGGAAAAATACGTATTATTGAAGCTTACACTCAAAAACTATCCAAGCAAAGTTATTAAAAAAATTATGGGACCAACTTGGGAGTATTCCCTTTCATACAAAAAAATACTTTTTTGAATCGGTTCACAATTGACGGCGAAATTGGTGGAAATACGTAAAAAAAAAAAACACATATTCGACGAACATATAACTTCCTCCTTTTTGGAAGTCGGTTAAAAAGAGCATTAGGTGTGTGGGTTCGATTCCCAGGTCGGGAAAAGTGTTCTTGGATTTTTTTATTGCTGCGCTCCCATCTACATCTATCGTGCCGAAGCTTCGTATGTTTTGCTCGCTAAAATGCTATCGCGCTAATGCGGTGGACACATTAGCGTTAGCGCGTTAAAACCCCTTTATGTACCCGGGCGCTAAGTGCTACGTAGCCCGATCTACCGCGACGATAGCCGATAACGGTTGGTCACACCTGCGTGAATCGTTTCACTGTGCGAAGGTTCGTCACGATAGACGCAGATGCGGCCGCAGCATATCTGAATTTTTTCAGTAGCAGCCCGGAGTCTGGATTTGTGCCCGGTTGATGGCAAAAGACATATAACTGGCGAAATGTCGGTGTACTATAGCTACACTTCTGCCCAACCCTTCGCGGAAACAAGGCGTGATGTTATGTTGTGTCAACAAGAGCAGAACAAAAACACCTACAGAACATTGTTACGCACACCCACAGTTATTACAGTCAAAACCCAAAAGGAGAATAATTAAAAATAAAGTTCTAACGAACTGTATTTTTAACAAACTCTTTACGGACGTCGAAATATTTGTTGGATCGAATTTATCGGGATGGAATGAAATTGTTATAAATAAAAAATGACGTGGTAGCCAGTAGCCCGTAGGTAGGCAGTTAGGAGGTAGGTATAGATTTAGCGTGTTCTATTCGCAACCCTGCAATTGTCCGGAATAAGTAACAAGTGGTTGGAATCCTTTCACGCTGCTAAACTTCCTAGAATTTAAAAACAGAACATAAGTGTTGTTGTCTCAACAACACTTATGTTCCGTTTTTAAATTCGAAATTGGTACCTAGGATCCAGATCCTATGTTTACTACGGACCCCTAAACAAGAACCAATTTCCAAAAAAGACACTACAAAATGTAAAATAAGTTTTACTTTGGTTTTGTATTTTCTTTTTTGCCTCCGATTTCCGAAATTAAAGTAATTTTTCACTTTGTAGTGGATTTTTTGGAAGTCGGTTGTGTTTTTTTTGTAAAAAAGCTTTTATTTTTCAGTTTTTAGTTGTGCTACCTACCCCACATAAATTCGAATACCACTATGCTGCATGGGTGACAGTGACAGAAAGTTATTATAACATCATCCACATAGACTAAGTGGGGAAAATACGTAAGTATTATTTAAGCTAACTAGAAAAACTACCCAAGCAAACTAACTAACAATCGGTCCTTATTTGACCTTAAAATATCGATGACACACATCAAAAAACAAAAACCTATATATATACATTCAGACGCACATAGAACTCCCTCCTTTTTTGAAGTCGGTTATAAACTTATAAAGCAGGTAACTATCATAATTAGAAATGATCTCTAGCATTAATTCGACGTCGGTTGTATCTCGAACGGTTACGAGGTAGTTCGGCCATTACCGCAGAGTGTCGTCGGCGTTCGGTATAAAACGTTATTGTTATTGGTACGCGGAACATCGCGCTTGCAGCCTGCGTGGGTGCACACATTAAAACCTTACTTAATTGGTCTCGGAGGTCAGCATACTAATTAGCGTAACATTTGCGAGGCGGCCCGAGCGCGGCGCGGGCGCAGGTACGCGACGGAAACTGGAAATGAGCAAGTTGTAGCACTTGTAGCTATCGCACCGAACTGCGCCTAGATGTGATGAGTTAGTGCTACGTTGCAACGAAAAGAAAAATGATATCGATATCATAATCGATCTTTCAATGATTAGGACCACCTAGGTTCCTGTACGTGTCAGTTACACGTACAGGTGCCTAGGTCACAGATTACCAGGTGACGCACTCCATACAGGATGTTCAATACCTACTGCTATAAAAGGATATTGTCTATTTTCCATAAAATTATTTGTACTATTTTTGTTTTCCATAATCGTCTTCCCTCATAATATTTACTTGCGCTATTACGAGTATCATTTATACTAATAACGCTTGTCATATCAACTTATTAGTCATAACTTTTATTTGCCATAAAATAAGTTTCCATAATTACATGTGTTAAGTATAATCAATAGTTACTATAAGTAACACATTACATAATCGATACTTGACATAGGCAACATTTAATATAATTTAGAAACGTTTATTGTTTTGTACAAAAAATAATATCATTAAGGTCTGTAATCAAATGATTTATTGCAGCAAACTATCTTTAGACAATAAACAGTTTGTCAATTACGGCTAGGTTAGTTTAGGTTAGAACTGTGACCACGCAACGGGCGAAGGCGAGCGAGCGAAGCGAGCGTGTCGCGGGAGCGGCCACCGAGCGCTAGATTTCCTCTTTTGCAAAGCAAACATGTATGGTAGATTAGGTTAATTTTTAGGTTTCCTTGTGAATAAAAAAATCTGTGTCGTATAATCAATATCATATATGGATCAACTGCTAGTTATTGTTGTGTATGGGCAAATGAATATTATGGTGAATAAATGTTATGGAAAACGACATTATTGAAAATGAAAAGTATAGCAAATAAATTTATGGATTAAAATTATTATGACACTTGATCGATTATGACCAATGAAATTAGTGAAAATGATTTTATGTAATTTCACGATTATGCCAACTGAAGCGTTATTTCTAATGAAATTATGGAAAATACAAGTATGGTATATAAAATTATTGCATTTAAAATTACTGTAAACCCTGTAATAGCCTACACCTTCGAGTCGCTAGACGCTGCGAACGAAAATGTACCTAACTTTACAAGCGTAAAGTGAGTTTTGCTTTGTAGCTGCGCGCCGCCGCCGCCGCGTGGTTATTGTGAATTGCCAGGGCTGCCTCTTTCGATAAAAATGTCAGTAGGTATTTGTAAACTTTAAGAAATAAAATAAAATGCTTTTTAATGTTTTAGCATGTAAGATGTTTGCTAAACGTAACGTCCAAATGACAGTTGACAAATGCAGGTAGAAGCACAGATTGTGGTGGAAGTAATTACGTACCTGCCAATAAAATACAAAATACGAATTGTTGTAATATAACGTGCAAACATCGTCATTTGTCCAGCTTTATCCCAGCTATGTTGGGGTCGGTTTCCAGTCTAACGACTGCCTATCACAACCCAGTTACTGGGCAACACGAAACCCCTTGGTGAGACTGGTAAAACGTGCGACAAGGAACGTCATTCCAGTAGGATTACATCAGTCATCAAGGGATAAACAGTAGCCCCAGATCTTAGTATCTTTTGAATAGGTTCTTCAACCGCCCGACTGCTCACCTGACGGTGGTCGCGCCGCCTACAGCCACCTGCTAGGCCAAGGGATTAGCCTGTAACATGCAAGTGTAAACAATTTATCTATTAAAAAAAACTGACCAAGTGCGTGTCGGACTACGCACAATGAAGGGTTCCGGAGTTATGCCAAGAACAAACTTAACACTTGCAACAAGCCTTCTCATTTGATATGCTACACGGTAGAGTTTGCAAAACTTTCAAACTCAAACTCAAACTCGAAGCATTTATTTCAATTAAACCATTACAGGCACTTTTGAATTGTCAAGGAATCGTTCAGTCAAAAATATGAAGCTAGTTGCCCATTCCAAAGCGTAGTAGGTACCTATGGAGAAGAACGGGCAAGAAACTCCACGGTCACTGTTTTAAATTAAATAAATTGTTACAAAGTATTGGTTACATCATTCATGTTGAAATTATACATGTGAGAACAATGTAGAAAGACGTGCACGTTAAGCGTCCGTAATACAAAGATAAAACAAAGAACAATTCAAAAATTAAAATCAGCCATGGTCGCTAAGAGTTGATTCCATTTGTTTTTAGGGTTCCATAGTAAACAAGGAACCCTTATAGTTTCGCCATGTTCGTCTGTCTGTCCGCGGCTTAGCTCAGATACGGTTAGTACTAGAAAGCTGTAATTTGGCATGGGAATAGGTACATATTAATCACACCGACAAAGTGGTAAAATAAAATCAAGAAAAATAAAAATTTTAGGGTGCTCCCCTCCATGTAAAGTGGGTGTGTTTTTTTTTCTCATCTAGCCCATGGTGTGGGGTATCGTTAGAAAGGTCGTTCAAAAATATTGCGAGTTCGTAGAAACAAACCATTTTTGGATTCAGGGATTTGTTTGCGACATATTAAGCTTTTAAGTGCAAATTTTTGTTAGAGTCAAGGGTGCTAGCTTAATGGTTGTACTTGGATTTGTGAACTAAATCACAGCAGTAGTATATACTCGTAGGTATAACGAAGTTAAAAGGAAAATTATCACAGCTAAGTAGGCTGTACAGGTTAACGAGTAATAATCAACCAACTTAAATTTGCAGTTTGTGCAAATTTAAGTTATGTTAAGTTTGTTCTTGGGATAAATTCATTCCAACTACGGAACCCTTCATTGTGCGTGGTCCGACTCGCAATTGGCCGGTTTTATTTATTTTTCTTATTTTCCCTAAAAGTGAACCCATATTCAAAATTCATTTATTTACGGTATTCGTCCGTGTTTAGGTCACAGAAATATATATGTGTAAGTACCAAATTTTAACTTAATTGGTCCATTAGATTCGGAGCAAATTGGCCGTGACAGACGGACAGACAGACAGACACACGAGTGATCCTTTAAGGGTTCCGTTTTTTCCTTTGGAGGTACGGAACCCTAAAAACGATAGAAAAACAAATTAGATAGATAGATAAAACATTTATTGAGTGCATACAAAAGACACAAAAGCACAATTAAATGACAACAAATTACATAAATATATATAAAAACAAGATGCCACTAAACAAAAAAGAAAAACGTAAGAACTTAAGGAAATGGAGTGACATTATGACATACTTTCTTTAAATCAAATAAGGAACCTGCTGGTACAGAAATTACATACTCACATTTCTGTATCAGCAGGTAAACTGAAAAAAGATAAGTTTTTGTCTCTTTTCTTGCTCCATCAACTGCATATCATAAAATTTGAAACTAAGTACCTACGTCAGGTCGACCGAAATAGGCAACCCACTGAGAAATAGGTCGCGTGCGGTAGTTAGCGCGCGTAAGTACATAGAGTGCTTCATCTGGTAATCTGTGCCTAGGTGGTTACTGTTAATGTAGATACAGAAACCTAATCTTTATCTTTCACATTGCCCTATCTATGCTCATTCAGAAAACACGCATTATGAATGCTCTATCGATTATATGGTCATCTTATTCAATTATAAAGTTATTAAAACAATGCGTTCGTCATTAATTTATGCAGATGTGGTCGTCAATTAGAGTGGTCCCATGTCTGCAGCGTGCGCGGGGCACGGGGCACCTCTACTCGCGGGTGGTCTCTGAGCGGTCGTTTAGTGAGCGTCTCGGCTAATAACATAAATAACTGCAGCTCGTGATAACAGCCAGGATGCGACGTGTGACCAGGTGCAAGGTTCAGTCAGGACTCGCAGACAGGGTTCCCCAACACTGAATTAGAGACAAAAAGTGAAGTGTCATGCGAAGTTTCGAGCGATCTTGTAGCATAACCGGTGCAACTGTTACCTGTCACCTTCACTTACTCTGCACATCAACTGTCGTGATTATGGTAGGGCCCACGAAGTAAATATACTTAGGTACCAGATAAAGAGCCTAATGATTTTGATATGTTTCATTCTTTTTCGCAAGCTAATGACAATTTTCCTGAAAATAGGTACATACCACCAACCAGCACCAACCGGTACCATAGACACCGATTCCTGTAAGTAGTAGCTATCAGAACATACGGAATGTAAAGTTAACAAATCCAAAGTTAACAAATGTTGATGGCACTAAGTTATCCGTCTGCGATGACGATGACATAGACGTCTTGTGACACACTGGTGCATAGCATTCATAACATAACGATTGCGATAACATTTCATAGAGATGAAATAAGAAATGGTTAAGAAATATGTTATTTTATGATGGCGTTTAATCAATTAAACGCCATCATAAAATAGTGCCCAGAAATAAATAGTGATAAAAGTTAATTAATCACGTGTGGTGAAATCGCGAATCTAAAACATTAATTGAATTGCGTGAGATAAGGTTATAAAATCAATGAATAGGTACTGATTACGGAGGCCGGGCTCCTTGTGAGCTATAAACAGATGAATGGTTTAGTCAGTAAAAGGTAATTAAAATATTTGGTGAGCGTTGCGTGAGGGCGTGGGGCGGGGTGCGGGCGGTGCGCGGGCCCAGGCGCAGGGTTTGAAGCAATTAACCGCATAATTAGCGTTAATCATATCGTTTGATGTCGCCGCCGCCGCCGTGTGCGGTACACTATGCAAGTATTGCTCCCGCACGATGTATATGCAGAAGCACTTCAAACTTATTGTGCGCAAGATGTCAGATTGCAGTAGCTACTTATGTTACCGTATAGTGACTTAGTTATCGATCAGTTGTATCGTTAATGCAACAAATTCCCCTTCAATTCAACTCAAAAGAGCAGACGTCGCCGACGAGATGACAGCTACCTATACCTACGAACTATTTATAGAAACTCTCGGCTAGTTCGTAAATTCATGTTATCTTATTTTATTGGTGGAGTGGCTACCGGCTCCGAGCCTGTCCGTTGCTGGTAATCGGATATTCGTTTATCACCTTATAACTAGACTTTTATGTAAGAACCGTTGAGACTTGAGAGCGAGACATCTTTAGTGTGCACCGACGACTGGGCTCCGTTTGTACAGTTCACCATAAGGTATGAAGCAACGTGGTAGCTTACTAAATAAGTGACCTGACCTTCAAAATAGTTGAGGCGAACGGTGCAGATACGTGCGTCATGTCCGTAAACGGGTGCCGTCAATTGGGACTGGTCATGTCTTAGCAGGCTGGGTAATTTTTAATTTTGAATTTTTTGTTGCTTTAGGTAGGTACCTAAACGCATCCAGAGTAGGTACTCTGGATGCGTTTAACGTGTACATCTCTTTTACATCGTTCTCACATTAATGACTGCAATTAATATTTTTTAACAATATAATTTAAAAGAGTGTTCATTTCTTACCCGTTCTTCTCCATAGGTACCTACTACGCTTTGGAATGGACAACTAACTTCATAGTTCTGACTGACCGACCCCTTGACAATCAATGTCAAAAGTGTCTGTAATTGGTTAAATTGAAATAACTCCTTTAATTTGAGTTTGAGTTTGATTTTTATGTGACACAGACAACTGCACATAGACTACAATAACACATTGATTTTGACAGCGCCTTTAATATACGTGTACATTATACAGGGTCAAGTTAAACTAGCGAGCGGAACTCCGCAAACTCAACTCAAACTCAAATCATTTATTTCAATTAAACCATTTACAGGCACTATTGAATTGTCAAGGAATCGGTCAGTCAAAAATATGAAGCTAGATGCCCATTCCAAAGCGTAGTAGGTACCTATGGAGAAGAACGGGCAAGAAACTCCACGGACACTCTTTTAAATAAAATAAAATGTTACAAAGTATTGGTTACATCATTCATGTTGAAATTATACATGTGAGAACAATGTAGAAAGACGTGCACGTTAGAAGCGTCCGTAATACAAAGATAAAAACAAAGAACAATTCAAAAATTAAAAATCAGCCATGGCCGCTAAGAGTTGACCAGTCCTAACTGACGGCGCCCGTTCACGAACATGACGCATGGATCAGCACCATTCAGCTCAACCATTTTGAAGGGAGCTAAATGATCCAACACACGCGCCACCATCAGCGAGACATCTGAGTGAGCATGACATACTCACAGCCGCCAGGGCACATTCAAGTCAATAAAAAAAGTATTACCCGGTAAATGGTAGCTCTTTAGTACATAGTACTCACACCTGTGCTCGGGAATTATATAATACAAAGGAGATTGATTTTATGATGTGATGGGTGACGATATCTAGACATGATAAAACAAAAAAAGATTTTTTTTTGTGGAGTTGTGGCGGCATCTACAGTGCCACATGCGAACTACGCATCAAAGACCTAACGTCACACAAATCCTGCATCGCGCAAGCAGGGTTTACCGTTAAGGCTTCGGTGTGGCAAAAATTATACTCAATGTACGAGCGATTTTCGTTGGAAAAAGTTACAGTATCGAAAGTTGACCACATATTAGGAAAACTTGCCCAAGTCACGGAGATTCTTTGGAGGATTCACGTCCAAAAACATACAAAATGTTTTTGGACTACGTGGTAATGAGGAGGCCGACAGATTGTCTAAATTAGCTGCAGTAGAGGGTACAGCAATTAATTACTTACCTGATTATTGCGAATACATATCTAAATATAAGATGTAAGGATTTAATTTCAGTCCTTAGGCATTGGTTGCCTATGTAGACACTACGGTGACGTGGTTAAGGATGAAATTATTAAAAAAAATGATAAACTTTTTGCTATGTTATAAATCATGTTATTTGCCCTAGCTAGGAATGTACAAGGGGAGAGAAACAGTTGGAACGGGTCGTAAACAATAACAAAATGGTTAATTAAGCTGAAACAATTGAAAATTTAAAACTCCACAAAATTGTAAAAATACGACCTCCTTGTTAATAAAATTCTCTAACTTTAAAACTAATAAGAATATCCCTGTGATTCATACCTCCAAAAATCTCTATGACTTGGACAAGTTTTTCTAATACGTGGTAATTTATTTTTATTTTTTATTACACCGCCATTCTCAGGGTTAACAAGTTTGGAACGCGGACACCCTGTATACAACAACCTACCGACATCAATCGTTGGGCAGTTGCCCGTCAGACACGACATCCATCTGGTCGGAGGATCCTCCCTTTTCTATAGAGGATGAGTGAATTTTACGCCTTATTCCTCATGCCTCTATACTATAGGGTCACCGACCGCACTTACTGTAGTCACTTGAATATCATTTTAAAAATCAGTTTGTTTGTATAACTTCATAGACGTTATTGGTACCTAAACGCGATAAAACAAAAGAAAACATATTTTGTCAGCTCATACTTCAAGTAACAACACTATCAGCGGTCGTTGACCCCCACAAAAGAAACAACAAATCGTTTTATTTATCGTGTTTGAATATCAATACCAACACGTGTGCAGAGTTCCGCGAGGTGATCTAGCTAGACCCTGCATGTACCTACCTACTTATATTAAGTAACGTAAAATAATATCGCTTGTGCTACAAGCGATATTATTTTAAGTAAGTATACATTTATTTGTATTTTACATAAATAGTAAAGTAAAATAAGTGACTAATTAGTAACAGCCGCACGGGCTGCTCCATCGGGTTAAGCTACGCTTGCCGGGGTTGGTCCGTGGATGGGTCATGGAACTTTACATACCGAGACTCCTCCGTGCCTCGGAAAGCACGTTAAGCCGTTGGTCCCGGCTGTCATTCGTGGATCTTTGACAGTCGTTACGGGTCGTCAGAAGCCCGAAAGTCTGGCAAACAGTCTTACCAAGGGGTATCGTATTACCCAGTTACTGGGTTGTGGAGGTCAGATAGCAGTCGCTCCATGTAAAATACTGGTATTCAGCTGCATCCGGTTAGACTGGAAGCCCACCCCAACATACTTGGGAAAAGGCTAGGCAGATTGATTGAATTCGAAAGAAAGAAAAGATATATACTAAAGTGAAATAAGTACATTTGGTATTTATCTGACCGTTTATGTATATTTTACGCTCCCACTTTTAAGATAAGCCATTAGCTTAATATTTAATCTGCTTCTGTGAGAGACTGAAATTAATTAGCAAAAGTTGCGATATCTGCGTAGTTTCACTCCAACGTTACGAAATGAACACAAAATGATTGAACAGACGATTTAGTTAAATGATATCCTGATGGATGGATGCTGCGACCGTAAGTATTTTCACTCAGTAAATACCGACATGATAGTTCTTGGTGCTGAAAACTTAATGATCACTGTGATGTTGCAAGTAACACATAAGTCAATGGTGCGTTTGTGTTTTTGATTTGTGTGACTTTTACAGAATAATATTTCTGCAGGTGCAGTTGGGTTTCTACCATTCATATTACGTTTTGAATTTCGATTTATATCAAAACAGTGCATTGTATTTGTGTAGCAGTAATGAGAGGCACAATAAAGAAGTCATAGAAGAGGAAGTGACGTCATAAATAAGGCGGATCAGAGGACCAATTAATTATACTAGATTGAGCGGCGGCTGTTCGGGGAACTAACTCTACGCTAAAGGCACATGCACACTCACACTGCATTTTAGTACCCCTGCATTTTTTTTTTTTTTTTTTTCTCGCCCGGGGTTTTAACTATTTATTTTAGTTGTATAAACTAACCTGTTATAAAATGAAGCCTTGATTGTGGTTGGAGTTTGGACTAGCCCCCAACACCATTTTATCTAAAGAATGTGTCATCGCAATCAAATATTTAATTCGATAATTCAAAGCAGACATGCTGCACTGATCCCAAAAAAAAATTGCTACCTTGGGCAAGGAGGACTAAGGGCAGGAGGTGGTTGGATAATCATGAGGACTCACTATCGCAGTCCACTGCTGGACACAGGCCTTACCCAAGCTGTGCCACAACACCCTTTTCCTACACCTTCCGCGCCCAGTCTGTCCCAGCCACTTTCTTAAGGTCGTCTGTCCATCTAGCTGGGAGGCATCCCATGCTACGCTTGCCGATACGCGGTCTAACGGGGGCGACTAGAATCAATTTTATTTAGTTATTTGACTTTGATGATTCTAGGACTAGTCTGCTCCACCGGCCATCGGTCCTTCAACAAACATAGCCAGCCCACTGCCACTTCAGTTTGCTTACCTGCAAGCTATGTCGGTAAAGCCGATTCTTTTCCGGATAATTTAATTTCTGATTTTAGCCTTCAAAGAAACTCCGAGCATAGCCTGCTCCATAGCACGCTGAGCAACCTTCAATTTGTGGAGCTGCCCGACTGTCAGTGTCTACGTTTCGGCACCGTATGTCATAAAGGGTAGGACGCACTGTTTGATCCTCCTGTCGGCTTCTTCCTCAAGGCCCTAGGTAGACATACTCGTACTATGAGGCACTAATCCAAACAAAATGGAAGTCACTTGTTTTGAATGAAGAATCAATAGTTATCGTGTGTCGAACCCCTAACCGTTAATTGCTTGTCCGATCAAGCCAAACAACAGACAGTCGTTGGATGGAGGAAGCAAAAACAAGCGACGATCTGTTGTTGACAACCCTCCGCCATACCTATAAGTAGACAACTAATACCTATGTAACGGTAGGTATACAGTACAGGAATGTTTCGTCGAGTCCGTGACGTCTACTGCGGCAGCTAACAGGAATGCAGATGTCGTTATGTTTTACTAAACGTTGCTGATTTGAAGAGGTACCTACAACTACTTGGGTGGTATCTTTATCCATACTCCATTAAACAGTACACAGGAAACAGTATAGGGACAAGCTTCATCAGACTGATGTGCAAAGATGTACTAAATCATGGCTGAACTACGATATATCTTTCAGTTTTTGTACTGGATTGAAATGCCTAACTTTCGTGAGTTACCATTAGAACTCCTAGTAATACATCTCTAACGCCTCTGGATGCCAACAGCTAAACTGCGAAACACACTTTCAATGGCAATGCCTTCCATTTTGACAATTAACGAACTCAACAACATTCATTGCGTTATTTACGTTGTTGTGCAGATGAATGTTTCAAACATATGAAGCAATGGATTAGGAATCCTTAAAAACCCTTCGGATGGTGATCAAAAGTGTTTTACGCAATTTCGGGGCTGATTTGCATGATATCTAAGTATAACAACGATACCATGTCGGTAGATACCTTTGGGCAGCCGCCGCTGCATGTAGTCCTGAACACCGCGTGCCCGCGCTGGTCGGTGTTGCTATGTGTTTCCAGAAGCGCTGCGCTCAGCAGCACAGCCTCCGTACCGTTATCTTGACCAAGTTATATGGAGTGAATCAGGACCGCCGCTAAGACAGACTTCGGTTCGCTTGTTTTGATAATTAATTCGCATACTTAGATGTTTTTGCTTTCGCATGAAGTCCAGTACTTACCTACAGTAATGTCTGTTCCCTTATTTGTACTAATCCAAAAAGGGTGGGATTTGATACAAATGGGAAGGTATGTCTTGAAATACCTGGATACAAAACGCGAACATGACACTGAGTCATGACAGAAAGATGTGTTTTGTTTTACTTTTCTTAAAAATCTACCCCGAGTGTCCTTTCAGAACTTTCCTACTTATTTTCGCAATTTCTTATCATTTTGCGTTTGATCATCCACACGCACTCAGAAAATGTATACAATCTATAGTTAGGTACTCTATAACAGAAATAACTTATGAATATCTCATTGGAAAATGGCAAATAATATATTATCTCTAAAGAAGTCCCAATTTTATCAGCTTCATTAGGTGAGGGGAGGACGGCATGCGTATAAATATGCATGTGTAATAATATATTCATAATATTCAGAGCACATCAAAACAAAAAAAATTGTCCTGATGAGCTCGTTGCACGTTGGGCTAATAAATAAGCCCTAATAAATAAAATAATCAACGGAGACATTAAACCTATACCTACGTTGGTGGACCCTGTGGGGACTCAACCTGTGTTTAGAAAGTGTTTGTGAACAGCGGGAAATACACTCTAAAGAAGACCCTGTCTTCTTTATATTAAAGCCCTGAAAAATTATGAAAACATAAATAGGGACCATCGACCAACTTAAATTTGCAGTTTGATAAACATGATCTCCTCATACATTCCGTGTGGGAGAAAATGTTTTTCAACTACAATGTTAAGTTTGTTCTTGGGATAAATTCATCCCAACTATAGAACCCTTCAATTTGCGTGGTCCGACACGCACTTGGCCGGATTTTTTTCTTAATTAAAGGTCTATTTTCGCTTAAATCTTTCTTTTTCTCGTAGTCATGGTATAAAGTATAGTATGCAACTCATGAATAAAACGGATTTATATCGAGGGCCATGAATCACTCGCGTCGTTCAGGATTCTAACACTTGAATCACTCGCTACGCTCGTGATTCAATCATAATGAATCACTCCCTTCGGTCGTGATTCAGTCGTTAGAATCCGTCACTTGCTCGTGATTCATCTATGGCCCTCGCTTTAAATCCGTCCTTTATTCACTAATTGCATTATATACTATTATACCATTCCCCCTCTAAAAAACTTATTTTATTCACTAAAAACAGTGAATAAAAAGCACTTTTAATCACTATTTTGGTGTTTGAATTTATAACACACCAATATATTCGACCTCCATCTCAATGATATACGACCCCTTTGTGAAAAAAAAACTCGATACATAGGAAATAAATATCGCTTCACAAGATGACCATCCTAATAGGAAAATTACTCTTAATTTTAGTAATTGTTCCAATTTTAATGTGCATTTTAATTAATTTATCCTTCCATTTTTCTTCATTAAATGTCTATTTTCGTTTATATCTTTCTTTTTCTCGTAGTCATAGTATAATAGTAGAATATACAAGTGAAAAAAAAGGGAATTTAATTCGAGGGATACAAAGGCCGAGATTTTTTTTTTTCACTAGTTGTGTACTTTACTTTTTACCATTGACTGCGAGAAAATATAGGTTTTTTCTTGTTTAGGTTTTTTGTTGTTTACTATTTCGTGAGAAAATCAACGCAACAAAAAGAACAAAAGGACAACGGTGTGAGTTCATTCCCAATTCAAGTGTCACTTGTATTAGAACTTCTCGGTCGTCCTCGTTAACTGACAAATGGCCGCGATTACGGCCTGCGTGTGCGCATCCATTACACAGTGCTCTTATTTAATTCGACACATTTATTATGCCTTTATTCATTAAGTAAGTACGTGAGTGGTTAAAAATAAAGCCTCTGAGTACATTGACATGTACTCCAAGTTGTTAATATGGTGTCGTTTGCAGTCTGTCGGTCGCTCGCGTGACTGCATGTCACTTGACTTTATTTTATGTTTGGACTATATTTAAACTATGGCTGTAAATTATTTATGATGTACTTATTTAAGGCATTAGACCAACGTGTAATCGTAATATTTCGTAGTTTCTTTTTTTCGAGCTATTGCAGAGTAATACGACTTCATTAATTGGCTTATTATCTTTTTGAAAATTGTGTAGTTGATTCTTTATGTATCAAGAACAGAAAGGTACCTACGAAGCCCGCTTTCCAGCGTACGCAATTCTAACGTTACAGTCTAACAATTAACGCAGTGTAACGCCTATATTGGCGCACAGAATTAGTGGACAATGGGTGATCGTAATTAGGGCAACAAAGGCGGGCTCAAGCGGCGCACTGATTGGCTGGCACGACACGCCCAGCGTCCAATCAGCGCCGACGCTCCGAGGACGCAGCTCACGGACAATGAACTGCGACCAAAGTTGACGTAGCACGTACTTAATTAAGAGTGTTGTTCAGTTGAAAAGTTAATAAATAGTTAGTCAAGTAATTTAATAGATAAGTAGTAACTAGAAGCCAGGTTTTTTGTCAATGCAATCTTTTGAACTTCATCTTGCTGTATCAAACCGTACCACCTACTCTGCCAAATAGGCTTATTTCATGATGGGTTTAACACACGACAAGGTCGTTAGGCATCCCCGGTACGAATGGCAGCCTACTGTAGTATAGTACTATCTAGCTAAACATGATTATCTACTAATTTTCTCACGACTTCACTGTTCCATGGTCTATGACGATCCAAAAAAACATGCTTCGATGGTAGTCTTTTGTCTGTACATATTATTATAAAACAGGTGGTGACAAAGTGCGACAGTTTTTGTGTCTCTACAATGAGTGAGTCACGATCGTTGATGAAGTGTGTTGAAGTCGTGACGCACATGATTACCTACGTTACACGGAAGCAATCGGTTTTTTATTCCGTTTTATATTAACGTGTAACGTAATTGTAACTGATGAGTGTTCACAGACGCACCGGGCACCCAATATGTAGGTATTTCAATAAATTTGACAAAATTGTGAATATGGTATTTTACGGGAAACAATAATCTGCTGCTAGCTAGGGATATGAATTAATCTATTAGCGATTCCTAGATTATATTCCTATAAGTATTAGAAGTTTCTCAAAACTTTATACAAAACTAAACAAAGGTCCAAGAGACGTCAATTCTCCGGGAACCCAGGCTGTGAGCTGTATAGAATGGGCAACAACCATTGGTAGGTGTGATCAAATTATAAGTAAACCCAATAACCATTTAACTGAGTGAACAGAGCGAACATGGCAGCACACGACGACGTAAGCTTTGGTGCGGTATGATAGGTACTGACTTCTGTAACTTATGAACCTGTACGCGTCGCCTCAATAGATGTAAGTATTATTAGATGCATCTATGGTAGAAACGGAAGAAATTAACCACATTTTAAATGACAGATTGTAGAAAGATTTCTATGGCGCGATGTCAAAAATGAAGAAAAGAAATGTCACTTTAAATTCACTGAGTGGATCAAAATAATCTTTTGATTAATTCACGTGATTCAGAACGAGATTCCGAGTAGCTTAATAATCATCAAACAGCAATGCAGTCGCTAAATCTCGCGTAATGCGTACCTATTGGACGCAAATGATAGCAGGTGGGCGCGCGGGCGCAGGCACCGTGCAGCGCACGATTGATAGCGATCATAAGCATCCTGGTTGTCTGCTACTGGTCGCGGCCCCTCGGGCCCCTCTAATGATGGCCGGCAACCAGCGCGCAATCACAGCTGTCTCGCCGACACCTAGCTTATCAAGCAGTAGGTAGCTTGCTAAAGGAACAGCTATACCGTATCGACGAGCCTGTCGTCGGAGAGAAACTCCTACATTGATTGCGCGATGGACCAGTGAAAGTCCTCTGCGGTTAACTTTCCATTCAGACAATCTAGATCTCTGTTACGTAACGTACTTTCCAGTAGCTCTAAAAAGGGTATTCCTAAATAGTTTCTAGCAAAGTTCAACCTCATGTGAGTTTGAAATAGTTTACGAAATATGTAGGTAAATACAAATGTACAATCTGTACGATATGAGGTCAGTTGTCGGAGCAGGCGGTCGTTAGAACAACTATTGACCCTGTTGTAGGTGTATTCTGAAGACATTGTTGGTTGGTATAGGTTGTACAATTTACCCAGTTTGACCATAAACACCAGAACACTTTGAGTTTAGGATAGGTACTTGATTGGGTTATTGGCATGAACTTATTTGGTTCAAGTAGGTATATGAGCTTTACTGCCGTTTTGCCTCCAGGTTTCGCGAACTTTGATATTGCGAAGATATTGTTATACTCAATAAGTATTTTTATTGCTTCCACATTTGAACTTAGGTGGTAGGTTTTACAAAATATGATCATTGTGGACCCTGTCGGGCACAGCGGAGTAGGAGGGAGGAAGGGGGCTTTTATACTACTTAGTTAATACTGTTCCATTTCTAACAGTCTCATCCGTTAGTAGGTAGGTACATTTAACCTCCTCTGCCTCTGTGTACTCACTGGGATAGTAACATGCCTTATGTACTCAGGTACTTACCTACACATGATACAAATTACGCAGTGTCAGATGCGCTGGCGCAGAGCAGCGCATCAGCTGTAAGTATAACATGCTTCAAACGAACTGGGAGTAAAAGGACAACTTTAAGAAAGCCGGGCTGAATTAAGAAGGTTATTGAGTGGAATGAGTGACATGAAGCAATTTTGAATGAAATCATGTCTGCGATCGAGATTGTTCTAAAACCATAACTAAAGGTTGTATCTATTGTGAATACTTACATGTATGCTGGCCAGAATTATGATTAGAGCAAAGATCACACAGGTGACAAATGAATAAGGTATCTGTTTAAACCGTATTACCTACATACCTATTACTTGAAAGTCTTACTGGCTCTTGAAGATTTGATTGATTTGATGCACTGTTCCACAGCGTCTGTATGAATTGAGGAGCCAGGTTTCATAATTAAACGCGGGTTCTACCAATATTTAGTAGCAAATTAGCCGATTTTGTAGGCCCGATCCTGGAATTTGTAGTAAAACCCTTAAAAAGTTACAGGACGTTTAAAGTGGCTACTCAATCCGGACGGTCTATAGAACATATACCTATGTTACGTAGCTACTAAAGTAGTTGATCAAATCGGATAACAATAGCACCAATATTTAGTAGAAATTTCTACTACATATTGGCGTAATCCAACATCCTGCACGTTCAGTATTTCAAAAGATATGAATAAAATAAACATTCATTAGCAATTTATTGTGTATCACATCGTTTTACGGCCAAAACCGTATAAAATCGTTAGTTTAGATGATTCTGAACCCGACTCGGAGGCCATTTCTGCTGTCAAAAAAAAAAATTGGCAGACGATTTCATCAATATGTCTGATATTAAAAATGTACATAGGTTTCGTAATTTTATTACGAAAAAGTTTGTTTTCTGCCATTTTGCGTGTCACGTATGGACTGAGCGTTAACAGTTTAGTGTATAGGGTGGCCAAAAATAATTGATAGTATGATCATAGGCAGAGTTTTATTTACACATGAATAATTCTTCACCAATCAGTACTTAAATAATGAACACCATACAATGCCGCCCATGGGCATGTGACCGCCTATATTTTTCTGAATATTCATGAAAAATTCTCGAAAATTAAGTTTAAAAGGTCCATAGTATCTAGGTCTGTCTATCTATTTATAATAGTAAAATTGTAATCATAGTGGGATTTATGGACCTACACTTGTGTTTTTAAAATAAAGTCTTCACCTCTGCCTTTTTTCATAGGCGACAAATTTTAATGAAAAATGTTAGTTAATCCGATAAAATAACTTACAAGCTTTTAGAAATAATAAACAGAATCCAAATCGAGCCAACAAACGCTTCTCAAAAAATAAAATAAATGAATAACATGAAACATATTAAAGATATACTAAACATATTATAGAATACGAGCGGTCACATGTATATTAAACACAAAGAATAAAAAACTAAAAATAAATTAAAAGTGTATTATCCCAAAATAATTATAATAGTTTCGCCATGTCCGTCTGTCTGTCCACGGCTTAGCTCAGAGACGGATAGTACTAGAAAGCTGTAATTTGGCATATGTATACATATATTAATCTTGCCGACAAAGTGGTAAAATAAAATCAAGAAAATTTTTTTTTGTTAGGGTACCTCCTCTACACGTAAAGAGGGTTTTTTTTTGTTACATTACCTGGTATATATGTGCATGTACTTCTAGTTAATATGGCTAAAAACATGCATGAATACGAAACAGGGGAAGAGCGGCTGATAAGGGAAGCCACCCGTAGACTGGATTTAAAAAATAATATGACCAATCATAACCTCAAAATTGTTCAGCATAGTCCACGTTATCAATCTGTTAAATTATTTAATAAGTTGCCTTTAGACATAAAAAGATTAGTTTATAATGGCTCTTTCAAATTAAAATTAAAAAAATTCCTATTGAGTAAGTGTCTATATGCCGTAGAAGATTTATAATATTGTCATGTCTGTATATATGTATTGTTTGCCGTTTTTATTTTTTTTTGACATGCTGATTGTATTTTATTGTTGTTAGTTTTATTTTTTATTTTTTATTATTGATCTTGACATCGTAATGGTAATTTTTATAGGTATAAAGACATGTATTTTGTGTTATTTATTTTTAATTCTAAGACGTGTAATTTATTTTTTTGTTATGAATTTATTATTTCATGACATCTTTAATGTAATTTGTATTTATTGTCATTGTATGTGTTTTAATTATTTTAAATTCTATGACGTGTAATTAATTATTTTGAATCTATTTTATTATTAATGATATCTTTTTTGCACTCAATTTAGCGTTTTTTGAATTATTGATTCTTTTTTTAATTTTTAATTTTTATTTACCTTGTTTAATGAATTTATAATTTTATTTTTAATTTTTGCATCTGTACTTATGATTATTATTATTATTTAAAATGTGTAAATTCAGATACAAATAATTGTTCATGAATAAATGACTATGACTATGACTATGTTTTTTCTCATCAACCCCATGTTGTGGAGTATCGTTAGAAAGGTCGTTTAAAAATGTTGTGAGTTTGTCAAACCCATTTTTGGATCTAGGGATCCGTTTGCGAAATATTAAGCTTTTAACTGATTTTTTTTGTTAGAGTCAAGGTTCCCCCCCCCCCCTTTTTTTTTTGAGATTGGGAAATTATCAAATAACTTCCCCGCTCCGGGAGCGGGAGGGTGTGTCAGACTTTTACTGACTAAAATCCACCCGTGTTCCTTCCGTTGCCTGTGTGCCGGGGTCGCGATATCCCTTTCGGACAAACTCGCAACCCTGGCAGGCATTGGCCCTTCCGGACCCCGTCAGTTGGTGCTGACATCTCTTTGAGGCGCGCGTTGAACACAACGCGCGGTCGACCCGGGCCTGCAGGGCTATTCTGTAACCACCTTACCGTGAAAACTTAGGTGTAGTGAGCGTGGAGTGAGCTGTCATTCCACAGGGATTGACACTATTGACAGCTCACTTCACCCAAGTTTTCACGGTGAGATGTTTACAGAATAGCATGGCTGGTCCCTATCGGACGGCGAGCTACCCATTGCTCACAGTTCGCAAGCCCGCGCCTACGGTGGCCGGCAGTCGGCTCGCGACTCCCGACGCCCGGGGCGTCTCCTGCGGCGACTAGGGGCGCGAGGGCGCGAATCTTGCCTCTCCCTCGCGCGCTCCGCCTCCTCCTTCGCGAGCATTACTGCTTCGCAGTAGGAAGTGACGGCCTCCCATGCACTCTCGCTCCGGACCATGGCCTGAACCAGGGCTGGACGCGAGAGATCGCCACCGCCGATCGCCTCCGTGAGGACACGGCGGTGCTCCACCCAAGCCGGGCAGACCTCCACCGTATGCTCCACCGTGTCCTCCGGGCGATCCACACAGTGGTGACACCCGGGCGTTTCCTCCCGCTTTATCCTGAACAGGAACCTCCCGAAACAACCATGTCCGGTGAGGACCTGTGTCAGGCGGAAGGTGAGGACGCCGTGGCGCCTCTCTAGCCACTCCTCAATAAGGGGACTTATCGCCACAATTATGGCGTGCGCAGCGCTGGGTTGCGACAATCGCACTCTCCATGCCGCTATGAGATCCTGCCGGACCTCTGTCCGCTGTGCCGCGATTTCTCGCGGCAGCGGAGTTACGCCCCGGCGTTTCACCTCCTCGCGCAACTCCCACTTTTGCGCGAGGACTTTCGCCTCCAGATCCCATGGCGGTAATCCGGCAAGAAGGCTCGCCGCCTCGAGGGAGACTGTGCGGTATTCTCGAACCAGCCTAATGGCCATGACCCTTTGGGACGCGTTCAATCGGCGGGCTGGTCGCAGCCTTAAGGAACGCGCCCACACCGGTGCCCCGTAAAGGGCCATGGACCGCACGACCCCCGCGTAGGGCTTCCGGCAGGAGGAATTTGGACCCCCTAGATTGGGCAGAAGCCGCTTCAGAGCAGCCCCAGCCCTCTCCAGTTTGGAAGTAAAGTATACAGGTCATATTGTTGTTAACTACGCTACGTTGTCCACCCGTCCATTTTTAGGTTTCCGTAGTAAACAAGGAACCCTTATAGTTTCACCATGTCCGTCTGTCTGTCTGTCCGTGGCTTAGCTCAGAAACGGTGAGTACTAGAAAGCTGTAATTTGGCATGGATATATTAATCACGCCGACAAAGTGGTAAAATAAAATCAAGTTTTTTTTTTTTTATGTACCTCCCCTGCTCCTAAAGTGGGGATATTTTTTTTTGTCATCTACCCCATGGTATGGGGTATTGTTGGAAAGATCGTTCAAAAATATTGTGAGTTTGTGAAAACCATTTTTGGATTAAGGAATTCGTTTGCGAAATATTATATTAAGCTTTTAACTGAAATTTTTTGTTAGAGTCAAATGTCCCCCCCCCTGCCAGCTAAATGGTTGTACTTGGATTTGTGAAAAAAATTCACAGCAGTAGTATATAAAGAAATTAAAAGGAAAATTATCAGAACTGAGTAGGCTGTACAGGTTAAGGAGTAATAATCAACCAACTTAAATTTCCAGTTTGAAAAACATGATCACCCATTCATTCCGTATGGGAGAACATGTGTTTCAACTACAATGTTAAGTTTGTTCTTGGGATAAATTAATACCATTTACGGAACCCTTCATTGTGCGTGGTCCGACACGTACTCGGCCGGTTTTTTTAATCTCTAATCTCTAAACATGATCTCTATCACAATATTCTCTAATCTATCTCTAATAGAATGGATGGATAGATGGTGAAGAGTGGTTGTTTATGGGGGACTGTCTTATGTAATTTTGACGTTTAAAAAGTGCTGATTCTCAGCCTATTTTGAATATATGAATTTTGAATTTAATCTCTTCTCTTCTCTTTTGTGTATGTCTGTGTGACCGCGTTGTTCTTTTAAAATTCCGGCCGATTTTGATGCGGTTTTCGCCATCATAAGTGGTGGTGGTGGCACTCATGATGGTGAACACCGCATACGTGTAGAATTACAATTTATGTATGAGTTTTAATTTTTCTTGCCATCTCATCAATCCAAGAGCTTTTGTTGCAGTACCTACATACGTGCTTTGCACGGTGCACGTGTAAATGATAATGTATCCTGTCGACACTCTATAATTTACACGTGCATCGTGCAAAGCCCATCATTAATTTATTTCATATTTTTGAATGTAAATGATGGGCCGGAGCGGGCCGGATCGGGCGGCACCGCGCAGTGATAGCAAACGACCGTCATAATAGCTGCACGTGCCAAATACACGAATTAATTAGCTGGCCAGATTAATAACCTACGATTGGGAACCTTATTGGGTTTTCACAAAAGGGCTAGTTTAAAAAGGCCGCGTTGACAAGTAGGCATTGGCTATCACTACTGAAGCACTTCACTATTGAAACATAGTACAACATTTCTTCAAAATTAATATAAAAGTATAATAGAGCAATAAATTCTCTTAAATTACCTTGACCATCATACGAGTGTTGTACAAAAAACGACATTTTAGACTCATTCCATAAGAACTTATTAATAGCGGACTATATGGACTGGCTGTCTGACATCCACCGCCCAGTAATTGGGTAATACGATACCGCTTGCTAAGACTGGTTTTCAGGCTTTTGGGCTTCTGACGACCCGTAATAACTGTCAAAGATCCACAAATGACAGCCGGGACCAACGGCTTAACGTGTTTTCCGAGGCACGGAGGGTTCTTGGTGGTATAATATTAGCATCAAATCCAATCAGTCTATGTGAGCTGACCAATGTTCGGCACTGCCGAATGCCCGTTATAGGGTCATAACCGAATGTTAGTTTATGCTTCATGTTGGCGATACATTTAACTACAGTACTCATTTATCTATTACACAAAAGATAAATTAATCAATCTCAACAACTCACGACACAACATCGTTACACCATGTGGCTCGAATAACATTATAGTTGCTCTTTTCCAAGAGGAGAATAAATAGGTACTAAGTATGGCAAAGTATGGCCACTTGAATATATTAAATCAGTCTTCCGCCCCTTCAACGAGATCGTAACTATCTTTTCATATGTATATAGTAATGAGAGTGACCTACCTGTTACATGCAGTACAGGCTCTTGAAACGAGGAGGAGACCCATCAAAAGAAACCTGAAACTGAACGCTACGGAAACGTAATACCGGTAGGTGAAAGACACGAGGAACATAAGTAATGTCATGAACCCCTTGGTTCAGTCAGCACTGGATAGGCCCAAGTCCGGTTCTCTCGTTTGTGCCTCGTTTGCTGATATTAAATTGAGCTATACGGCGCTGACTGATGTGGAGGTCGCGCCGTATCTCGTGACCGCTGATGTTATCAGCTCGCAGCGTGTACCACTGCCACCTACCAACATAACATACGTCATAGTTACGTCATAACATAACAAATAGCTAACATGCTCAGCGATGATGTATTCACAACAGTACCTAATTGACTTAGAGGTGATTTTATGTCAACATCGCTTATAAATCTTCAAGCACTGTTTAGCCATGGTCTGAGGTCAATATTAAAAGAAAAGTGAAGTGTCAAAGCCATTTTGAACCTTGAGAGATGCAACTGTTTACGTTTGCTTCGCTTTGATCTGCCCTTCTCATCATTTGCCGTGCAAATAATGTTAGGACATGGGCAACAGTTTCTAGTTTAGTACGTGGACAGTAGGGATGTCGGCTATGATCTTTGTCGCAGGGTCCGCTTTTTTCTGTCTTTCAAATTACAAATTGTATGTTAGATAAAGAGATCATTTTCATCAAAAGTACCTGCACAGACTTTAATTTTTTTTTTTTAATTATTTAAATTATCTATCTAATCCGTCTTATGAGCTTACGATTGATTAAAAAGCTCCATCTGCACATAGCGTTCAAGTCTAACGGCGTGACTTATAGGCATAGCCTCATATCGGTCAGTCGCGGCTAATAGAAAATGTTAAATATTTCCCCACCTTTGTTTAGTGGGTATCGGTACATAGCCGGGGCCTCCCAAATATGTGGTATCAGCAACCAAACGGTGATTTGTCAGCGCTATCGGCACATCGGTTACATTAGTCACCCGACGTAAGACGTAACGTGCTGGTTCACGAGTAGCTCCACACGCAGGAAGGAATCTGTCAAACATTCTTGTGTAGTAGACCCCGGGGTCACGAATACAAGGCTACGGATAGAGCAGTGGAAATATTACCACCTTTTCTCAGGATCTATAATTAATGAAAGACTATTTTCTTCAGTTTGCTTTTTACGTTTTAAGATTCAAATATAATTATGTAAGTCTTTCGGATTTAAATATTTGCTTAAAAGTATTTGATTCCCTTAGTAGCGCTGTCAATGCTTTTAATTAGTCAAAAGCTGCCAAGCCAATGGACTCCATGAAAGTGAATTGAACTCCTAACTCCAGATGAAAGGTCCTCAAACATTTATTAAAGCTTAAGTTTATCGAATAATTCAGCAGGTGTCGGTACATCGAGCGGCGATTACCGGCGCCGGCGCCTGCGAACGATCGAGGTGCAGAGATTAGGTACACATATGTAGGTATAGCAGCAGTTATGTCGTCATACAGCATAGTTAAGTCATCGTAACCAGCGTACTTGATGTAAATATGATTGCAGTGACATTTGCATAAATTATTTAATTAAACTTCTCATGACTAACTAACTCCTGTTCAAAGATTAGCTTTTTGATATTTCGATCGAATATTGCGTGCGTATTCGTCTTATTCAGGTTTTTTCTTCCATCAATGTTTGGAACAGAACTTCTTAATACCGCATTGCATGCGACATAACTCGCGTTTTCTATTATTTACATAATGTCAGATTCTCTTCATTTCTAATGTGCGCTTTTATAATTTTTAACGTGTCGATATTATCGTGGACGTCTACGGTCGGGAAGCAAAATGTAAATATCAAAATACGTGCACGTTATTGTGGAAGGAAATTTAAAAGCGTTTCCATATTATTTTACTTCCCTGTGATATCGTGATGCCGTGGACGATAGAAATAAAAAAAAATGCCCAATAATAGCTTGAGTTTCTACACTCATAGTACTGCTTGATTCAATATCACATGAGCTCATACATAATGTATGTGACATCTACGACAAGATACAACAAATAGAGCACCTGCCATCTAATCTCTTCACCACCCTTGGTTGACTGGTAGAGAATGCCTAAGGCATTAAGTCCGCCTTTGTACTTTTTTGAGTGTGAAAAGTTTTAATAAATAAATAAATACAACCGCAGATACAAACCGAATGTTTCCTGCTGACAGAAGGCAAGAAACTAAGCTTTGTAGTTGAGGTCCCACAGATATCTGGTAGATCAAGAGGGCACCGAGCACATGGCTGGTCCCGTTCGCCTGCGTCGTGAACATGCGTGTGTTTTTGTGCGTGCCCGTGTAACCCGACCCGGCTGGGCGGACCAGACATCGCACATGCATAGGAACAGAAGACTCGCTGTAGCTTTATACAGCTCAATGACTCATGTGGAGACATGAAAGCGAAAAGACTTGAGCTCGAACTGTTTTGTCGCGGTCTTTAAACGTTCTGTATCATACTCCAAAAGCGGAAAGAGAGCTATTTATTTATTTCTATTGTTTTTTGTTCTTTTTTTTGCTTCGTCAAAATAGGCATCTTTAGTGAAAAACTAACGGTGCTCTCGTTATAGTAAATGGTCTCTATTGAAAATGCTTTTTATTAACTGATTTGAACTAGGCATCAGTTGCTTTAAATTTTTTGTTGGAGTGAACCTTCTCCCTCTGTAGTAGGGTGACACGGCGATGTCACGGCGCGTTAACAAGACAACGTAATACACGCAGGTGTCGGGTTGCATGCAACCTCTGACAGAGCAGAGCAGCCCAGGCGCAGGTAACTCACAACGTGGATGACAGATGTATGAGTCATAATTAATCGTCCAAGTCATATTACTTAAATACTTAAGACCAGCTTTAAAGTTAGTTAGGAATACAAATTCATTGCGTCTGTCCCGCTCTAGCAAGACAGGCACTATGGATAAATTAAGCATCGCCTGTCTAGTACAGCATCATAATCATTCCAAAACATTTTCACTGCTGCTGGACATAGGCCTTCCTCAAACATTGCAACATTGACCGGTGGTGAACGGGGATCAAGCAAGTTGCAAGTTTCATCCAGGTACAAAATATTTTAGCTGCTAAAAAGATTGTGAATTTTGGTTTTATTGAGGAATTAGTATTGTGGATTAACGGTCGTGCAGTAGACCATAGGTCCACATGCAAAAACAAGGTGTGTCAAATTCCAGCATTCTGTTTATCATAGTTACCTGAATAAAATAAATGTACAAGGTTATACTGAAATAACTGAATATCTGAAAAGGGACACCTAGTACATGAGTACATTATACTGTTACTTATATGTTCCGTTTACGCGCAGAACCTGAATTATGTAAAAAGTATGACGGTGCGTCCAAATTGGTTTTGCAACCCTTAACTTACGCCGTCTTATTACAAAAAACTGCATAAGTAATGGTTTAAACCAAGACTAAAAGGTCTTAGATTGTTACGGTAATAAAGCTAGTTCCAGGCTCAAAATGTATTCTTATTACAAAACGAAGACTATTCGAGGATCAGTTAGTACCAAAGAAGGTTCATGGTTCAAATAATATCCACAGATAAGAAACAAAAATGGCATTCTTTCATTCGTTCACGCAGGCTTTATTTGAAGCAACGTTCTGTTTCTCTAAATGTTGATATTATAATAACACTTGAAATGCATAAAAAATTATTTATCAATACAAAAATATGTCATAAATAATTCTTTGTTTAGGTTACAATATATTGAACAAGAACAACTTGTACTTATGACGCGCTTTTTAAAATCATGTTCCCATATTTTTTTACACCTCTAGCGTGAAGTGGAGCGACTTACATATGACGGCAGCGCGCGTAATTTGAGATGAATGTCTATGTTGCGTCCTATAATAATAAATAAAAGCACTTCATAGTTGTATTAATTATTGTTTTTAATATTACTGTTACTGTTACGTGGTTTTTTCGTGAGTTGTAGTGTGTACGAGCTACGCTGTACATTGACCTTTATAGTAGTTTGTACGTCATACTCAATAATGCACATCGATATTGTTTAGCTGTGCATTTCTCTAACATAGCATTTAAGTGGAACAATTGTGTAATTATATTCAGTAGCAATAAATCCATCAAGGGAACTTCGTCTACTCATTTACATAACATAACATAACAAGTACATACCATTTTCACTGTTTGGCATTACAACCCCAACATAGTGTTTGAGCTACATTATAAAATGGAACAACAAAAGAAAGAAAGAGGTGAAAACTGGAGTTCTGAAGAAAAGATTTGTAAAACATGGATTTTTTTATTATTAGGTACCTAAGCAGTGCTATTATCAAATTAGCAATACTGCGGAATTTCCTAATGCTTTCCTCCTGTTCATTTTAGAGTAATGGGCATTTTTATAAGTCTTCGGGACATCCGTGACAAAATATCCGCTACCTTTTTACACTTTTTGCTGACAATTGGCTGAAAAACACTATGCAAATCAGTTGTATCGTCTTAAATCTACGAATAAAACAATAATATTTGTATATTTTTTGGATTTTATCTTTAATGTTAGGTTAGCATTGACCAAGTTTACATACTTCATGTCGAGCCCAGTTGCGTAATGCGCAAACTACTTGCACTTCAGGACTCACGGGGCATCCTCGAGGGTCGTGGGATAAATCCACACGTAAAACATCCACTATCTTTTCTCCAAAACATTTTGTGAACCTATATACTTATATCTGAAATCTTCGTCACTCAATTCGAATGGATTCTCACGATGACGATGTCTGTAAGATCGCCGAGACGTCTCCAGCATATCCAGATCTTCTAAATTCATCAAGTCGATCATATTAATATCTATTTTTTATGATTTTTATTTAAATAGACCCGCACAAACACCCCGTCTTATTACAAAAAACTGCATAAGTAATGGTTTAAACCAAGACTAAAAGGTCTTGGATTGTTACGGTAATAAAGCTAGTTCCAGGCTCAAAATGTGTTCCTATTACAAAACGAAGACTATTCGAGGATCAGTTAGTACCAAAGAAGGTTCATGGTTCAAATAATATCTACAGATAAGAAACAAAAATGGCATTCTTTCATTCGTTCACGCAGGCTTTATTTGAAGCAACGTTCTGTTTCTCTAAATGTTGATATTATAATAACACTTGAAATGCTTAAATAATTATTTATCAATACAAAAATATGTCATAAATAGTTCTTTGTTTAGGTTACAATATATTGAACAAGCACAACTTGTACTTTTGACGCGCTTTTTATAATCACGTTCTCATATTTTGTACACCTCTAGCGTGAAGTGGAGCGACTTACATAATATGACGGCAGCGCGCGTAATTTGAGATGAATGTCTATGTTGCGTCCTATAATAATAAATAAAAGCACTTCATAGTTGTATTAATTATTGTTTTTAATATTACTGTTACTGTTACGTGGTTTGTTCGTGAGTTGTAGTGTTTGAGCTACATTATAAAATGGAACAACAAAAAAAAAGGGGTGTAAACTGGAGTTCTGAAAAAAAGGTTTGTAAAACATGGAATTTTTTATTATTAGGTAAGCAATGCTTTGTATCATCATATTATCAAATTAGCAATACTGCGGAATTTCCTAATGTTTTCCTCCTGTTCATTTTAGAGTAATGGGCATTTTTATAAGTCTTCGGGACATCCGTGACAAAATATCCGCTACCTTTTTACACTTTTTGCTGACAATTGGCTGAAAAACACTATGCAAATCAGTTGTATCGTCTTAAATCTACGAATAAAACAATAATATTTGTATATTTTTTGGATTTTATCTTTAATGTTAGGTTAGCATTGACCAAGTTTACATACTTCATGTCGAGCCCAGTTGCGTAATGCGCAAACTACTTGCACTTCAGGACTCACGGGGCATCCTCGAGGGTCGTGGGATAAATCCACACGTAAAATAGCCACTATCTTTTCTCCAAAACGTTTTGTGAACCTATACTTATATCTGAAATCTTCGTCACTCAATTCGAATGGATTCTCACGATGACGATGTCTGTAAGATCGCCGAAACGTCTCCAGCATATCCAGATCTTCCAAATCCATCAAGTCGATCATATTAATATCCATTTTTTATGATTTTTATTTAAATAGACCCGCGCAAACACCAAAACAATGACAACGCAAACGTCAAATAAATTAGTACCAAAGATAAACTAGGGGACTCGGCGGACTAACTTTAGTACCATAAATAGTTCTGGAACTAGAGATAAAATTCATTTTATAATAACGTTTTATTTAGTCATGGTACTAAAGCTAGTACCAATCCCAGTACCAAATTTAGTCCGTGTTTTGGAATAAGACGGCAAAACAATGACAACCCAAACGTCAAATAAATTAGTACCAAAGATAAACTAGGGGACTCGGCGGACTAACTTTAGTACCATAAATAGTTCTGGAACTAGAGATAAACTTCATTTTATAATAACGTTTTATTTAGTCATGGTACTAAAGCGAGTACTAATCCCAGTACCAAATTTAGTCCGTGTTTTGGAATAAGACGGAAAGAGTTGATTTTAGAACACGCTTTTGCGTAAATTGCGTCATTACGGTGTGCAAAACGAAGCTCTCAACGTTATAAATTCTTATTTACATAATAGGTCCCAATGTGTAGATGTTAATGGTGTGAAATCTTCCGGGCTACCAGTTCAGTCAGGTGTACCTCAAGGCTCAATACTGGGTCCATTCTTGTTCTTAGTGTATATCAATGACCTACCATTCTATTTAAAGGGTATCTGTGAAGTTGTACTCTTTGCAGACGATACCTCTCTTATTTTTAAAGTAGACCGGAATAGACAAGATTTTGACGATGTAAACAGTGCACTCTCAATGGTTACGGATTGGTTTACGACAAATAACCTAGTTCTCAATGCCAAGAAAACGAAATGTGTTAAGTTCGCCCTACCAAATGTCAGAAATCTAGGACCCAACATCGTCTTAGATAAAGAGGTGCTTTGAATCTGTAAATTCGGCAATTTTTCTGGGCAGTAGATGCCAAACTTCAGTTGGGCCCACATATATCGAGCCTAGCGGGAAGGCTCAGTTCTGCCGCCTACGCCGTCAGGAAAGTAAGACAATACACTGACGTCGATACAGCTCGATTAGTCTATTTTAGTTATTTTCATAGCGTTATGTCCTACGGTCTTCTGCTGTGGGGCAAAGCTGCTGATATTCAAAATATATTTGTCCTTCAAAAACGAGCTGTTCGAGCTATTTATCAGCTAGGCCCTAGAGTTTCTCTGAGAGATTTTTTCAAAGATATTGGTATCCTCACAGTGGCATCTCAATTCATTTTCGCCAACATCTTATATATTAGGCAAAATATACATTTATACACTAAAAACAGTGATTTTCACAATGTTAACACTAGAAATAAGGAAAAACTAAGAGTTCCTTTTCACCGACTTCATAAGGTTCATAACTCATTTGTTGGGCTTGGTATAACCTTTTATAACAAGTTACCCTCTTTTTTGCTAGATTTGCCTTTTAATGCGTTTAAAACGAAAGTAAAATCCAACCTTTGTTCAAAGGCATACTATTCTATCAACGACTACTTAAATGATAAGAATAGTTGGTCGCTGTGATTAACTCAAGACAATGTTTATGTTCTTTCACCAGAATTAGCTTACCTACTGACAGGTTATATGAGTTCATATAATTGTTTTTTTAAATTTATTGTTGACATAATCTACTCATTACAATGTTTTTTTTAATGAGTTGTATTGCAATATGTAACTAGTGACCTCGACAATAGATCATATTATTTATTGTTATTTGTAATTAACTATTTTTTTATTTTACCTCGATGGTCCTAGTTTATCATTTAAAACTTCCAGTTACAGCTTTATGTAAGCGGGCACGCCCTTTATGCCTGGAGGCTTTTATTAAGACGTTAAGTTTTGTTTACGTTTAGTTTTTATTTCTGCCCGAGTATAGTTCTCGATGATTTTGTTTGGTAGGTATATTGGCGTGTGCTAGCTAACATATGGATAATAATTTAAATTAGGTTAAATTATGTTGAATACTATTATTTAGAGTCATTTTTTTTTCTATCTAACTGAACAGACAGCTGTGCTGCTGGGGAGTTTGTTGCGCCACTTCTTCTTCCCAGCTAACGCACTAGGAAGTGGTGAAGGGTGGGCGTTTTGGGGGACTGTCTTATGTAATTTTGACGTTCGAAAAGTGCTGATTATCAGCCTAGTTTGAATAAATGACTTTTGAATTTTGAATTTTGATTTTTGAATTTTGAGAACGAATTTGACAGCTGTCACCGTTTTTTTTTTTATCGCTGAGAAATGCGTTACGCATCCCCGACTCGTGGGGGACGAGTTGGGGTATGTGGGACTCCTGTCTAAATACAGTATACCCACTAAAACTCAGCGGTGCTCCCGCATCGCCGTGATGGGAGGGCCATCGGGTTTTGGTGACTGCCACCAAAACCCGATTTTGGTGCGCATCAGAATCTGGTAAACAACAATATTAACATGGAACTATGGAAGGGGATATGTACTGATAAGATGTTTATCGTTATCTATGAAATGCATCGGAGATGTGGACTGTGTTGATTAATAAGACACATTCCGTGGACGCTGGCGCCGCCGGTGGGTGAGCGCACCTGCCTCATTCTTGAACGTTGATAAAATGCTTACATGTTGTGATGTAATTTGGGTAATAGGTAAATGAGATAGAGATGATTAACTGATTATTTATTTATTGTTGCTGATAGGTAGCAAAGTGTCTTTACAAAAAGCTGAGATGAAAAAGATGAGCCAAAATAGCACGTTTTCCAAATATTCCTAGTATCTAAAAACGACTCTACATTACAGTCAATACTGTGCAGGCCAATTCGTTTTCGTTTATCGTTTCGTTTATAATCGTTTATTTATAAAAAGGACACGTTTACTATAAATTCCTTAACAATTTAAAATAGAGCACATTGCTTATTTGCCTGAACTAGGTTGAACCTGTGCTTCAGGCTAGAAAGTGCATAAATACTTATTCCAATAAATTAACAATGAGTATAAAGTAAAAACTAAGTTAAAATTTAGGTACATAAAAGCAAAAATAGCATGTTAACGGTTCTATTTGCAAACAACAAGTAGATCTTCTGTCTGTGCATAATCTATGGTTAGTAAATAATTAAGTATAATTTTTTTACAACTAAAATAATTTAAATTATATAAACTAAGTTTTCTATTTAATCTATTATACAGAAATGGTCCTAAAAATGTAAAAATCTTTCTACAAAAACATGTTTTGAGTTTGCATTAGAAGTGCATACTATATCATTCCGTTTCTTGTTAGTATTGGCAGCTTTGTAAGTAAGCATGGTGTGCTGTTTTAATACTATGTGCATAATGAAAAGCTGGCGAATCGTCAGTAATTGGGTAGGTACCTAATATTTTGTATAACTCTGCCATGACTGATGAAGCTTTTTTGACGCATAGGTAGCACAGGCGGCACAGCTAATCTAACATATTAGGGCAAATAACGAAAACATTTCACGCGTGTTTTGATTTCATTCGAGGCTGAACGACGAATTCACACAATATGCAATACACGCACCAGCACTTTGGTGGCTCATACTGTCAGATCGTCCGTATTCTGTATCGCACGCATCGCGCTCACTTTCCCCGTATTTCTGCCCGGACCTGTAATTACACAACATGTGTTATTACTGCAAACCCTCGTCAGAGCACCAGCCTGTGCAGTGCTCTGCAGCCTGTTCAAAATCATGTTTTTTCTTTACAAAACACAGTAAGTACTTATAAGCTCAGAGCTCAGTAAATTTATCTTACATAAGGTTTGCATTTGAAAATCTCTATGTGCCAAATCAAACCTTTATAGAAGCATGGGAATCTTGAGCCAAGTTCTTATGTTGGGACTAACGCGTTCTAATACTAAAACTTTATTTATTGCGTTCCATGAAGAAAGTTGACGACTTTTATTGTCTGACTGTTCCTGTTTGCTTCTGAACCAGTTAGATAAACATTTTCCCAATAACTTTACAGGTCAATATTAAATAATATTTTCAATATTTAGCTGGGTGCGCAAGGAGAATATTAAATAGATCTTCTGAATGCATTATATTAGCAATTAATGTCATTCAGTCTGCGGCCCTACTTGATGGACACCCGACGCTCCTCAGACGGGAAGCTGTAAATCATAAAAACTGATTACAAATACTTTTATTAGGGCGATTAAAATCTATAACATACAACGTGCGTTCAATATATCTGGCGGTCGTTCGTTGGAGCGACGGAACACGCTCGTAAATCATGCGCGAGCGTCGCCATTTGTAATTAATGCTCAGCAATAATCAAATGAGGTGTTGTTACTAGTGTACCGATTGCACCGACCGCACCGAACGCACCGACCCGCACCGATCCGCACGGACTCGCCCGCCGATTGCCGCCACTACGCCAAGATTACGCGCCTCGTGGGAGCGCAATCATTTTACTTTTATCTGTGGAGCTTTTTAACGCAAAAAGCTGGTCGCAGGTTGTGCGGCGCGCGGGCGGCAGTGAGCGCTGGCCGCCCGCCACCGACCGACGTGCGCGCGCACTACTCGCCTGATTGGTCCGTTTGAACGACAACCGCCGAATTTTGCCGAACGCGAGTGTCCGCGTGTGGATTGCGACTTGTGTCAGTGTGTGTGTGTGCTGACTGCACTTGTGCCTATGTGTGTGCTGTAAGTGACAAACGCCTGCACGAGTACGTCGCGGGTGCAAACACTCCTGTTTGCAGGCTGCAGGCAGCAGGGCTGGTGCAGCGGATGAAGAGATAAATCTTGGTGCGTTGACCGGGTGCAAGTTCGACGGCCCGCAGTATTTGTGTCGTTGCGAGTAAACGGTAACTATTTATTAGTACTCAGTGCAGGGATACGTGTAGTGCGAGGAATCCGGTCCATTTGCTCTGTTACCGCTCACAACCATACCAACCTACTTTCTCTACAATAAATAAACAATGTTCTATCTATGAGAGCTTTAAATCAGTAAGGATTCGTTACGGCTGCAGTAAAGCCATAACATTATATTTATGATCAGCATACGACTTACTTGACAGTTACAAAACAGGCAGTTTCGCAAAGGCTGCGCGAATATGACAAACATTTAGCTTAATGTTAATTAAACTTAATAGCTATCTAGAACAACGCGTGAAGAGGACGCCTCCTCATCACTACATGTTCTGGGAAGTAATGTAACTGTTCGCTAACAGGACTTGCCGCTCATTGCAATTAATGGTTCGGGAACGAAGCAACTTGCAGCCATCGCTCATACATGTTCAAAGCTTGCCACAACGGTTAACACAACATGAAGCAACATCGCACAGCCGTATATATTTCCAATAAGGTTATCTTTTAATAAACTTCCTTCCTACTCTCGAAACAAATACATAGTTACTGATCTCACTGACACTATTAGGTATTGGCGCGAAAAGGCTGTTCCTTTGGTTAGTCAGGCAAATTCTTATAAAGTAACTCCATGCAACATACAGGGCAGAATACTCTTTTTAATAGACTCCATTGAGTCACTTAAAAAATTATCCTCGCTTTAGAAGCATCAAAACTAATCCTATTAGAAAACCTGTGTTTACTTCCTTACTGCAGTCCAGCTCATCGAAAACACATCCAATTACAATCAGCAGCATCGATAATACCAATCTTTACGTCAAGCCAATCCTTTGCTGAGCAAAACGATAAGTTCCTTGCAAATGACACCGCTTTAGTTGACGACTTCATCATAGCATGCTGAGCAAACGCGTGACGCGAGCACAACAAGCCCTGGTACACGTCCGTGAGCCTGTCATCTCGACCACTTGACGAGATCATCCACCATTAGCCATGCTGCGACGTAATTTATACATTGAACACTATCCCTAGAGATTTGTTAAGATTACAGGGATGCTAATGCGTTAAAAGCGGAAAAAGTGCTTTAGATGATAGATTACCATTCAGTGCAATAACAGTAAATCCTTATAGGTACTGTACTCCAGTCCATCTAAAGTTGAAAACTATATAATATCCTGTAGAAGTAAGTACTAAGAGAATGGGGCTGTAACATTAGTCGATGAAACAGTCCAACTAGTTGCAGGGCTTTAAGTTGTACAACCTGTGAAACAGTCCAACTAGTTGCAGGGCTTTAAGTTGTACAACCTGTGAAACAGTCCAACTAGTTGCAGGGCTTGTAAGTTGTACAACCTGTGAAACAGTCCAACTAGTTGCAGGGCTTTAAGTTGTACAACCTGTGAAACAGTCCAACTAGTTGCAGGGCTTTAAGTTGTACAACCTGTGAAACAGTCCAACTAGTTGCAGGGCTTGTAAGTTGTACAACCTGTGAAACAGTCCAACTAGTTGCAGGGCTTTAAGTTGTACAACCTGTGAAACAGTCCAACTAGTTGCAGGGCTTGTAAGTTGTACAACCTGTGAAACAGTTCAACTAGTTGCAGGGCTTGTAAGTTGTACAACCTGTGAAACAGTCCAACTAGTTGCAGGGCTTGTAAGTTATACAACCTGTGAAACAGTCCAACTAGTTGCAGGGCTTATAAGTTGTACAACCTGTGAAACAGTCCAACTAGTTGCAGGGCTTGTAAGTTGTACAACCTGTGAAATAGTCCAACTAGTTGCAGAGCTTGTAAGTTGTACAACCTGTGAAACAGTCCAACTAGTTGCAGGGCTTTAAGTTGTACAACCTGTGAAACAGTCCAACTAGTTGCAGGGCTTTAAGTTGTACAACCTGTGAAACAGTCCAACTAGTTGCAGGGCTTGTAAGTTGTACAACCTGTGAAACAGTTCAACTAGTTGCAGGGCTTGTAAGTTGTACAACCTGTGAAACAGTCCAACTAGTTGCAGGGCTTGTAAGTTGTACAACCTGTGAAACAGTCCAACTAGTTGCAGGGCTTGTAAGTTGTACAACCTGTGAAACAGTCCAACTAGTTGCAGGGCTTGTAAGTTGTACAACCTGTGAAATAGTCCAACTAGTTGCAGAGCTTGTAAGTTGTACAACCTGTGAAACAGTCCAACTAGTTGCAGGGCTTGTAAGTTGTACAACCTGTGAATCTCTCGAATTTGTACCAAGAGAGCTTTTCGACAATATGAATTATTTATGCATGAAATAAGATGTAATGGACTGTTTTGTGCAAGTAAAAGATGCCTTTCGATACTACTGCCATTTCGACCAAGAGAGCTTTTCGATAATATGATTGTTCAAATCGTTAGCAAAATGGTTTCAGGAAGACAGGACATTCTTAGAAATCCCACATTAGCTTCAGCTAAGTCGCATACATAAGAAATTAAATTAATGTGACTAGCAGGCTTAAATGGCCAGGAGAGTAATATATGTACGGTTGTTGTATGAATACCCGGCAGTATACTGGTGTGGGATCATAAACGTGCGACCGACGCGCGGTGATTGTGCGACGCTCGCATTTAGCCGCGACTGTTGCGCGACTGGCAGCGGCAGTGTGGCTGTGTGGGCACGCTTGCTCAAGTAACTGCTGCAATTATCACTCACACAAGAACTGAATGAGGGATAATCTCGGCGACAATAAGCTTTATGTATTTTATAATAGACGCAATAGCAGCAGGAGGTGTCGCTCAGGTAGATAGGATTTATGGACTGGGCGCGGAAGGCAGTATTCAGTGCATCTCGGGAAAATGTTCAGCAGTGAGTGCAATGTGCTTCCGGTCCGACTGGCATTCACACGATTATCTCTGCGTTTTTCAAAATATTTGCGTTTTTTTCTTGTATCTCGTCCTTAGCCGTCTTGTTACAATTTTTGATTCATATAATTTTGCTTCTATTGCATCGCATGTTATTAAATAATTTAACTGATCAAATTCGACACAAAAGACTTCCTAGATCTTAGAAAGCTGCACTAAATTCCTGTGGTTGTCAGTCTTGTTGGGATTCCTAGCATTTTACTGACAGAGAATAATACGTAGTAGCTAAAGCTATCAACATACAGCCACATATCTTTGTTTCTCCCATACGCAGCTCAGCGTGCTAAGTATCAATAAGTATGATATTTAATCTGACATGACGTGTGTATTTATGTTAAATAAACACACCGCACAAATGCAGACTTGTATTAATTTATGGCAGCGTTTGTGTCCGCGACCGTTATCGACCACACGAACAGATGGACCTCTATGCAAACATTCACTTACAAATATTTGTCTGAAACAATGAACATTTCTTCGCCACTCGAGCACAAGGAATTATCCTAAGGAGAGAGGCAACGTTTTACACAGTAACAATGAACTGTGCTTGTTGACTAATCCATGTGCCAACCACAGATAATATATTAGACCGTTTATTGAAGCGGACGTTGGAAAGTATCATCACAACTCTGTGGAATCATGGTGATGATGATTATAATGAACAGGTCAATAACAAACATTTTAAAGTGACAGTACATGGGTGTAAATATGGCACGTCGAGCTGTAGAAAGAGACTGCCACGCAAGTATAAGTGACACAGATGACGCTCTGCGAAGCTGAGTTATTATAGGGCTGGGAACTGCATTTTATTGTGCAAATGTATTATCTCAAAAACGTTTGTGTGGAAACGCCGGGAGGGGACGCCCTAGGAGGGCATATAGTGACTTTAATGGTGATGTTCTTCAGAAAGGTCAGATAGTACTCGCAACCGGCGTGCGTGTATGACCAGAGGGTCTAGTGTGAGGTTTTTTTAACCATCTCGATTTTACGCATCGACCGCGTTCGGCGCTCTGATTGGCCCTTCACTGGCCTTCACTGGTGGTGGGCCAATCGGAGCGCCAAACGCGGTCGATGCGTAAAATCAAAATGGTTAAACGAAACTCACACTAGACCCTCAGATGTATAAACGTAAACGAAGCAAAAAGAGTATATGAGGATCGTAGCAGGTGGCGTTCTGTAGGTTCTGCCTACCCCCGTGGGGGACGTGATATATGTGATATCTCTTAGGAACAAAAGAGAACACATCGGCTGCAATGTGTCAAATAGAGGATTTTACTGAGTCGGTTACTGTCATACGACGTCATAGTTCCGCGACACCACTCGGGAATCGATTTAGTTTTACCTGTAGACCAAACCAATCGTTTCAGTTAGTATATTTGGTCTAGACTAGACAATAGTGTTGTTACCATTGCCGTTGTTGGTTTAAATCAGAAATTTCTTAAGGTTGATCCGTAAAGGTAGCCCGCGAAATTCAATTTTTCTTACGTTTTTTGCTATTTGCAAGTCAGTGTCAAATTGTATCTTGATTAAAATATGATTCGCTACCATAAAAAATATGTATTTATAGAATTGTAATCATTAAATACATCTCTCTAAGTTAGATTTGTTCTGAAATGTCATGATTTCACGAAAAAGTCATTAAATGGAACAAATATAACTTAGAGATATGTATTTATGATTCTAATGATTACAATTCTTTATACAATACATATTTTTTATAATTGAGAATCATATTTTGATCAAGATACAACATAGCAATAGCACTGACCAAAGACTGACAGAGCAAAGCAAGTGCCGAGCAAGTGTCTGAAAATAGGAACCGGCCAATCAGGAGACAGTATAAAAATTTGTTAATTGTTAGTGGTTCCGATACCGCCCAATTAAAGAAAAATATAATATGTATGGGTCCGATCATATTTAACAAAATACCCGATGTAATAAAAAATGGGACAGGCGGACGTTTCAAAAAGAATTTGACAGATCTATTAATTACTAAGTGTTATTACTCAATTGGCGAATTTTTGACCGATAAGAATTTAAATTGATAATATGACATCTCTGTACTCCTGACTTTTACTAAAACTTTTATTTTTAATTTAAATGTATTGACTCAAACTGGACGAATTTATAATCCCATTTTATAAACTTGACATTTTGTGTTGTATTGCCTACCTACTTATTTTTTTATTTTTTTTCTGAATTTCATCTTGACATGTTAACTTGTATTGATTTGATTGAATTTGTTAATAATATTTGTAAACTGTTTGCATGCCTTAGTTAAGGTAGTTAGTATAAGGATCATTTTAACCTTAACACCTGTAACCTGTACCTACTTTCTGTGCAAATAAAGAACTATTCTATTCCATTCTAAAGCCCATTCAACCTGTCTTTGACCATTATTGATCTCAGCCATGTTTTTACGCGTCTGAGTGTACTGAATGACCATTCAATTGTAGCCGTAGAATAAGGCATTGCAAATAATATTTAGAAAGGCCGCACAGCGCGGTTTAAAAAGAATGTATGTATAATATATTGTAATTGCAAAGTAAGTCTTAACGTGACTCTAATATAACTTTTATCGACAACAGTAGGTACTAAGGTATACAAAATCCAGGGGGAGTTGCAACAAAGTGAATTTTTCCCCAACTTTTTGGTTTTAGGTTCAAATTACTTTGTGTGGCCAGTACTTCTTCCAAAGAATTTTCTTAAATAAATTGATATAGTTGGCTTGATCCTTCGACTCTGTCGAGTTGTGTAAGTTCAAAAATACTTCAAAGCTAGAATTTAGAGATCACATTAAAAATAAATGGTTTAACACCACTATTCTAGAACAGTCGTTACATTTAAAAGGGTATAATTATGGCGCGGCAGCACATCGGCTTTTCTGATGGAGCTGGAACGAATTGTAACGATCACAAATGTTCGGACAGCACATCAGTGCGATTCGGGTCGACGGTACCGTGTGGGGTTTCCATACGAGGTGGTAATAGAATAGGTTAACCAAGAAAATTTAACTAAACTGGTAATTGGTAATAAAAATACTTCGAATTGGTGATCCTCAGTGACTCACACCAAATAATAGGAATTTCGACAGCTTGAACACGATGTTTCCTCTTTGTCTTCTATTTAAATAACCAAGTGCTGTAAGTGCTGTAACTTCCTGTAGGTACAGTACGTACTGTACCGTACTCAAAGTAAATATAACCACGCAGGAAACAATTGCACTCAGTCCTACATTGTAGGACTCACTGTAGGAAATCCAACCAGAAGCCATCATTATGTAACACAGCTACTTACCACACGTACCACAGTGGGTGCCACATGATCCGCTACCCTTGCCCTCGGGCGACCTTTACTAGTCACGGAAACAGTTCGTAGACCCACTACTCAACAAGAACTGTTTCACAATTCGTGCCTTCCACAGATAAAGATGGAGTAATCCAAAGCTTGATCCTTGAATCACTCGTAGTATCTGAGCATTTGTCGAAATAATCTGTACATTTGGTGAATGAGTGTCAACCTTGTGAACCTCGGATCAGTCAGTGTCGATTATGCGCTATAATGTGGCTTTAGTTGTTGCTTGTGCAAGCCGTCGATGAGGCTCTATTAGTACGTGACATCATCATGTGACGACATCCTACAATGGTGGATCAACGAAAAGCGTGGGGTCATTGTTGTCAGTGACATGTCGGGTCACAGTCAGTCACAGCTGAGTCGTGTTCATTGAAACTGTAATTACAACATATGTACATTGTTGGGATTGTGATAAGGACAACGCGAGTATATCATAAATTCATAATAGAGTTGATAGAGATGTCAAAATAATTATTCTTTAACAGAAAGAAACTCTGCTCGAAACATTTTCATGGAATAGATAAAATATTTAAGGATGAATAAAAATTGCAAATTGCCCTGTTGCGTGTTCCTAAGTAATCCACTGATAAGATTATAAGTCTCGGCAGCTGAAACTTAAGCTGTTAGACAGCGATTGCACTCAATTCAGCTCATAACGCTTTCCTTATAGCTTACGATGCAGTTGGCTCGCATTGCACTTAGTGCTGCGATCGAGAATGCTTGTACAAGGAATCGTAGCTGTGTAGTGTATGTAAGTTGATACATTGTGCTACCTCAAGTGTCGTCGTCTAACTTATACTTATTGTGAAATTGTGTGCTATTCTCATAGACAGTTATGGTCCCTTATTCGGAGGCGCCGTAATCAGAAAGCAGGCATTAATATGTGATCGTCCGACGTCCATCTGTCCGCTAATTGGATAACGTAGTAAACGTTATCCTGAGTCTACTCTTAGCGTCACACTCTTCGTATAAAAGGGCCCTACGCCCTTTTACACGAACTATTTCAGTTAAAAGTGTTCGCATTCCTAGGAATGTACAAAACAAAAGAAAATCTTATACAAAGCTGAGAACGGTTGAAGCTTGTTGATTAAAAACTTGTGGTTGCTGCGTGGTTGAGTGTGAGAGTTTCGAAACAGTTGTTAATTCGTATGGATGGTGAGCGATGGGTACATCGTGAAGGTTACACCAATTATACCATTACCGAGCCGACTATCGAGTATAATTGGACGACCACCAAATGGACTGTTGCGAATCGAACATTCTCATACCCAGTTTTTCACTATTTCGTTAATCGGTTAAAGCTTTTGAAGTGGACTACAATACATGTGATAAATAATAATATATGAAAAAAAAACGTGCTAAAAAAGAAGAATGTTGAGTAGAAAAAGGATTTTAATTTATTTCTTGTGATATATATGTCAGAAAAAGGTTGTAAAATCCCTATAAAACCTATATTTATGATGTGATGTGCTAGGCAGTATGACTTCACCGACTTGAAAAAAAGAATGGCGGAATTCTGATAAAGTTGAGATGATTAAAATATGTAAGACGGATTTATGCTTCAAAACCGATTACATTAGTTAAGGGGATAATTAAATAGATAAAATCCACGATTAGAACACAGGCAAGATTCTATCGGTAAAAATATTTAACTGATTTTGTCTCTGGCTATTTACGTTCAGTTAAATTTTTACTATCAGTCGTGTCATGTGAACCCGTTGTGTATCATAAGGTCACCGGTGCGGGCCGGCGCCCTACCCCGCTGCCCACTAGTGCTGCGCGCAAGGTGCAAGGTCGTCGCACGCGCAGGTGTACCCCGCGACGCCACGCCACGAGTTGCTGAGTAGGCGTAACAATACTATATCACTTGATTTTCCCAAACTGTGATGACTATATGTATATATGGCTGACAAATATTGATAGCTGGTGAGTTTGTTTCGATATGGAAAGTTCTTGAAATCTAGCCAAAAAAAACCTTTTAACATCAGAGACTTTCCCCTCGTGTTGGTAAATGTATCGTCTATCAGGTATGGGGCATCTTTGGCTCATGTTGGCATAGCCGACGACATGAAGCGACAGGGCGCGACACGGGCGGCTAATGTGTCGGCAAACGAGTCCACCCTGCTCACGTCAGTGTTTACCGAACAAACTGTTCTTAGGTCAAACGAACCGCGCGGGAATTAGACGGCTCACTAAATGACCATCAGTAAAAAGGGAACCATTTTAGGGATATCGTTTTCTTTGTAAATAAATGATAGGCGCTGGAGCGAGATAGTTGAGACAAGAGTTAGATTAGAAAACGACGGGTCGTTAATGATAAATAATTAACCTTAAACTTAGTTTAACTTTTGTACATAATAAGAACGTAACAATACAACTGCGATTGTCTATCGTTAAAAGTATAACACATCTTTACAAATTACAAGTCCTTTCTAATATTATTTTCATTATTCCTTTATACATTATTACTTCATTATTACTTCTCAAACATGCTTGGAAATTTGAGCATTATGTTCATAACCTTCTTCAAGATGAATTGAAAATGCTGTACTGCTCAAATACATGCGGTAGGCGGCCGGCAATGTTACTATGCAAATCCATTTCTGTCGTGTAAAGCGCAGGCCACACCGCCAGCAAGCGGGCGGGCGGGCTAGGCGGGCGAACATCGTTTCACCTCTTTACATGGTTAGTCGGTAGCTCGCGGTGTGAACCGAAGTATGTAAAGAGGTGAAACGATGTTCGCCCGCCTAGCCCGCCCGCCCGCTAGCTGGCGGTGTGGCCTGCGCTTTAGGCGGGCGAATAAATTACTATGAAAACTCTAATCTGTCGTGTAATATAAAAATGGAACGAACTTTTTACTTCGACTCACGGCAACCAAGGAGTTAACTTATCAAAGATTTAATTAAAATTTCGTTTCAGCTTGCAAATAGAACTGTTGTAAACTGTTATAGTAAAGAAGAAACAAATGAACATATTGGCGCGTGAAAAATGATCGTTGTTCATCATTGATTCTGGAGTTTATAATTAATTAACTTAGTTTGAATTTCCGCACATTATTTGAGAAAAGTACATACAATGGCCTTGGCCGCAACCAGGCATTGATGGACTCACGTTCTCTACTCCGCCTTGACCCACATTTTCATGTTCGTCCGTCAATGCCCCTGTTGCAGACCGCGACAGGAATGTACTATTAAATAACATACTTAATCATCCTTGTCATTTGTGTCACTGAAACAGGCAATATTCGCATTTAGTTTTATAATACTTAACTTAGTTATTATTCGTTTTAGTCGATGTAAGTTTAAGAACATTATTATGGTGACTTTGTAATCTCCACTCTGAATTAATTGGACCTACTCATGATAAGTTTGGTTGCTTCCAAGTTTACTGCAGTTTTTCTTTCTATCCATCTACGTCACATTATTCTTGGTAAGATTCTGTTGTTCCGGCAATAGCTTCTTGCGTCCGATCTGTTCCGCCTCCGCGACGGTGTCCGGCAGCTCGGTCCGGGCCGTCTCCGGCATCAGCAGCGTCAGCGACCCCGCCATCATCGACGTCACGCCGAACAGGAACGTTGGCAGACTAGCCCAATATGACATCTAGAAAACAATGCGAATAAAAACTTACGTTGTTGACTAATCGAGTACAATGTATGAGTTTTTCCAGTAGTGTGGAATATTAACAATAGAACTTACTAAGTCTTTTAATGGATCAAGGAATGTTACAAGACATAAAACGTGCAGAGTTGACTTGGCTATTGGTCAGACAAATTATATCACTCACCAGCAGCGGCGTCTGTGGGGCGACCAGCGACCCTACGCGGCCCACGGCGGAGCAGATGGCGTGCATGGAGTTTCTGGTGTAAGTGGGGAACAACTCCGATGTGTATATGTACACGATGTTGTATGAGAACGTCGCCAACATCTCGAACGCCATGAACAGCGTCAGGCCCAGCCATGCGTAGCCTGGAACAGGGGATATTGGTCGTTGAGATTCAAAAAAGCTTTAATGGTCCTGCTGCTGTGAATTCAGTCAAGTTGCAAGTGTTTTATTTTTTTATGTAAGTGGATAATACAAGTTTTGCCGTAAGAGAGGAAATCGATTTGGATCACTATTCACATATTATCTTAATAGTTTAACTCACCTTTTGGGACAAACGGTTGTGTGATACAGAAAAATCCTCCAACCATGAAGGACGCTAGTAATGGAATCTTTCTCTTGTACTTGGAGAGCGCCAGCCAATAGAACACGTTGGCGGGAATGTCCATCAACATGAGCAGCGAGAAATTGACATACTTGTTGCCGGCGATGTGCACCGCACTGACCATCATGCCGTAGTTGATCAGCGTGATCGTGAACCACCACACCATGCACACTAGGAATCTGGGAAAAAAAAATGGATTCAATTGTTTAGGACTAAAATCATATTGATCCCTAGCAGTAAACTCATCATCAGACAAGCAAGATTATATGAAAAACCAAATAAGATTTGTATTAAGAAGATGGAAAGTCTGCACAGTTTATTACTTACCCATATATTAGGTCCCCACCTATGAAATCAGCGTTTTGTATGGAGAATTTTAAAGAAGTTGCTTTTTTCATACTAACATTTTCTTAATTTATATAACAACCATGAACACTAATGTCTTAAAACTTTTATGCGCTAATGTTTAAAAACTAAGATAACGTAATATGCCACTAGATTAAGCGACAAAAATAAGTTTTGGCTAAATTAAAACAAATAGTGGTCATTTCTGCAAAAAAAATGAGGAGTCATTTTTAAGGTATTTTTTATGTTTATAAACTATAAGTAATAAGGTTTTTTTTACTTTTGGTAGTTGTCTATGATGGTCATTATTCGATATAATACCAAGCAATTGATGAATATTTTAATTCATAGAAGTGACAAGGTTCTCTATTTGTGAGAAAAAAACGCCAATTTCATAGGTGGGGACCCAATATTATACAGTTTTATTGAGCTAATAAAATACATAATCATCAGTGCTGATAGGAATTTTTACTTGTTGGCTTTATTGGTAATTGGATTGTGGCATAAATAATAAAATATGAATTTGAAAGACTGTTGATTTTATGACTAACGATTTGATAATTATTGTCACCGACCTTTGCATCATAATCCTTGACTTGAACGTCTTCATCAGCAGCTTTCTATCGCTGACGCCACTCTTGGTCTCCTCATCGATGTAGTCCAGCTTGTCGAGCATCATCCTGTCGATCTCTACACCGTTTCTCTTGGCTATCTTTTGTATGAGCTGGACCGCTCGCTCCTTCTTGCCCTTGCTGTACAGCCAGCGGATGCTCTCGTCCAAGAAGACGGAATAGCTGACGATGAGCAGCGTGGGCGCATAGATGACGCGCAGAAAGTTCCTCCAGTAGGGCACTGCCCACGCGATGAACGGCATCACGATCAGACCGCACGTGTAGCAGTTCAGTAAGATCATTTGGAACAGAACAGTTCGCTTCTTCTCAACTATTTCTATGCCTGGAAAAAACAACTTTTTAGTCGAACACAATCTCTTTTTAATGGTCTCGATTCTCTAAGTGTAGACTGGATAGGTTGGGTGCACCTACCCTCCCACCCTCTCACAATAGTTGCTTAACAAAAGAAGCATACTGCAGAATGCAGTAGCTTGAGAGTACGACATTTATATATTTGCCTTCTTCTAACAAGCAAAATCATAATCATCTTAAATCTTTATTGGAACAAATAGTTATTTGTTATACAAGAGTGCAAAGTTGCTTTTTAACCGCGTGTTCAATTTTGATGACCGAGCAAGCGAAGGATTCTAAAATTGAATCACGAGCGCAGCGAGTGATTCAAAATTAGAATCCTGAGCGTTAGCGAGGGAATCAAAAGAGCACGAGGTGAAAAATCTTTGCACTCGAGTGCAACACGTAACTTTTCATTCCACCTCAGCGAGGAAATGACTAAATGCAAAAAAAAAACGTTTACAATCACAAGATAGGTACACTTTTATTTCAGTTTAGGTATTAATTACTACATTATGACAGGTAAGTATTACAGAATAATCTTTAAATTATAACAAAATAATACTAAGGTATAATTAAGAAAATTTTAAAGTAACGTTGCTATAGTTATTTAAATTGAGTGTAATATTTTTGTTTGGTACTGTAATATTGGTGTTAGTCACTTGTGTACTGTTTTTCGGTAAACTATCTGTCATACTTAATAGTTGTACCGATTCATCGGATTCCCTTGGCGTGAATGTTGGAGAGAGAGGGAGATGGTTAGGTGTTTCATAACGGCTTATTTTTGATGTAGAAGGGCCAGTCCAAGGATCCGATTGAGGCTCTTTCAGTGTAATGGCTCCTACGATGCCTTCACATATTTTAGACTTATTTTGGATGGAATCGTCTATGTATCCCTCTACAACTGCATTGGACTTCCAGCCTCCGTGGCGCTTAAGGGACAGGAGATCAGCTCCGGAATCAGCCAAAAGTGTGGCTGAAGTACGTCGGAAACAATGACCCGTGTACAACAGGGGTTCTAAGTTCTAAGTTCTAAGTTTAGGGGGTTTGGTTTCCGCACTTAGTCCTACAGTGGACCATTGTGCGTGGGCCATAGCGGCCGTTGGTGGTTACTCCAACCAGCCCACCTCCCTCCAGAAGTCTATTAAGTCTCCTGGTCTGTTTAGAACATCTGTGAAAGATCTGGGTGTCCCGAGGGTCTGTGTTCTAATCTGGGTGACGCCTGTGCATTCAAAAAGCACGTGCGCGACGGTTTCCTCAGCCTCCATGCACGCCCTGCACAGAGGACTGTCCGTTATGCCTATTGTGTGAAAGTGTTTATTCAGCGAGCAGTGGCCCGTGATGGTACCCGTCACCAGGCGCAGGCCGTTTCTATCCAGGCGTAGTAAACGCCGGGTTAGCCTGGTATCCAAGGATGGCATGGCTTCCTTGGACTGCCTGCAGCCCGGTGCCGAGGTCCACCAGTGCTCGGCTTGAGTGTGGGTGAACTCCTGTAGCCACCTGCGTATCTGGTTGAAGGGGATGGGTACGATGGGCTCGGGTCCATAGACTGCCGTGCTGGATCCTCGTCTAGCAAGCTCGTCAGCTGCATCGTTACCCAGCGAACCGCTGTGTCCTTTTATCCATTGCAGTGTCACCGTGTTGCGGCTAGATACCGTTATTTGTTCTAGTGCATTGTGACATTCTAGTGTTAGCTTTGAGGTAATATGTTTTTTCCGTAAGGATTGAAGAACGGAGGCGCTGTCGGAGAGTATGCGTATGTTTGTGTCCGTAACTCTCCTAGCTTTTAGGGCGTGGACCGCTTGTATGATGCCCACACACTCCGCCTGATAGACAGTGTTGAACATTCCCAGCGGTCTGGATATCTTTATGTTAAAGTCATGTGAGAAGACTCCAACCCCAGTCCCGGAGTCGGTCTTCGATCCGTCTGTGTATATTCTCATCTCTTTCGAGCCTGAGTAGTCACACAGTTCTTCTGTAAGTATTATGTTGTAGTGCCTATGAAAGTGGTGTGTTTTCGGGGCTTTATCACAGGGTGATGCCATCATTGGTCGTCGTTTGATCGCATCTTCCTTTATACGTGTGTGCTTAACTCTAGAGTCTTTGTTTAGGGTTCCTGATACATGGAGCCTAAAGGCGGCTAGAGTCGCCTCCTCCCGCACGATGAGGTGCAGAGGAGGCAGTCCAAGCATTGCCTGTAGGGCGGCAGTGGGTGTAGTTCTCATACTGCCAGTGATTGCAATACATGCAAACCGCTGTAGTTTTTCGAGGTTCCTTTGGGCTGTGCTCAGGTCTGTCCTGGGCCACCAGACCAGTGAGCCGTATGTGATGATTGGTCGGATGATTGTGGTATATAACCAGTAGGTGACCTTGGGGCTAATTCCCCAGTTCCTGCCAAGCAGTCGCTTGCACTGCCACAGGGATATGCTGGCTTTTGTAATAATATAGTTGGTGTGTTTTGCCCAGTTCAGCTGTTTGTCTAAAAAGATGCCCAGGTATTTAGTTTCAGTTGATAGGCTTAGGGTTGTCCCGAAGAATCGTGGTAGCTGTAGTGTTGTCAGTTTCCTCTTTTTTGTGAAGAGAATCAGTTCGGTTTTTGTAGGGTTCACTGAGAGTTGGTGCCTGTTGCACCATTCCTCTACTATTTTTAGGGCTTGACGCATGAGATTGCATAGGGTGTTTTCGTGGGTGCCGTTTATTATGATGGTTATGTCATCGGCGTAGCCTACAGTGAAGTAACCTTTGTCGTTGAGTGTTTTGATGAGGCTGTCTACTACAAGGTTCCACAGGAGCGGCGAGAGGACGCCCCCTTGCGGACAGCCCTTCGCAACGATGGCCCTCGTAGTATCATTGACCGTGACTTGTACAGCTCTCAGTTTGAGCATGTTGGTGATCCAGCCACTCAGGGTCGGGTCTATGTTGTGACTGTTGAGTGCCATGTTGATGCTGTTGAACATGGTTTTGTCAAAGGCGCCCTCGATGTCAATGAAGGCGGCCAGTGCTGAGCATTTGTGGTCCACTGCGCATTCGATTTTGGAAACCACGCTATGTAGCGCGGATTCTGTTGATTTGCCCGTGGAGTACGCATGCTGGTGTTTGTGGAGTGGTTTCATCCGAAGAGGTCCATCTCGGATGTGCCTATCACAGAGTCTCTCGAGGGTTTTCAGTAGAAAGGATGTGAGGCTTATAGGTCTATAAGCCTTGGGTTGCGTGTAATCGGTTTTTCCTGGTTTGGGTATGAAAATGACTTTTACCTCGCGCCATGCGAGAGGTATTTGTCTAAGTGCTAAGTACAACAGGGGTTCTGGAAGTTCAAGTAATGTTGCTATTTCTCGTGGGATACTGCCAATTTCATTAGTACCCATAGGCTGTCTAACACACTTTCCATTGCGATACTGTAGAAAAAATCGATTGATTGGAGTGTTAGGCGGGCGTAAGGCTTGATATTTCTCAACAATCGTTACGTATTCCTTGCGAATGACGAAGTTGCGGTCTCTTTTTGTCTTTGTATTAGGTAAATTAATTAATAGTAAGTCATCTGAATGTTTCTCAATGTTTTTGACATTAAGTTGTGTTAGTTCATTAGTTCGACATGCTCCGTTTATTCCAATAATAAGAACAACCTGTAACGTAAAGAGTATTGTAGTAGATAAATGAATAAAATTGATATGAACGCATAATTATGCCTATCAACATCTACTAAGTATACTATTTAATTGAGATTAATATACTTAAGTAGATACTGAATGTGCAACTGACTTACTTTTGCCGCTAAATATACGGAATCGGGTGCTTCGTTAAGAAACTTTTCAATATCAGATACTGTGAAAACCTTCGATTTTTTTGGTTGATGACCAGATGAGGCTCTTTTTAAAAATGCCACTAATTTAGGATAGGTATCGATATGTTTGTCTTTTTTCATCTTTATTGTTGCTTTTAGCATCGAATACGTACTCCATAGAGTGCTTGCTTTCTTGTTCTCGGATAATTCTATAAAATATGCCAGCAAAACGTTTTCTGAGAAAGTTTTGGCTCCTTTTGCTAGTCGCCACGTGTTGAACATATCGTACTGTTTTAAATACTTCTCGCGTGATTGTTGAGGGAGAAAGCTCATTTGCGCATTATTAACAGTTTCAGTCAATTCTGTTGGCGTCAAGCAAACTTCCTCGTCGCTAGAATCACTCATTTTAGTTTTTTAACTTATTTTCGAATTTATTTTCGAAGTTTCTTGTTTTTAATATAAGGTTTAACAATGACGTGAAAAAATGCCGCGTAAAGAACCGCGTACAAAGCAAATTGAAAAAAGAACACCAAGGAGGTTCCGAGTCTGAGTTTTTAACAAATTAAAAAAAAAGTTGTATGATATATTCGGCACCATAGAGGTAGCAGTAAATAGGTTTAATGTTTTTTTTAATTCACAAACTTAGTGCACACGATGTTCTAAATTCAATTTACTTTATCCTCTAGAGAATAAAAACGGCTTTTCCACTCAGATATTGAAGATTAAAAATACTCTTTCCGAGATGGTGGGATGAAAAATACATTTTACAAATTGATTGCGTGTACGTAAATAGTTGCATTAGTTACAAAACTGTGTCAAAGCTATTAACGCCCCCCCTCCAAGAGGGAGACGACAGCGTTCCAGATTCCAGTTAATGAAATGAAAATAAAGTCGGATTTAAAAAAGAACAATAACAAAAAATAAAATTGTAAAAAATTAAAATAGTATATAATTAAATAGTAAAAAAATGAATACTAAAAAATTTAATAGTATTGTTTATTATTAAAGTAGTACATAAATTAAAATGGAAACAAATTAAAATAATATAATTCGAAATACGTAAGTGCTTAATGTTGTGCATGTGGGTGTTGTATGTGAGTGTCGTGCGTGTCTTTAGGGTGTAAGTGTAGAGTGTGCTTGTGGAACCTCCCCACGAGCACCCTCCACGCTACGTGTATTTGGTGTGCATGTCTAAAATGACTATGGAAGAAAAATCTTTAGGGTTTAACTAAATTCTCCAATTCTTCGTATGTGAGAGTATGAAGCCATTGATCAATAATTCTTTTGCAATCCCGGAGAGTACATGGATAAATAGTCAGCAATTTATTTATTCTGTTATAAAGCACGGGACTACAGAAAATGAACTGCCGGCCGGCAATTTCCAGTTTAACACCTGATGTGTACAATATGGCAGGAGAAATATAAAATACGAAGGTGTACCTACTACTTTATAATAATTTACCGGCAGATATAAGGAGCACATCCTCTCATAACATATTTAAAGCTAAACTCAAGCAGTACGTCACTAACAACACAAAACTATTAAGCTAGTCTTGCACACAAAACGCGACATCGTACCAACCTGCTTAAAAAAAAAAAAAAAACAAAACTACTGGACTACACTTACCTTAGTTATGTATTTATTTGCTAAGTGAACAATGTATGTTCTTTTGAATAAATAAAGAATCTTTAAACCCATGTCGGGCAGACTCTGTTGTCAGTTCTACGTTTTTGTCTTCTAAACTCAGGGTCAAAAGACAAGTTTGAATGTTTCCGCAACACTGTACTTAACACAAAAGAGTGCCTTACTGTAGGTAGCTTCCATAGCATGTACAGTTCGCTGGTAGGGCAGCAATAGGGTTTGAAGGCCATTACCTTAAGGACAGCTCTCTACACGTAATAATGAAATACAGTACGTTAAAACGGAATGGGCAAGAGTAAAGTACCTACACTTACGTACTTTCTAAGCATCTTATAGAGAAACAAGCCATCAATAACTTCTCTTCGAGTTGATAACGAATGCATTTTGAAATATTTGAGACGAGCATTATAGGAGAGAAGCTGTTTTCTTTTTCCTCTAGAACATGCGAGGTGCCACAGAAACCGTTTTTGAACTCTTTCCAAAAGTAACTTATGTGTGGCGTAATGTGGTCTCCATACAACACTGCAATACTCCAGGACGCTTCGCACAAGGCTATAGTACAGCATTATTTTAGTACCAACCTGTTTAAAGCCTCTAGTGTTTCTTAGCACAAACCCTAACATTTTCGATGCTTTCTTGATAATAGTCTCAATGTGGGGGACAAAAGTTATTTTTTTATCAAACAGTAGTCCCAGATCCCTAATTGCATCCACTTCTTGTATTTTTTTATTGCCTATAATGTACTACGAGTGTATAGGGTGAGACTTTTTTGAAAATGATAGATGGTAACACTTTTTTAAATTAAGTTCCTTTTTGTTAGTCTCACACCATTCAACAAGTCTGTTCAGATCATCTTGAAGAAGCGCGATATCGCTTGTATGTTCATAAAGAATAATTGTTCAAGGGAAGTGAACTTTCCAAAACTAACTAACTAACTACTTCAATAAGTTTAATACCTTCCAGATATAAAACTTATTGTAGTAGGCACAATGCAATATGCGCGAGATGGACTTACTCAGCATAAACATGGGAGAGAGCGCGTCGCCGATGGCGGCCTCCAGGCCCTCCAGCACGATGTATAACCAGAAGGAGCTGGCGAAGCTCTTAGTGAGCCCCAGCACGGCGCCCATAGTGCCCGCGAACACGGCCGACGTTTTGCGACCGAATCTGAAGGAAAACCACAGCTCGGTCTTAGAACTAGCGCTTTAGGTATGTCAAATCACAATAGAAAGCCTTCAAGAGTCAAAATGTTCCTGGGGCTTATATTTAAGAGAACAAATATTCATTGCATTACCACCAAAAATCTTCCAAGGATTACTTGAGGAACAGCCTCAGAGAGCTTTAAATCCAGCTTTAAGGTATGATATACCCACGGATATCATTTGCGCGTTATTCACTTATATTGTGTTGAGAGCCACCGCTGTTACCATGAATGTTAGCAGTTTATTAATAGCTAAAATGTTATTATACATTGACTGTTACTATCGAGCACAATGGAAAATTGCTCAGTAAATTACAGATAAATATGCGTGCTTGCCGAGTGGCCACGCGTGGATGAAGTATGTGGTATTGTCAAGTCACCATGGTTTGCATACAAAGCATACAACTATTTTAATTACGATACTATATCGGTTCAAATAATTATGTAGTAACACTGGAAGAAATATGTTAACACGACGTTCGCTACTACGTAGTCCTTTAACAAGTAAAACATTCCAGTCGTGACAAACGACTCTTCATAAAGCAAATTAAATACTTGATTAAAAGTTTGTTTTAAACCTCCCATCTTTAAGAAACTTGTGTTCAGGGGTGGGGTTATGTTCATAAAGCGGCGATCATTCAAACGAGCGACTATTACGATCAGCTGATAAATGTCCTGCCAAGGGGGTTAATTAAGACGTAACATAGTGCAACCGGGCCAAGTGCACGTTACTCAACCACTGACGCTAATGACCCCAGCGCTTCCACTTGTGAAGCACATACCCGTGTGATGAATTCAACATTCTATTACTCGATAACGGTGGACATGCTCATAATTAAGACTGCCGTTCAATCAGAAGATAGCGAATATTATGTTGGTGATGAACAAGTGTCGAGATGAGATGTGTGTTTACTTGTTCAGACACCGGTCGATGGGTGTTAGTGATCGGTACTTGAATATGTCCTGTAGGGATGTGACAAAAACACATGTTCTGTATACGACACAGTCTACAGTACACTGTACATGCAAGCTGAGTATGTTTCCTGGCTCTACACTACGCTAAAGTGCACGCCTTTTTCCTTTTCTTTGGCAAAAATACGAGTTACTTTAAGTGTAACTAAGCTCTACTAATTTAAGTAAGTTGGAGTCAGCGCCCAATGGTAGCTTGATGGATTTTCGTTGAATGTGTGTTTGGCGCCGCCTCATTTGTTACTTCAATTAGTTTAGGAGCTTAGTTACACTGAAGGGTATATAATTTATTGTTTTCCTCAAGTAAGGAATTCCCACAACAGCCTTTCGTCTCCATCGTCAGACGCTCAACGAGTCATACCCAGCTCGGTCTAAAGTTCTCATCGAGGTGAATGAAATAAGCCCAGACACAATTTAACTGCTGTAAACTGCTGAGGAGCTCTCGCGACTGTCATCAGATCAACTCCAGGTCTTTATTATGTGGTTGTGTCATTAGAACTACATATTGTGAAACTACGTATCGTGTGCGAAATTACAACAGAATCGGTTTACAGTTGAAAATTCAGTAGGTGAAAAATCAATCAACCCCATTTTTTTTACCCTTTGGGCTGGATTTTAGTTTTCAATTTTACATAGAACTAACTTCGAGGTATACCCTCACCAATATAACAAGGATCGTTCTAATCGGTCTACGCAGTAAAAAGTTACGCGCGTGGTCATATATAAAAAAAATATATATATATACTCGTCGAGTTGAGAACCTCTTCCTTTCTTTTTGCCGGTTAAAAAGGGATAAAAACCGAACCACACTAAAACCCAACTACGACAAAACAGTCAACTAAAAATCCTAACCCCACTAACCCTATGGACTCTGCCCGAAATAAAATTATTCTATTCTATTCTAAAAAGGGATAAACAAGACCGACAAATAAAAAATCCGGAGTCACACGTGTTAGGGATAAATCAAACAGATTACGTGTGACTCCGGATTTTTTATTTCGTAGTTGGTTTTAGTTTTTATAACTTTTATTTAAATTATTTTGAGATTATATTATATTTGTAATTTTCTAATTAAGCCCTTTCATTTGATACCCAACATAGCATGATAAAAAAGTTTTTTTTTCCTTCGTGACTTTATATCCTCTAGAGGTCCGCCATATTCAATTTAATGTGATGTCACATAGCCTATATATATGTAGTCGGCGGACAATCAAGACGCTTCCAACGATACCTCATTTGTCTAATTCTGATAAGTAGTTTAGAAGTTATAAGGTAGCAGATGAACATTCGTACATACATATCGGTCAAAACCAGAACCATCCAAAGTACATGTGCAAAACACTTACAATACAAGAAGTGTTAGAGAACGTAAATACGTGCGAGCGCCAGTAAAAAATTACTACG